>CM044431.1:39045702-39133440 GCA_024363595.1 Xenopus borealis
TTGCAGTACAGCAGTAAAGAGTGACTGAAGTTTATCAGAGCACAAGTCACATGACTGGTTGCAGCTGGGAAACTGACAATATATCTAGCCCCATGTCAGATTTCAAAATGAAATATAAAAGAATCAGTTTGCTCTTTTGAAAACCATATTTCAGTGCAGAAGTCTGCTGGAGCAGCACTATTAACGTGCATAAAAAAGAAAACATTTTCCCACGAGAGTATCACTTTAAAGCTCTCTAGGGAGGAATCACTATGTGAACATTATTTCCTCCTTATTAAGTCTAATCTAAAGCTGACCATAGACGCAACGATCTGATACTACGAATCAAGTTTTTTTATGATTTTCGGACCATGTCTGGAGAGTCCTGACATTTTTCATCCGGAGGAGATCAGTCGTTGGTCGATCATACAGGTTAGAAAATTTCTGTCGGCTGCCGATAATATCTCTGCGTGTATTTCCAATCATATGATTTTCCGTTTTGTCGGACACAACTTTCGTATGATCCCTGTAGGGGCAGAACATCAGCTGATGCTTTTACTACTTTATTTGATCTAAAAGGTTAGAGGCAGGTCGGCAGGGCCGGGCCAGACCTGATGGCCGCCCCAGACAACCCACCTGACCCCATCGCCCCTCCACCGTGCCACTACACAAGAGCGTGCATGTGTGCCTACGAGGAGAGGGCACGCATGCGCGCTGAACCGCCCATCACCCCCTCCCCTCTCGGGGAGCATGCCCCCTGACCCACGCGCCACCACGACTCAACCAAGGCGCAAACCGAACGGCGGATTCTGAAGCCTGGACTGGGCGTAGGCAGCAGTAAAAGGTATGTGTCTGGCGCCCCCCAAACTTTGCGCCCTAGGCAGGTGCCTACTCTGCCTACCCATAGTTCCGGCCCTGCAGGTCGGGAGATGGGGATCTTTTTGTCTATGGCCATCTTAACTCTAACAAAAGTAAACAGTGACCAAGTCTTCTTCATAGATTACAGAACGACTAGTGCAGTACTTCTATTTAGGACCTTTATGTGTTCTCTTTTATCATTATTATTATTAACTGTACGTATTGTATAAAAGTGAATATTTGATTTTGGAATACTGCCGGTTCTTTACTTAGTTGCTTCTTTGTTTAGCCAAAGGGTTTTTGCTTGGTACATGAATTATGCCACTGGAGAATGAGTACACTGTTTCCCTGTAGATCAGTGATCAACAACCAGTGGTTCATGAGTAACATGTTGCTCTCCAACCTCTTGGATGTTGCTCCCAGTGGCCTCAAAGCAGGTTCTTATTTTTGAATTTATGGTTTGGAGGCAAATTTTGTTTGCATAAAAAAACAGGTATACTGCCACTGCTCTTGTAGTTGCCAGTCCACATGAAGGCTACCAAATAGCCAATCACAGCATTTATTTGAAATCACCCAGGAATATTTTAAGCTTGTATTGCTCCCCATCTATTTTTACATCTGAACGTGGCGTGTGGGTAAAAGAGGTTGGGGACCCCTTCTGTAGACCAACAAAAAAGGTGCTCAGGAATTCCAAAATGTAATTAATGTAAAATATCAAGCTGGAAATCAGTGTCCGGAACCCAGAGCACGTTATTAGAAATATGATTCTTACTTACAATTCAAACATTTCCTATAAGCGCTGCCTTCTGATGGCTAGTACTTATCATTAGGGTGTGCCAATAAGTGGCTCCCACTTCAGGTAATATTAGAGAGTTCAGGCAAGCTTTTACCATTGTGGTGCAAATTCACTAAAGAGCAAAGCGTGTAATGCTAGCGCTAATTCGCCAGCGTAACGTCAATTCGCAACTTCGCCGATTCACTAACAGTGTCCCTGGCGAAAATTCGCTAGTGAAGTAGATAGACTTGCACAACTTCGCACCCTTACGCCAGGTGAAGTAGCGCACTGACAAAGGGACATAACTATGCTAATTCACTACGCTGGCGTCTTTTACCTTTTGTTGGGTGGGTCTTAAAAACAGCTAAAATTTTTTTAGGGTTACCTTCCTTCTCCCCCTACATTTCCTAAAATATGGCAACACAACTATACAGAGGGCACATGTTTAGGGCAATAGGACAACTTTATTTTATTTATTAAAGGTTTCCTGGGCTTGTGTAGTGGAATGTAGTGGCTGTAACATACACCTCTATTATATGCTAAAGTTCGCACTGTATGCAAATTAGACATCGCTAGCGTAAATGCCTACTTCACTACCGTTCGCCGCCCTGAGTGCATATTGACAGAGCATTCATTATCTGCATATTTGTTAATATGAGTAGGAGCTTCTATATGTCTTCCCACAGCCCTGTAAATGCTTCAGCTAAAGCTTTATGACCTAGAATTCTAGTCCAGGAGAATACCAAACATTTGTCATCAAATGTCAATCGTACCATAATGGCCTTAAAATTAGTGCACTGATATTGATTAAAGTTGGTATGTAATGAACAAACAATCTAACTTCTATTGATTGCACAGAAAAGCCATAAGTACATTCCTGCATATAGTGTGTTGCCTATCAAAAACAGAATAATGGTCATATAATATGGAACAGGACCATGGTAAAGTTTAGTGAATGAGCATGCAGAAAAGCTTTGTTTTTGCTATTTTAATACACACCTTGCTGTTCAAAAGGTTTAGGGGCACATTCCCTTCTGCTGCATCTTGCCTAGTATGGGAATTGGTCAGTTTTCTATTTTCTGCTAAAGTCTCCCCTGTAGCAGGCCAGCTCCCCACGTGTATAAAGCGGCCCAGACACACATAAGTTTTGTCCTTTCTTGATAATGCTTTTCATACTCCAATGCTGTAGGAAGAAAAAGATAAGTAATAATTATAAGTGATGCCTGGTTGGGCTGTCATGTTGGGTACCAGGGAAAATCCACAGTGGGCCTTGGTCTGGATGGGCCATCCTTCCACAGCACAGCATTAAAGGGGTGGTTCACCTTTACGTTATCTTTTAGTATTTTTATAGAAATGTCTAAGCAACTTTTCTGGGAAGTCCGATTGTTTGAGGATTGGAATGATCCAGTAACGTAACTAGCGGGGGTCGGCAGTCGGCCCCCCACATCCCCCCTCCGTACGCAATTTCTGGACGGAATCCGCGATAATCAGTCCAGAATCAGTGGCGCATGAGCTGCCGGGGGCCCTCAGGGGGTGCGGGCTCTGGCCCAATTGCACCCCTGCTCCCCTGGTAGTTACGCCACTGAAATGATCAGATCTTTGCATCTATGGCCAGCTTTATATGGCCAGGGAAAAGACAGATTCAAAATTTTTTGCCAAGGTTAGTCTGTAGAATCCTTTGTAGTTCGTCTGTAAGTATCCAATGCAGAGACACACAAGCAGATTCAGGGAGATTAGTCGCTCTGCTATAGAGCCCAAAAGCTGGGTCCAATGAGTTCAGCCTGCAATGCACATGTAACCCCAGAAATACATATCAGAAAGTGAATAGTTGATATAGTGTTCAGTAAAAATGTTGGCTGTTAGCAATATTTCTATTGCCATATAATAGTGCATACTGTATTTCTATCCCTTTAATCAAATGTTCTAAAACTAAAAATTATATACAAAACATGATTTGATATTAAAAAGAAAATGCCCTTTGATTAAAAGGCTTCTATGTAAAAGCAATCTTTTCAGTACATACTGTTTTAATGATTTCACCATTTTTTATGAAGCAGCTGGTGTGTAACCTGACTTGCATTTTGTATGGTATTTGAAAGGCCCTACAGCGGTAAAAAGGTTATGTTTCTCATACGACCTTGCTGAGTGAAGAAATGCAAGCAGTTTTGTGATTACTGAGATGCGAGCTGCATAGGTGCAATGCACAAATGTCATTAGATACAGTATGTAATTAGATTGTTTTTCCTAGAAACAGTATGGGATTCTGGTCTTTATCAGAAACCCTAACTATAATCATAAAAATGGTAGTTGATTCTAACATAATTAAGACATAATTAATCCTTTTTTTGGAAGTGAAACCAGCCTATTGGGTTTATTTAATGCTTACATGAAATACATTTATAACTATTTAGCCTCGCACGGTTAATGGGCACTTGTAGACCTGGACCTGACCCGACCCCGTTACCCAAACTAGCATATTTACCCACTTTGACCCACATCTGCCTTATCCGCAACTCGATCCGCAAACCGCCGGCTATCAATACACAGGAAGAGATGTAGCAGCAAACTGTAAGTGACACGGGTATTATCCCCAAACAAAGGTACAGTCTATTTAGTCTGGGGGTAATTTTGAGCAACTTTGAAAATCGCGTCGCTGCGTGTGAATAGGCGCAGGCGACTTTAGCGCTAGCGGGTGCAAGATATGAGCAAGCCATTCAAGGAGATTAGTGGCCTCAAAGACGTGGCGTTTTGTTGCCAGGCGACGAATCTCCTTGAATCTTCTTGTCTGGATGAGCCCTTAAGGTGAGCTGCAAAGATTCCTCTGTTGCCATTCCAACTGACTACACACAACTATGTATGCACTAGAGAGACGAATAGCTTTGGATAACTAACCTGACTAGTGTTTGCTTTGGGGAGGCTTTTGTTAGCACAGCAGGAGATATCAGCTGTGCTTCGTATCCCTTCTTCAGCACAAACCCACCCTTCAGTTGCACAGAGCCAAAGTACAAGCACAGAGCGGGAATCTGAGGGGGATAGACGCCCTCTTAGGACTCTTGTGTCTCAGAGAGATCATATCAGGGAGGCCAAAACAAAAAGCAGTGGGGCACGTTAATCTGCACTTGAATGTGGGGGGAGATAAGGTGGGAGATGAGGGAAAGAAGAGGGAAAGTTACAATGACTCTTTATTTTTACAGACACAGATCATCCCTTTAAACCCCTTTAGTTTTCCCCCATGACTCCTATGACATATTGCACTGCAACACTAATCACGCCAAATTTTTGGCACTTTTGAAGTAATTTCTAATTGTGAAAGTAAAATATGTTCTCATATTGATAATTAGCAGTATCATGCTTTGCAGTGAGCAGGAAATAGTAAGGGTAAGGCTGGGGACAGACAGGGAGATTCGGGGAGATTCTGTCGCCTAGCGTTTAATCGCAGGCGACAATCTCCCCGAACTGCTTCCTCCCTGTCTGCCGTCTGTTACAATGAAAACGCGCCAGCGCTAATCCACACGCAGCAAGGCGATTTCCGGAATCGCCCTAAGTTTCCTCACAAAGTAACTTCGGGTGATTCCGGAAATCACCGCGCTGCGTGTGGATTAGCGCTGGCGCGTTTTCATTGTAACAGACGGCAGACAGGGAGGAAGCAGTTCGGGGAGATTGTCGCCTGCGATTAAATGCCAGGCGACAGAATCTCCCCGAATCTCCATGTCCGTCCCCAGCCTTAAGCTGGCCATAGACGCAAAGATTTTTGAAAGATCCAATGGTTATCGTGAGACCACGATTGTCTCAAAACGATCGTTTAAATGCCTGATGTGTCCATCAACTAAAAAGACCATTTCAGGCGATATTGCCAGCAAAACTGAAGGATCGCAGCCTGCTTTGCCCTGCAAACATATGTAGATTGCATGGGGACCGATAAAGATTTTCTAACCTGGCCGATCAATCTTCAGACCAATGTCGGACGAAAAATCGTAAGATGAACAATCGTTTGTATCCCACTAACCGCACGATAATTTGACAGATTGGTCGGACTTCACCAAAATCGGTCGTTCGGGAGTGAAAGATCGTTGCGTCTATGGGGAGCTTTAGTCCACACCAAGCAATTCTGGGAGATTGGTTGTCTGTCGACTAATCACCTCTTCTTTTGGGCGACTAATCTCCCTGAATCGCTTACTCCTGTCTCGTGCTGGCTAAAATGAAAAAATGAATTAGGCGACTTTTCATTTTAGCCAGCACGAGACAGGGGTACACAATTCAGGGAGATTAGTTGGCCAAAAACAAGAGTCCAAAATCACATAGTGTGGACTAACCGTAAAGGTTGGGGCAGCTGAAATACTACAGCAGCTCAGTATTCCAAGAAAAATATCCTGGACTTGTGGAAATTGTAAATAATGCATGAATAGCACTGAATCACATTCATGAATTTCTTCTACATTGTTTCCAGTCCTGCACCAGTAAGATTAAACGTGTCACTTTTCACATACAAAGCTGAATACAACAATCTACATAAGGGTTAGGGCAGATTCGGGGAGATTTAATTTCTTGGTGACTAATCGCCTCGTCTGCGGGGAGACAATCTCCCTGAACTGCCTTCTTCCTGCCTTCTGTCTTCTTGAATGAAGAATCACCTGCACTAATGCACTCACAGCGCTTCGATTTCCGAAGTCGCCCGAAGTTTCCTCGTGAGGCAACTTCGGATGACTTTGGAGATCGAATCGCCACAAGTGCAATAACGCAGGCGATTCTTCATTCAAGAATACGGAAGTCAGTTCGGGGAGACTGCCGACCCGCAGAAGAGGCGATAGGTCGCCAGGCGACTAAATCTCCCTGAATCTGCCCTAACGCATAAATACATAAATAACTAAACACAGGTGGTAGGACTGTAAAATAAAAACAAAGGCCTCCCAACTTTCCCTCTTCTTTTCCACATCTCCCACCTTATCTTCCCCCACATTCAAGTGCAGATTTGTGTGTCCCACTGCTTTTGTTTTGGCCTCCCAGGTACTACATAGTGAATTAGTCCAAAACATTATTATTACAACTAAATTACCTAAGTTCCTACAAAAACTAAAGGCTCATCAGACTATGTAGTTTTGTGAAACAGATCATGTAGTCGATAGCGATGGGCGAATCTCCCGAGATTTGCTTCGCCGGAAAATTCGCGTCAACTTTGGCGCGTCGAGTCGTTTCCGACGCGAGTCGCGTCGTTTTCGGTGCGTCGCGTCAAAAACGACGCGCTACTCGTTTTTCTGGCGAATTTTCGCAAAGCGAAATTTTGCTGGCGATTCACGAATTTATTCGCCAGCGGCGAATCGCGGGAATTCGCGGCAAATTCACCCCTGGCGAATAAATTCGCCCATCACTAGTAGTCGATGTTGGGGACCCTAAAATGATTTAGCTGTAGTAGGCTCCCTAAACCAGTGTGAATCTCAATTACACTCAGTGTTTGTTTTATGTACTGCAGGGGTCCGCGAACTGGGCCACGAACCTAGCGCCAAATTAACGAGGCACGCCAGAATTAGACGCCGACCCCCAGGGCCGGATTTACATAGCAGGAGCCCCTAGGCCCAGATTTGTGGAGGCCTGGGCCTAGGGCGGCAGAATTTTAGGGGGCGGCATGCTGCCCAACCACACCCACATTGGTTCAGAAATTTTAATTTCCCGTGTGCCAATTCCCATTGCTCCGTCCCGATGATGAAAATTTAAAGGGGAATCCAGCCCGCCCAGGCGCAAACCCCTCCCCCCCAGGCTATTGCCCCTAAGTTGCTACTTACCCCTCTGTGTAAGTCTCCTCCAGCGACGTTCACAGGGGCCATCTTCTCTTCAAACCACTTCTTCCTAGATGCTGCTCCGTCGGCAGGCACAGTAGGACGCTGGTACTGCTGTGCATGCGCACAAAGTTCAATCGGCGAACTTTGTGCACATGTGCAGTAGTGCCAGCGTCCTACTGTGTCTGCCGACGGAGCAGCATCTAGGAAGAAGTGGTTTGAAGAGAAGATGGCCCCTGTGAACGTCGCTGGAGGGGACTTACACAGAGGGGTAAGTAGCAACTTAGGGGCAATAGCCCGGGGGGAGGAGGGAGGGGGGCCTATGGGGGGTGAGGAGTAAGCGCCAAGGGGTTGGATTCCCTTTTAAGCAAATAAAAGGGAGGGGACAGGGGCGACAAACGACAGCAGGCCTAGGGGCGCCCACTATGGAAATCCGGCCCTGCCTAGGCCCATTGCCGTTTGTCGCCCCCATACTCTGCCATACCTCCCAACTGTCCCTTTTTTGGAGGGACAGTCCCTCTTTTGAGAGCTCAACCCGCTGTCCCTCATTTGTACTGGAAGGTCCCTCTTTTCTCTGCACTGAACAGCCAGAAAAAGAAACAAAGATTTTAACTTAATAGGCTTTTGGCAGAGAGCCCAGAACAGCTAACAGGTAACACTTTTGAGATAAGAAAATAAGTAATTGTAACAGTTTAGATAAGGAGAAAATAAACAAGGTAATTAGGGGGTGTGGCCACAAAAATGGGCATGGACACAAAAATGTTGCCGTGCTGTGGGCAAAATACATTTTTGTCCCTCTTTTTTCTTCCAAAATGTTGGGAGGTATGCTCTGCCCTTTATTCGCAATGGGGATTGGTGCATGGGAAATTTAAAAAACTATCTCCTGTGAATCCCAAGTTTTTCTAAACCAATGTGGTTATGGCTGGGACGATATTTTTGATGGTTGATCACAATGTTATTAATAGGCAAAAAAGACAAATATATTGGAAGGCCAGTATTTTTTTCAAGAAAAGGTTGCAACCCTAGGCCTAGATGGCCTTTCCACAAATCTGGGCCTGCCGTGCCCTCCGGACCCCCAGTCCCCGGGCCAAAAAATCTCTGGGGACCCGGCCGGACCCCCTGATGTACTGGATCTCTAGGACTGATAAAATGCACTAAACATATTTTCACTGCTGGCGGAAGTGAAATGTAAGGCGATTAATTGTGAATGCGACTTGATTACAACTATATTCCACATATATATAGAGGCTTAGTAATGAAATAATTGCGCCTGCAAGGCGCACGATGAATTCGGGTTAGAATCCTACAATGCAGTGTGGTTAATAAAGGGCTGTACCGAGTGAAGTTGGATGGGGTATTCCCGTCCCACTACACGGGCTGTACGTTCCTCACACAAAAACAATCCTAGTCCGCTCACAAGCAAACATTTTTAGTAGAAAAGGGGCAGGATTTGGGGAGGGGCTTCCCAGGCAGAGGGGCGTGGCGCAGCAGCAGGAGCACAGTTACTACTGTTACCTTGCATTGGCTTGAGCTCAGAGCAAGTTGAGAGCGGAGAGAGGTTGCGGCGTAGAGCTGCGCTACAATGAGCCACTTTCCATCCTTTGCGGTCACCATGAGCTGGACTTACCTGTTGATGTTGCTTTTTCTCCTTCCTAATGCAGGTCAGACACGGGGCTGGGTGGGTACAACGATATCAGGCTTTTAGCAAAGATGCACAACCTGTCTCTGTCCGGCTGGGATTGCGCCGCGACTTTCCACATGTCGCTTTCTCTCCCTGGTATACAGACACCTGTTGTATTCCTGGGTCCAACTCTTTGTAGTAGGAGCAGTGTATGTATGAGACGTGCGGGGCATAGAGTAACCTGGAATTAAAACGTCTGTCCTACTTATATCGGCGCGACTTTTGTGCAATTTTTTTAAATTACCACTGGGGCTCCCATGCTTTAAAGCGACTTTGTCTGGACAGCAACAAGTGTGGCATCTCCGCAATTATGTTTTTTCAATTGCATATGTGTTAAATAAATATCTATCTGGTTTTCTAGCCAGTCATAGTGATGGGCGAATTTATTTGCCTGCTGCGATTTCGCTGTGAATTCCCATGATTCACCACAGGCGAATAAATTCGCAAAATGCCCTGGGCGAAAATTCGCCGGCGGAAAGTTTTTCAACACCGGCGTCCAAAAACAGATGCCTGTGTCCAAAACGAGACGCATCGGCGTTTTGCTTAATTTTCACAATATTTTAAGGGGAACTGCACTGCACTTGGGGACTTATTTTACTGTGACAGTAAAATAAGTCCCCACGTGCAGTGCAGTCCCGCTTTAAAATTTGGATTCATCCTGGATCCTTTCTTGCTCTTGTTGGCTACAGGGAAGCAAGATGAGCCCTAGAAAGTGGTTCGAATTTCATCATTGCTCCATGCTTCTAAATTTGTGAGAAGGTAACTTTTATATGACTTTCTGCTGTGATGCATCTAGTGGCGGTTCTGGGGTCATTTGTGTGTATGAAATTCCATATTTTGCCCAGTGACTACATTAATTTGCATCGTATCTTGTTGTATGGGTAGTTGTAGTTCATCATTAGCCAGAGGAGCAAAGCTTCCTATCCCAGGTGCTATAAAATGTTACACATGCCGTTCCCAGTTAGTCTTATTCCTTTCATCCTGAGCCGTCAAGTAATGCTGTTAACATAAGAAATTGCAGTTACTGTGTACATTCTGCTAATAGGGGTTAGCAGACATCAAATACGTCAGAAGATTGTATATTTTATTGTTGTTCGGTGGCATTTTGGTTGCCGTGGAAGTGAAAGAAGACTTTGGTGAAACCTTAGCCCGGTCTTTGTGCTGCTGTAGAAAATAAGTGCCCTGATTGTGTTGTTAGGGATACAGGACACAAGATAAGGGACAGTGTTCAACAAAACAAGCCTCTCTGTTGCAGGGATCTAGTAGGGGGTTCTGGTTTTGCTGGGGGAAAAAAACCTGTTTGTATCCATTTCCAATTTTAAAATGAGTGGTTATGATCAATATATGTACAGCATTTCCACAGTGTAATACTGCAGGGTATTAGGGTGCTTGCATCTAGTGGTGCACATTCAAACATATTAAACATGGCTAACAAGTTACTAATGTATAGTTCATGGCTATGCAGAAATATGTATAGTCTGCAGCAGCTGTCCAATTTCTTGGGCTGTAGTATTCTCACAACCCCTCACTCAGGGAGCTTAATATGGCAGAATTATATAGATTTATCCCCCCCCCCCCCAGTTTTGGGAGAACAACAATCCTTAAAGGGATACTGTCATGGGAAAACGTTTTTTTTTTCCCCCAAAATGCATTAGTTAATAGTGCAGACTTCTGCACTGAAATCAATTTCTCAAAAGAGCAAACAGATTTTTTTTATTTTCAATTTTGAAATTTGACATAGAGCTAGACATTTTGTCAATTTCCCAGCCCCATGTCATGTGACTTGTGCCAGCACTTTAGGAGGGAATGGCTTTCTGGCAGGCTGTTGTTTTTCCTTATCAGTGTAACTGAAGGAGTCAAAGTGGAACATGGGTATTTAGTATTGACTGCTGGTCTTAGATCTACCAGGCAGCTGTTATCTTGAGTTAGCAAGCTGCTATCTGCTTACCTTCCCATTGTTCTTTTGTTATGTTGCTGGGGGGGTGATATCACTCCAACTTGCAGTAAAGAGTGACTGACGTATATCAGAGCATGACTTGGGTCAGCTGGGAAATTGACAATATGTCGAGCCCCATTTCAGATGTTTGCTCTTTTGAGAAATGGATTTCAGCAAATAATTCTGCTGGAAGCAGCACTTTTAACTGATGCATTTAAAAAAAAAAAAAAAAAACATTTTTTCCCAGGACAGTATTCCTTATGGGCTAGTCCACACGAGAAAATGCAGGGAGATTTGTGGCCTGGCGACTAATCTCCCTGAACCGCTTCCCCTGCCTTCCAGCTGCATAACGAGGCAACTTCGAGCGACTTCGGAAAATGCAGCGCCGTGTGTGAATACGCACAGGCAATTCTTCGTTAAAGCAGGGGGAAGCGGTTCAGGGAGATTAGCCGCCCCAAAGAAGAGACGATTAAGGTGGCCAAAGACGCACAGATAATATTGTACGAAACAAATTTTCGTACAATATTCGGTGCGTGTATGGTGGGAAATGAGCCGACCGACATCGTCAGAGGATTAAGATATCGGTCGGCTGGTTGATCGGGCTGGACGGAAAATTTTGATCGGATGCCTTTGAAAGCTCCCTGAACATCGCCATTGTTAGTGCTGAATCGTCAGATACAAGTAGAATTCTATTGTTTCTACCTGTATATTTGACGATTCAGCTCTACACGTGTGTGTTGAAACGAACGATCTTTCTTGGAAAGATCTTTTCCAAGAAAGATCGTAATTGTTACATCTATGGCCAGCTTTAGTCACCAGGTGACAAATCTCCCCGAATCTTCTCATGTGGACTAGCCTTTAAACGTAACCTCCTCCATATACAGAAAACTAGTTTGGTGTCCCTGTTTCTCTGGTGTGCTCATGTAAATCAAGCATGATTGCCCAAGCATTAGAAGCACTTGTAAACCTGTTTTGGAAACAGATCCCATTCAGTGGATAGAAATTTACAAGCACATAACAGAGATGGTACCATTATTCTAAAAGAGCTCTTCTTGGCACCAGGGAATTGACCCAAAATCACAGTTTTGGAAGAAATAATCTGTGACCCTTAACATTGCTATACATAGGTAGATACACGTCACCTTTTCTGGAAAAAATTCTGGCCTTCCTATCTCTGCTAACATTTTTCCATATTAATAACGTTAGTGGTGGGGCTGGTAAATAAGCAGCAAGGTGACCTGAGTTGGCAGCCAGTATTTGACTGTATTTCATGCATCTGCAGCTCCAGTGCCAGACATTGAAGTAACTAAAGTGCTTGTTGCAATCAAATATGTTGTTGAATTGTTAGGGGCTATCTAGGGTGTACTTTTGCTAGAGGTTCCATAGCAACTCATCTAAATACAGAGCGAGAGGTTAGTCATCCCTGACATATGTAGTTTCCTTTCTCTGTTAGGGACCCTAAAACTGGCCATAGACGCAACGATCAGATCGTACGAATCTAGGATTCGTGCGATTTTCGGGTCGTGTGTGGAGTGTCCCAACATTTATCTTGCCATGCTGATCGGTCGTTTGGTTGATCGGCCAGGTTAGAAAATGTCTGTCGACTGGCAATCAAATCTTTCCGTGTGTTGCAGATGGTACAATTTTCAGTGGGAGACTGTCACAAGTTTTTATTGTACAACTTTGGTACGATCCCTGTCAGGGGCAGAACGTCGGCTGATCTGTGCTTTTACTACTTTATTTGATCTCAAAGTTAGTGGCAGGTCGAGAGATGGGGAAGTCCGATCGTTCGATGATTCGAACGATCGGATCTCTTTGTCTATGGCCAGCATAACTCTCCTGCATTGTCCTTTGGCCTCCTCTTGTTTAACATTAGACCTTTCCCCTCCTTAAAGAAAAAAAAACAATACATTTGTCAAATGGGCTAAATGTTTTTGTTCTTCAGATCTCCCCCTACTAATGCACTGGTAAAGACGTACGCCTAAGCCTGACATAGTACTATAGTATATACAACTCCATTCACTATTATAAACACATGGAAGGTGATCTGTACGCAAACCTTTGCATATTGAATTCACGAGAATGATGGGCATTGGCTTATTTTCCTGGTTTTGCATGGCCTTTGTGCAGTTATACAAATAAAGTTTTGCAAGAAAATTATGTAAAATTTTCCCTTTAAAATGGAGCGCTATTTTGCTTTTTGATCCAATAAAAGGGGGGCAGTGTAAAAAATATTATAATATAAAATTCTGTTTGGCTACTAGTACTGGATTGCTGCTCAGTGTGCATTAGGGGGGTCTACTGGACATCATATTTCAATGAAAATAACCACTTATGCACCATATGTGCATTCCAGGACAGCAGGCCTCTGCTGTACCCAGCCATCATAGACAATTCCGTACTGGATAATAATCATAATAGCTGAGCCACATTTAAGATAAGCCGTCAAAGATGGCTGCTCTTCTTAACTAGGTAGTAACTCTTTCCATGTCCTTTAATTGTGTAAAGCATATCTTATTTGAGAAGTATCGCCAAGTTGTGTATAGGATCTTTGCACAAATCTAGAATAATTTTCATGCCTGTACGAGCAACAGCACTTGAGGTTAATTAAGATGGATTCTTGGTTTTGATGACTCTACCCCTTGGTTATATAATAGTAAAGATGTATGTTGTATAATCTTTCCTCTTATCAACAAACTCTTAGGGTGGTGGCATGCGCTCCCAATCAGGGTAACTAGTCGCCCAGCGACAAATCTCCTCTTCTTTGGGCAAATAATCTCCCCAAAATGCCTTCCCGCTGGCTAAAATGTGAATCGCCAACGGGATGGCATTCGGATTGCTTTGTTTTCCGTAGTTGCCTCATGAGGAAACTTTGGGTAACTTCAGAAAGCCAAAGAAGAGGAGATTTATTGCTGGGTGACTAATCTCCCCGGAATGGCCACGTCTGCCACCGTCCTTAACTTGAACTAGTTGGTTTGGTGCAATGCAGTATTATTGTTTAATACAAGCAGTAATAAGAAGGCTGATTTTGTGTTTGTGCATTGCAATGACCGTTTATCATTCTAAAATTAGGGTCAATTAGGGAGTAATCTTAGAGTAAATGAAAAAAGTTGTATTATTTAACTGCTAATAGACCAGCACCACACTGCTACAGATACCTGCTAAGAACTTCCGACTGTGTTTTATGGTTTATTGATTGCTTACTCCTGATGCTTAAGGCATTCGCATTTAATGGCTTAAATTACTGCTTGTTATCAAGAGGGCTGTTTAAAAAGCTTGAATTAAGCTGATCTTTTGTGGTTATATAAGCTACACACTTTATTATAAATTTTAATAGTTTAAAGAATATGTCTAGCTCCTTAATATCCAGCATCAGGGTGCAAAATGGATTTATGGCTCATGGTCGTACAAACAATTAACATAGGCAAGGTATATTCTGAGAGGGCTATTTATAATGCAGTAAAAGCTAAGGAGTAGGCAAACACTACAGAGAGTACATGAGTTTATTCTTGCAAAAAAAAAACAAGTATGCACAGTTTAAAGTTAAATCAGTGCAGTATGTGTTCAACCCTTTAAATGCCAGATAAAATCTACAACACAGCTATAAAAGTACTAGTATACCACAGCCACACTTATCTCCACTGCTGCTGTAGGCACCACTTCTCCCTACTATACAAACAGTCCCACAACCACGGTGTCTTCCCTGAGACTATTATCCCCACTGCTACTATAGGCACCATATCTCCATATTATACCTGCTATACCACAGTCCCTTCCCGGAGGCTATTATCTCACTGCTACTATAGGCTCAATCTCTCCCTGCTCTACCACAGTCCCTTCCCAGAGACTATTATCCCACTGCTATTATCGGCACCATCTCTCCCTACTATACCTGCTATGCCACAGTCCATTCCCAGAGACTATTATCCCACTGCCACAATAGGTACCACCTCTCCCTACTATACCTGCTATACTACAGTCCCTTCCCAGAGGCTATTATCCCACTGCTACTATAGGCACAATCTCTCCCTTCTATTCCACAGCCAGTCCCTTCCCAAAGGTTATTATCCCACTGCTACTATAGGCACCATCTCTCCCTACTATACCTGCTATCCCACATCAACAGTCCATTCGTAGAGGCTGTCATCCCACTGCTACTATAAGCACCAGCACCACTTCTCCCTACTATACCTGCTACTCCACAGCCAAAGTCCCTTCCCAGGGACTATTATCCCACTGCTACTATAGTCACCATCTCTCCCTACTGTACCAACAGTCCCTTCCCTTAGACCAGTGATCCCCAACCAGTAGCTCGTGAGCAACATGTTGCTCCCCAACCCCTTGGATGTTGCTCCCATTGGCCTCAAAGCAGGTGATTATTTTTTAATTCCAGGCTTGGAGGCAAGTTTTGATTGCATAAAAAACAGGTGTACTGCCAAAAAGAGTCTCCTATAGGCTGACAGTCCACATAGGGACTACCAATACTCAATCACAACAATTATTTGGCACTACACAGGAACATTATTTAATGCTTGTGTGGCTCCCCAACTCGTTTAATGCTTGTGTTGCTCCCCAACTCTTTTTACATCTGAATGCTGCTCACGGGTAGTGATGGGCGAATCTACCACGTTTCGCCAAAAAATTGGCGAAAAAGATTCGCAAAACGAGCTGCCGCATGTTTTTGACGCACGTCACTTTTTTTCAGCGAATTTTCGCTGGCGTTTCGCAAATTTATTTATAAATTCGCCCATCACTACTCACAGGTGAAAAAGGTTGGGGACCTCTGCCTTAGACTATTATCCCACTGATATCATGGGCACCATCTCTCCCTACTATACCTGTTATGCCACAGTCCCTCCCCAGAGGCTATTGTCCCCACTGCTACTATAGGTTCCATCTCTCCCTACTATACCTGCTATGCCACAGTCCCTCCCCAGAGGCTGTTATCCCCACTGCTACTATAGGTTCCATCTCTCCCTACTATACCTGCCCTCTCAGAGCCACTGTCCCTTCTCAGAGGCTGTTACTTCTAATATAGTTAACCTTTCATCCTGCTGTGCTGCCTGCAAGGTTTATATTTATAAATCTTGTGTACGCTTTGTGGTAGTATTAGTAACTATATGGTCACTTATTGATTACTTTCCCAAGTAGCAGTGTGGTGCTGGTCTTTTAGCAGTTAAAGAATACAACTTTTTTCATTTACTCTAAGATTCCTCCCTGACCCTAATTTTAGAATGATAAGCAGAGTAAAGACTCTTTAAATGGCAGAGACTCTCTGTATATGGCAGATACTCACTGTATATGGCAGAGACACACACAGCTTGATAAACAGTAGATAAATAGGTAGATGGTTTTAATAATCATGCTAACTGGTGTTTTCTTGTGTGCCAATGTGTGCATGTAGATCAACCCTGTCAGATGAGAGCAGCCTGTCAATTATTAGTGCTGACATATTCCGCAGAACTTCACAGAGATTATATATTATTCATATCATTTCCTGTCTCAGTGGAGCTTACAATCTAAGATCCCTATCACATTCACTCACACTCTGGTCACTTTCAACAGGAGCCATTTAAATTGCCTGTATGTTCTTTGGAGCATGAATGGAAACTGGCTATTGGGTCAGACACCCAGCTTCACTCATGGGATGCTGGGCGTTCCGGCCTCCACTGGAAGTCAGAGGTTGGTGCATCCTCTGTAGATTCATGCAGTCCACAGGTGTATCACCACGTGGCCGAGATTGTTTGTACACATACGAATGACCTTTTATATTTCCCCTGTTTGTTCTGAGGAAACTCTTGTTTTCTGGAGCCTTGTGAATGTTTTCCCCAAATCCATTGTTTCACAAAAGGGACCTTACCAAGTATAGTCAAGGGGCCCATGTCACGGCTTCAGCTGTGTAATCTTATCCTGTGACTTTGTTGATTTGATCCCTGTGATGGAATTATGAGTGCCTCTTAAAAATATATACTTGTACCTAGTGAGTAATTGATGTGCTGACAACAAGTGGTCTCCCCCCAGCCCAGTACATTAGCAGGGATTTGTCATGCCTCTCTTTTATGTGATTGGTGGGAATTTGAGCTGCACGACTGATGAGAAAGGAAAGCGTAGTCACTTCCTGCCTGTGTGGTTGAGCCGTGCCTATTTGGTTTCCTGGCTATCTGGGACACGTGCCCCCCACACCATGCATTCTTTTATTTCCGCTATAGGATTGTTTTGCTTTGCAGCTGATTACACAAGACTACCCATCTCTTGTGGAACTACAACACCCTTCTTCTCCAAGAGCATCTGAAGGGCCACAAGTAAAGGTGGACATACACTATTAGATCCACTTGTATGGCAAGGTCTCCCTGGGGCAGTACGATTGGGTTACAATGCTGCGAATGGGCACGGACGACGGTCTAAAGGACAGATATTTAATCTGCCCCTGTAAGGTCCTCTCATACTGAGCCTCCTTCATTGGCATTCAAATTAAAGACTTGGAGGAGAAGTCTAATTGAAAAAAATATAGTGGCCTAAAAATCACTTTCTCTGCTTTTAGCGTTCAAGTTTGTTTTTTTTTTTCGGGAAGGGGCATTATACGGAACTTGACCAATTTCCTTCTAGAAAAGATATCGGGAAGTGAAGCATTCATAACATCCTGCGGGGGCTTTCCTCCCCTCTCTCTACTAAATTAGTACTTAAGCTCATAATTAGGGAAATGTCTTTCATTTAGTTTAATTGGGCATCCTTTTCTGGAATGTTAAATTTACCGTAATTGTTATAGGAACCATATAAACTTGTACTTCAGATATGAGCTACTTCAAGCCCAACATGAATCCCTTTACTCTTTGGTAGTACCATTCTATAATAGAAGCTGTTTGTTAAGGGGCTCTGGGGCTCATTAACTAACTTGGACATTATTGCTGCACCAATCAGATTTCCATTCTATTCAGCCACCTATAAAGAAAAGATTGATGACAATAGGTTACATGGTAAAACCCCAGGTACCAGTTTGCCTGCAGTCAGTAAATGAGCTCCATATTCTATAAGCCTCTATATGTTCTCTTTCCCTCTTGTGGGTATTATCATGTTGGAACAGAAGAATTTCCAATGGCACACAGGTCTGAATGAAAGCTTCAAAGATTTATTAAGCGGGGTGCAGATGAGGTGGCCGAGCCTCTACCTGTGTGCACCAGGCGTCTCTACCATTGATTCAGGGTGTGCGAGATCCTACACCAATTTCTATTATCATGTTGGACCATGCAAACATCAACAGTTTCTATGCAATAGTTCTTACTCTACTTCTTTTACGACAGGGTTTCCTAACCTTTTTTTAGTGGAACCATCCTGAATCTGTGATTCTGCCTTGGAACCCCAAGCTATAACATATAATTAATTACCTATACCTAAATATATTTTTTGTTGCAAAATTAAAATTCACTGTATTAATAGGCATCACATGACCCACACATTTCAAATTTTTGTTACAGTACATACTATGATCCCCCCCCCAAGCAATGCTGGAATCACAAGCAGTTTATTATTATAGAGCTTACTTTACATGTTAATGTGATCACTGTGGGAAATGTTTTCATTTGAGCTGATAGGTAAATAAGCCTCTGCAGAGCAAATTCAATCTATTCAGACACACAGGTATGAAATATTCTCTTTTCTGATTTGAATAACTATGGTCATATCTACGTATTTCTTTATTTGACAGAGCAGCTTCATTGACACTGGCTTGTGTTTGCTAAGGTGCTTTCTTTGCTTTGTGCTTGTGTTTTCCTTTATGTTCCGTGCAAGCAATAGTATTTTGCATGTCAAAAATCTGCCTCCTGAGAAAAAATATTCTTATAGGTTACACACTGTTCTAAAAAAAAACCTTTGAAAGAAGTATAGTTTCTATATTTGGTATTCAAGGTTGGTCATTTTCAAAAGAAAGAAGTCTGTGCACATCTTCAGGTGTGTCCTACAGGAATAAGGAACCCACGCCAAATATGGCTTTACAGATAAGTCCGGTTGCTCTCGTAACGTGTGATAAAGAGAAAGCAGAAGCTTTGGTTCGAGTGAACAACTCTGTAAACGTGTTTTCTCTTACACATCAAAAAACAAAACTGAAGAATGATACAGCCCTCTTTTCACTAAGTGGTTCCCAAGCTGTGTGGCTAGCTGTTAGGGCTAGTCCACTTGGCAAGATTCCGGGAGATTTGTCGCCTGGCGACTAATCGCAGTTTCTTTGGGGCAATCATATCTCCCTGAATTGCATACCCGTGTCTCACGCCTGCTAAAATGAAAAGTTGCCTGTGCCTATTAACACGCGGCGCAGCGTTTTCCTAAGTCGCTGGAAATTGCCTCGGGGCGACTTTAGAAAACGCCCAAAGAAGCAGCGATTAGTTGCCAGGCGACATCTCCCTGAATATTCCCATGTGGACTAGCCCTTAGGGGGCTGGATTTCCTTTTTGCTCTAGATACAGCTGGAAGCCCACTTTGGTGGTTTACCTGCAGAGAATCCACAGACGTCGGGCCTTAGGCTAAAGACGTATGCTTTTTCTGCTTTTCTCTCAGTTCTCATCTTTATTATTCCCTTTATTATTAATCTTATGAATAGAAACCATGCTTTACTCTCTAATATAAATAGAATTAGTGAGTTGTAAAAAAAAGAAAATCACATTTTGTGTGTGTAAACAGCATCTTTATCAGTGTTCCTTAGCAAATAAACACAGCAAACATAGAGTAATGCTCTCTTTGCATTTTTATGATGTGTGTCGCTCACATGCTTGTTTACTAATGTTTTTCTTCTGTTTGCTGAAGCAGAGATTGGTTTATGGTTTTAAAAGGCTTTTTGACCACTGCTGCCACTTGTTGTACTTAAAACTGAAACTTTACTTGTATTAAACTTAGTATTGGATTTAGTAAACCACAGCAGTCAATAACCAGGTAGCAATAACCTGGTAACCTGTTTAAAATCATACATCTGATTAGTTGCTTTGGGTTACTAGGGTTGGCACAATCTCTACCACTTTTATTAAATTAGCACAGTAGAAACTTGTGTTTGCTTTTGTTTGACAGGTTATAGCATATTGCAGTGATGTCCCTATTATGAGGTTGTGGGCTGCAGGTTTTTTTTTTTTTGGTTCAGTCTCTTTGTTGTTGTTGTTGTGCCTTTGATGCTGATAGGACCAGGTGAGCAAAGCAATTATAAGAAGTAAATCCTTTCATTTGACAGGAAGATGGATGTGTGGCAGACTTCAAACATCAGTAACACTTAGGGCTCTTACAGACGAGCGTCTGAAGCTGCGCTCCTCTGTGTTCCAGTTTTATGCGTTCAACAGCAGTAGTAGATGCATTCAGTTTTTTTCAGTGAAGCTGTACTCACACAGGCGCATGCAGGCACCGAACACTGGAAAAATGCAACATGTTGTGTTCTGCGCCTGTGTGAGTACAGCCCCATTGAAAATTTTTTAATGCATCTACTCCTGCGCTCCCCTGTGGCTGAATGCATAAAACTGGAACGCAGGGGTGCACAGCTTCAGACACTCGTGTATGTTCTTGTACTAACGGAGGTAATGGGGCAGAATCAAGTTCAGCACTCCTCATGGATTTCTCCAAACCATATTTTAAGGGTGAAGACACACAGAGATTGTAGCAGCAGCTACTTGTCAAGGATACAAAACGCCAGAAAATACCCTGCCATAGACAGTAATGTGAATTGCCTCTGCTAAAACACATGTAGTGTGTGTGTATGTGTGTGTATATATATATATATATATATATATATATATATATATATATATATATATATATATATTCAGCCCAAATATCTCCTTAACAGGCCTTTAAGCTGGGCTTTCAGGTATCTAGAGGAGCAAATGGTTATTCTCCCCTGTATTTATCCCAACTGGATGTCAGGCTAAGACCATCAAGTCCCCCATTGGGGTCAGACCCATAGTTTGTGATATAAAGGCAGTATGCCCTATGTTGAGTGCATTTATACCACTTACAGAACTCCAACTCCATGACCTACATAAACCTCAGAGCCTTTAGTCACACAATTTCTAGAAGACTTCTTCTCCTCTATATAGGAACACAATGATGTTTCCTTGTGTGTTCCTTTGTCCATATGGAAACATTATTATCTACTATATAGGACAGTTTGCATGTAGAGCTGCAGTGTTGTTAAAATGGAGCACTTTAAAGGAGAACTAAAGCCTAACTAAAAAAGTAGCCTTGAAATGTTGTACATTATGTTTTGGGCTTCTGTACCAGCCCAAGGAAACCACAGCCCTTTAGCAGTAAAGATCTGTGTCTCCCCAGTAGATGCCCCAGTAGCTCCCCATCTTCTTTTCTGCTGATTCACTGATTCACATGCTCTGTGCTGCTGTCACTTACTGAGCTTAGGGACCCACTCACAATATACAGTACACATAGAATAGAAATATAGTCACAATATAAGACCGATTATCAGTGTCGGACTGGGACACCAGGGGCCCACCCAACAACCTTAGACCAGGGGCCCACCATAAAACCTTAGACCAGGGGGCCCACTCTCAGTAATAATATTCTTCATCTCCTCAATCAACCTATTGTCCTAGTTTGTTTTCTTTACATACTATAATCAATTATTCCATCTATTTAGCCTCTTCTCATAGAAATAGAGAATGGCCATGAAATAGGCCAAATGTTTAGCAGCATGAGGGCCCTCTGACACCTTGGCCCACCGGGAGTTTTCCTGGTATCCCTGTGGGCCAGTCCGACACTGCCGATTATACTATATGGCAGTACAGAAACCAGTGCAGCTAGTATCAGAATCTTATAATCAGCCCTGTAGCATCATCTTATATTACAGATTAATATTATTTTCTGCTTGATAATTTATGACATTCCTAAGCTTAGTTTCTCAACAGCTGCTCAGAGCCCACTGAGCATGTGAGTGTCACAGACACTTTCCAAGATGGTGACCCCCTGTGACAAGTTTGAAGTCCTGGATCATTGCTGCTATTGACAAGCTGAAACTTTAGGCTGGTGCAATAAGTTCATTATATAAAATATGGCATTTTGGGCCATATTCATATTTATGGTTTAGTTCTCCTTTAACTTTTGTCTTGCTGTTGACTTGCTGGGTCAATCATTATTCTCCGTATATCATCCTTGCCACAGACTCATCTAGGACTGTAATTGATGAATAACTAGCTGAGCAGATGTGTCTGTTGCTAGGTATTGATTAGCTGATATATTCTAACACATCCCTTGTAAACCTTCTTGTAATGTTGCCACTACGCCTGTACTTACGTGATAGAAAGACATGCTGATCTATTCTCCAAAACCAGTGTCCTTTAGGCAATTGATTTTCCTTTCCTCTTGGCATTTGTTGAAGTGGTAGAAATCTATTTACTTCTGCTCTGCTGATCAATAGAGAAGACATTCTAATGACAGTCATCATAAAATAGATGCAGACTGTTGTGTTGCCACCTGTACTGATGCATGGGACATTACTTATATTAGAGTACATCCATGCTGGGGAGACTTTAGTCATTTGTGTGTGTAGGAAAATAGAGCTAACCAAACTTCACTCTGATCACATTCTGACTGTTTAATATACAACATTCAAGTTATATAAGCCTATAGTTATGAAATAAATGTCACAACTGGATTTATTTGTCAAACTTTGCAACATAAACCAAGAAGGGGGAACCGTTATAAAAGTTATGAATTGACTGACTGGTGGCTCATTTACACTGCTTATTTATGGATGATCAAAGGAGCAGATTCACTAAAGGGCGAAGTGACTAACACTAGCGAAAATTCACCAGCGTGATGTCATTTCATTACTTCGCCGATTTACTAACGAGCGCAGGTGCCCCTTCACTAGCGAAGGAGAGGTACGCTAGTGTTAATTCGCACTCGGTAACACCAGGCGAATGTTTGCTATGGCGAATGAATGTAACTCCGCCAAGATGCGTATTTTACTGAACGTTACCCCTACATTTCCTAACATATGGAACATAAACTATGCAATGGGCACATGTGTAGGGCAATATAACAACTCTATTTCTTATTCTTAAGATTTTCGGGCTTGTTTAATGTAATGTATTTGCTGCAACATATATGTCCATAGAACATTAACTTCCCGCCATATGCAAACAAGGCAACACTAGTGCAACTTGCCAGTGTTCTGCACCATGGACGCAACTTCACATTTTAGTGAATTAGCATTGTCCTGGCGAAGTGTTGTGATGTGAGCGAAGTTGCACTCTTAAGGGCTGGGGCAGACAGGGAGATTCTGTCGCCTGGCGATTAATCGCAGGTGACAATCTCCCCGAATTCTCTTCTCCCTGTCTGCCACTTGTTTAAATGAAAAAGCACCAGCGCTGATACACACGCGGCGCGGCGATTTCCGGAGTCGCCCGAAGTTACTTCGTGAGGAAACTTCTGGGCGATTCCGGAAATTGCTGTGACAGTTCGGGGAGATTGTCGCCTGTGATTAATCGCCAGACGACAGAATCTCCCCGAATCTCCCTGTCTGCCCCAGCCCTTAGTGATATTGCCCCATAAAATCATGTGATACAACCCAATGGCTTGGAATTCTAACTAAATAACAATTGGGGGGTACCTTGTATAATAAATGGAGAATTATAGGTGCATGAGGCATTCTAAACCAGTTTTATGGATCCCAAGATTATCCTCATAAAAAAAATAAGAAGCCCTATCCTAGGATCTTATTCTGGTATACATAAGCACACTGTACTACTAATAAGTGTTTACCAGGGCACAGTTCATGTTCATAAGATCATGTTTGCCCTACTTTTTGTTGTTATGATGCGATTTCATGCTGTGTATGCTTGTGTGCAGCCACTCCTCTAATGCAAAAAGATGTTATGTCAGGACAAGAACGAAGAAACAAAAACATGAGGGGACCCCCCAGCTTGAATTTTTTTTTCAACTCAAAGAGAATTATGAGCATATTTTTGGGGATTATTTTAACAACGGATTTTGGGTTAAGATGTGCCATTAAGGGACCTGATGCTTTGGATCAGATTACATTACAATAAACTCTGTTTATTACGAGTTTAAAACACCTGTTGTGTGTGTGACTTTTCAGAAGTTTGAGAAATTTTACAGTATATAGTTTTTCAGCTTTTCGGTGGGTATAATATTTTCATGAGGATTAAAAGACAGAGCTTCAGTAAATCTGCATTACAAAAATATTTTTTATGTTTTTTTTTTTTTATTCTATCCTACTAGCTGGTGTGATTTTTCCCAACTGAGCAAAGAAATGTATCTGTGTTGAAACTGATATGAAGTTTGCTAATCTCTCTGCAGCTGCTGTGTTTCAGACAGACCTGCCGTGTTACGAGTACTCCACAGTCAAAGCAAGCCGTGAAATCTAGGGCAAATAGTTTCCTATTTCTTGTATTTCTTCTTAATCATGGGTCCAGTAAATAGAGAGTCTTGCAGTTGTATGAGTGAATCTGTGCTAGAAAACATTCAGAGCTTGCCTGTATTGTCGACAGTAATATGTAGGATTATTTATCAAAATAGTAGACACCACTCTCATTATTTGTTTCCCCTTTAAACAATTCACAATATGTTTGTGTGTTTAATTTGCATTTTTAGTTAGTTTACACTTAATTGACTGTTTAATTGTGCTTGCCTGTTCCTCAAGTTCTGAAACTGGAAAGAGGCAAATATATATCCACTGTACATCTTTCATTGTTCTGGGGCTGTTTAATGAGCAGGCAACATGCCAGACCCATGAGGGGAATGACACTGCCTTACAGGTCTTGCAGGGTTTTAAAAGTCCATTGTCAGTGCATTCTAGAAAACACTGAATGGGTGCGATGGACTGAAACGAAACAAAGGCAGGTAAAAGGGATGTTTTTTGTGTTGTCTGTACATGACACTTGTTAGGTCTAATGACCTCTTTTGTTGACTGCGTACAAAATTAAATAGTGCTGTGACGTAGGCCTGGCCTTGCCTACTATAGCTGTGCAGCTTTCATGAAACAACTTATTTTAGAAGAAAGAAAACCATTTATTAACAATAAACCCAGAGAAAATGTCCTTCACACTTAACCTGTAGTTAAAAGACAAGTCTTATCTATCCTTAACGGTGGTTACATATAACACTTTGCTTAGAGGTTGTAAGTACTCTCTCATTAATCCCTACTAAGAGGCTAGGCAAAGCACTTTATGTGTTTTATGTATTCTTTTTTTTATGTGAATTCCTGAAATGTTTTGATGTGCAGACACCAAGAAGCAGAAATGGGCTCCAAAAATGTTTTTTTTTTTTTTAATAATAATGTATATTACAAAGCATTTTGTATTAGTTTGCATTTTTTTTTTTACAATCCTTCCATTGGAATGAATTGGAATGCACCACAGAAACAAGTGTTTTAAGGATTTGCCTTTATGCAACAGACTTTTGCCTCAACACAAGTAGATTTTCCCAAGCTCTGTAAGAAAAGCACCTCCTATTAAATGTTGGCTTAAAGGACCAGTAACAATGAAATTTTTTAAAGTAATAAAAATTTTAAGTAGTGTTGCCCTGCACTGGTAAAACTGCAGTGTTTGCAGAAACACTTCAGAAACTACTATTGTTTATATACATAAGCTGTTGTGTAGCCATGGGAGCAGCCATTCAAAGGAGAAAAGTCTCAAGCAGATAAGCTCTGTAGAACATAATGTTATCGGTTATCCATTACTTATCCTGTACCACATAGCCGTTTTTGAATTTCCGCCATTGCTACTTAGCAGCTTGTTTATATGAACTATAGTAGTGTTTCTGAAGCAAACAGACCAGTTTTAACAGCACAGGGCAACACTACATGATATTTTGTTTACTTTAAAACACTTTAATTTTTTAATGTTACTGTTCCTTTAAGTTTGAAGGAGGCATATCAGTATGCAAGCCCTTTCAGGCCACTGCTGTGGATACCTCTCCTCTGTCAGCCCTTGGCAGAAACCAGGGGGAACCAAAGCCGTTTTTATGGCAGTCACAATGAAATCACCCATCAAACCAAATCTTGAGCCTTTGAAAGTTTATAGGTGAATTTTACTTAATTATCTGTTTCTCTGCCTCTCTCTCTCTCTCTCTCTCTCTCTCTCTCTCTCTCTCTCTCTCCATTTTCTTGTTTAAGTAATATTATATAAAATACACTTCAGAGACCAAAAAAACACATATAATTTACTCTGCCCCTTTAAAAATGTTACATGTAAGTTGCAAGATGATGACTGAAATGGTAGAGTAACCAGATAGGATTAGTGACTGTCACATTCAAGCATCTACATGTGTCTGCTCTTTTGTCTCTTGGCAATATTTATATTTCACTCTTGAGCCATGTGACCTTTGGAAGTTTTCTACATTCTGAAACCTTTTTTTCTGTGACATTTGGACACCAAGAATCTTAGAAATATGAAGACTGATCAGCTGTCAGTAAATGTGAACTACAAGATATAAAAATGTGATTTCCAGGTCCACACTCATTTTGAATAGAATGGGTTCTTTAAAAAATATAATATATTATTTGTTCATTTGCTATACCCCCATTTTACGTTTTTCAGGGGATCAGGAAAAAATTATTTAAAATCCAGGAAAATGTGTTAATGACATATGTAATGAAAGGATATAAGCACAGGACTAATTTAGGGTCATGACCACCTATCGAATAATTTTGTTACACAAATTAAGCCAACAACAGTTTAGTAAGCATAAAAATGGCAGTGACCAACAAATTCTTTGAACTAAATAACTTCAGAGTATATCTCTGCCCCCTATTTTTGTCTTTCATGTAAAAAAAAAACCAGTGTTCTGTGAAATTATTCTGCAAAATTTAATTTTCCCAAATGTGGCGATTCACTTTGTAAAAGCAATGAAAATCTCATTGTATATGTCCATCAAAATGGTTTCTTTCGTGATTCTTCCAGCAATGCCTTGATAAGCATCAGCAAGCAATTTTCTATACTGTACTCCTAATTTTCTAATTAACTCATTGGACTACGAAATCATATGTTTTTTTTTCTGTTTTATTTTTTTCTCTAGGGGATGCCGTTCCTAAAATTAATGAGGGGCAAGAGAGAGTCACTGTTAATGTTGGTGAGATGTTTCGATTGATATGCAGAGATGATCATTTAGTAAAATTAGCTTTTCAGAAGTCAGGCCTTATGAAGAAACCACGAGATTTGAAAAGCCGTCCATTTAACAATAGTGAGACTGATCAGGTCCTCGTCATTGGTAAAGCAGATCTCAGGCACATCGGAAGATATACATGCACAAATACAGAGACTCACGAAAATACCTCAGTCTCTCTCTTTGTGAAGGGTAAGTCATTTATTAGGTTCCATGTCAAAGATCAAACTACTTGATTTATGTTTATTATAAGGAACAGAAAATTTGTATGTGTATATGATTTTTTTGGTAACATAAACTCTGCTTCAGCAGAAAAGTTCACTAGTAGTCTTTAGCCTTTATGTGCAATTATTTGAAATATGACAGTCAGCCCATACAATTATGTGCTCAATTTCAATAATGTCATATTGAAGAGCAGGGTAATTCTGCCCCCTTAATGCCAACTGCACTGATACAGACTTTTGGACAATGACATTTTAAAGGAAAACTATACCCCCCAAACAATGTAGGTCTCTATAAACAGATATTGCATAAAACAACTCATATGTAAAACCCCGTTTCATGTAAATAAACCATTAACATAATAATACACTTTTTAGTAGCATGTGCCATTGGGTAATTATAAATAGAAAATAGCCATTTTAAAAAATAAGGACAGCCTCCTGGGATCCTAGGATTCAACGATGCACACAAACATACCAAACAAACTATAAAGTTAGGTCACATGAGCCAATTAACAGACAGAGTTGTGTCTTTTGCTTCAACACTTCTTCCTGTTACAGTTAGAGTTGAAATACTTCTGGTCAGGTGATCTCTGAGGCAGCACACAGACCATCATGAAATGGTGGTTCAAGGCAAGAGATGTAAAAGGGCAATATTTACATAAATATATATTCCAGTTTGATAAGATTCTTTAATATGTCACTTGATTTGATCTGTTGCTCAAAAATTCATTTTCGGGGGATAGTTTTCCTTTAACTAACTTCTATCAGATGGAGGTTAAACCACAACCAGCCAGAAAAAAAAATGAACAGGCATTTACAGGGAACTAGGGCTGATGGCATTTGTTTCCTATAGAGACCATTTTGCATGTGCTACAATATCTGATCTGCTAGCAGTATATTCATTCATATATTTTGGACCTGGGCCGATGCATTTTAAAACAAAGTGTTGTGCTTATTTCAGATCCGGCAAGGCCTTTTCTTGATGTCCCGTTTATCGATGTAACAGAAGGAAATGACACAGTTGGCATGTGTTTTCCTACTGATCCAGACATGGATATAACTATAGAGAAGTGTGATGGTTCACCTTTGCCAGAGAATTTTACCTTCACTACAGACATCGAGGCCGGCATCACCATCAGAATGGTGCAACTGGCCTTTGGTGGTTGCTATGTATGTTCTGGAAACCAGAGTGGGACAGTGAAGAAAAGCAGCACATTCACTATTCACGTAACGCCAGGTGATTGAGATACAAATCTTATACTGTCTTTTATGGAGTGTTTTTTTTATGGCTGTGGAAGAGTTGCCAGAAGGGGTTGGCATGTTGTGTGCATTTGTGAAGGTGCTTAGAACACACTTAAGATGCATTTACCAATGCATTGTGCCTCTTAAGCTGTGTTTGGTTAAATATGTAAATAAGGACAAAAAAATACTAGTATATAAAATATAAGTATCTGAACTTGATGCTACTAAAGGCAGCTTTACAATGGCAGATTGTCTAAGGCAGGTTGTCTTACTTATTACACATCATGGGCTGATTATGTCTCTCAGAGCATATTTGAGGGTCAGATTACTTGGAAATGATGATGTCATGCAATTAAGTCTATTTAACTGTTGGCCTTAAAAATGCTTTGAAAATTCACATTCAACCCTCAGGCCTCCATCCGACAACTGGCCAATACCATGCGAGCAGTCGTACACAACAGGACACCTTTCTGTTGTTCTGTTTGTTTAGGGCAATAGTCCAAGGGATCAGAACGGCAAGAGGTGAAGAAAAGCTGGGGCAGATATGGTGCTTGGAAAAATTCAAACTTCAATAGTTAAAAAGGCTGCGGCTTGTATACCGTGGTGCTCTATCCAGAAACCTTGCTGCTTGGCTGGGTTCCAATGTTCACCAAAAATATAAAAGATGGATGGCACACACTTCAGCTACAAAATTAAATAATTTATTTGGATCTCCACACAATATTGCGGAGGTACAACCTCCTTTATCAAGAGCACTTGATCCAAATAAATAATTTAATTTTCTAGCACAGTTGCTGAAGTGTGTGCCATCCATCTTTTATATTTTTGCTTGGAAAAATTGAATTTTTAAACCTTCCCAATGAATGTTCCAACTGATATCCATGGTGCAAGTATATAGAGGTCACATCGTCTAGCCACCGTGCAATTTTTTCGGCATGTTTTATTCAGCTGCGATCCAGCATAATGTCAAGTGGCTCCACCAGTATTTAAATCAGAGCTGTTGACAAAACGTAAAAATGTTTCTGCTCACTAAATGGCAAGTATGGTAAGTCATATAAAGCATGTCATATGCAACATGCCTCTAACAGTAATGAGCAGTGTTTTTCCCAAGGCACAGAGAAAATTACTTTTCTTTCACTCCACTAAATGAAGTCATGATTTTAGCTCCAGCTGTAACAGTGCCTTATCCATTAACACACGACCCCCGGCACTAATGATGCCAAATTTCTCCCAGGAGTACGACTCTTATCTACCCCCACTTGTAACAAGCAGATGGAGTAGCCTTTATCTTTCTGTGGGTAGATAACTGCAAATGAGGCTGGATCTAATTCTCTTGTCAAAACATCGAATTTAATAAGCAAACAATATGTCTTCATTCATAATGAAGCCAAATCAATTCTTAGAGTTGCTTTAAAAATTATGCTGCACCACCCCCCCTTTGGACAAAAAGCTTTATGGAATGTACTGAAAAATATGTCTTTGCCAACATTGGTTCCATCCTGCATATATTTTTTTGCCATGATTGTTTCACATTTATATTTGATTTTCATTGTAATAGTGCATCAGAATGCTTTACTAGTACAATACAATCCAGTGATTTTCAACCTTGTGCCTCCAGCTGTTAAGGAACTACAAGTCCCACAATGCAATGAAGGAGTCTGACAGCCACAGTCAGGCAAATGCATTGTGGGACTTGTAGTTTCTTAACAGCTGGAGGCACAAGGTTGAAAATCACTGCAATAGACAATATATATTGCCCAGAATCAGAAACAAGGCAACAGATTTTACCCCTGTTTGGATGCCAACACTGATCGGATCATAATTATTTTCTACCTTTAGCTGTGACAGTGTTGTCTGCCCTAGGGCCTTCAAATTTTCATGTATGTATTTATTTTTTGTTTGCAGTACCCAAAAAAGTACCAACTATATTTTTGACAAAATCCAGACAGCTTGTCAAGACCGGAGAACCATTTGAAGTCACCTGTGCAGTATTGGATGTCTTTAGCACTGTAAAAGCTCAGTGGTTGGATGCCAAAGAGGTAAGCACAGTGTTGGCATTGAAAACCATGAAAATATTGTAACTTACTGTTCTGTTGAGTGATTGACAGATTTAATATTTACATTACATTATAGTATATATATATATATATATATATATATATATATATATATATATTTCAGCAACATATTTCTCAGCACTGGAAAAAGAAGGGTATATGCATCAAGCATTCAAATTACATGCAGCTAGAGAGCCATTTTCATTTGCCTTTACAGTCTAATAGATATTTGCAGATATTGGCATCAGAATATTCACATTAATGGCAGCTTTTTGGTCATGTAATAAAACCTGTTTGTGGGACTGCTTCACTTGTGACTAAGTGGTAAAATGAACTGTTCGAGGGCTGTGGAAAGGAAATGGCGGAAATAGTGTGGAATAATCCTGACAACCTTTGCAAACAATATACGCATGGATGTATTGGTCTTTTTCCCTGATACACGCTCAGGAAGGATATAAAAATAGGTATCACCCACAACATACACAAAACCTGTGCTCTTAAGTGTTCTATTATGTATGGTTTCTATCTTGAACAAAGGCCCCTCGTTGGAAAACTATAAATGAACACACCCCCAACCAATATTAAATAACCATAAGATATTTAGGGAGGGGGTGGCTGATATCAGAGACCTGTATTGCCTATATTATGTTTATTTCCTCTTAACTAAAGGAAATGGTTTAATTGTGTGCAGGAAATGTTCCACCAAAAAGTATCCCATTTTACTTTCACAAGACAGAGACCAAATGTAGACTATGGTGTTTCAAGTAGCTCTATTCATGTGGCCATTACTCTGTCTGTAGAGTGAAACTGTCATATTCCCTAAACCTATGGTTGGCTGAACCCACACCAGGTGCGCAGGTAACGCCACAGTTTATTAACATGCAAATGAATTCCACATCCCTCTGCTGTTCCTGCCCATAAATGACTTTATCACATGGGAACTAGTACACACACACAATGGCTGCTATGTCTACAATAAAACTACTAAATTATTCTCTAGGGGTTTCATGCCACAACTATATTTGTCATTATTCATCAATTTCATCAGTTTGGCACAGTCAAATATTTATCATTTTCTTTAATAAATGTTGCTCTTTACTTTGGCACAAATATCTTATTAAGTTATTATACTGACAGACGACCGCCTCCCATTGCCTAGGGTCCTGTCTCTCCCTTTCCCCTGTTCCAGCATTTAAGGGAATGCACTTTTTAATTTGCAAGGTTGTTTCTATGAAGCTCTGAATACTGTGTCATGGTAACTTGTGTTTCCTTGCACTGAATGTATTGTTAGTGAGCACTGGTTGTGTTTTTCTGTCAAGTCAGCCTCTTGCAGCACAGGCTATATCATAAAACCTTTTGGCTTGCAGGTCACAGGTCACTAAGCACCTCCCTTCACTATAGAGCAGACTGGCTCTCCTGCTGTTGCTAGACTACAACTCCCAGAAGCCCTGGAACAGTCATCAGTAATCCTCAGGCCACCACAAGTTGTAGTTCTGCAATAGCGAGGGAGCCATATATTAAAGAAAATTAAGATTCATTAGGACTACTCCTCAATTAATATTGGCAGCATTGTGAAGAAAAAATCATTTTTATACCATAATGTAGAAAAATTTTCTACCGTAATGTTTGTGTTTGAAATTGGGTATTCTGGGATTTTTATTCCCAGAGCAGAATGGGCAGAGTTTAGTCACCTCACTTATAATGAAGGGGTTTCTTATGCTTTTATGTGCTATATTATCATACCACACTCTTTTTCCAATTATATAAATATTTGTTGACTTCCTCTCACTCCGTCTGTTATGAAAATATACATATTTAGATTTACGCACTCTAAAGTTTGCCTTATCTTCCTTCCTTCCTTGCATAGAATTCCCTGCAGCATCATTTACAGTTTCCTATCTATAGACAGATTCATTATGTTCCTTTTGTTTTCCCATAATGACATAGTGATGCTGGTCCCCCCAGTTAGCATACTGTAATGCTTGGTCTTTAATATCAGAGTAGAATATGAACATTTTGTACCTGAACACATTTTCAAGGGTGCAGAAATAAATGGCAAATATCTAATTGGCTGCCAAGGGTTTACCAAATTTTTATATAAAATAGATATATTTAACTGCTATTTCACTGTTCTAAATCTATCTAAGGGATACTGTAAAGTTCAAGATTATATATTTTATGTTCTCATCTGTCATTCTTTAACAGGGGGTTACAAAACAGGCCAAGTTTCTTTCATTTAACATCTTCAGTTCTAACTTGACTCTGAAGAGTGATGGTGTTCCTTTCAGTGAATCCAGAACATTCACCTGTCAAGCAGAAAACGATATTGGCCAAGTGAATGCCACGTTCACCTTAGATGTCATAGGTATGCTGCTGGATGTGAAATCTTTGTGTATATTCCCCTACAACTAATGCTTTTGGTCCAAATGCTCAACGTGTTAGCCCTTCCATATTTGTCTTCCTTGGGGGAGTGCTACACAACCCTGCATTAGACATAATATTCTCCTCTGGAGCTGTGTGTTAATGAAATTGCATATTTCAAAAACATATTCTAGTGTGCATGTTAATTTATAAAGAATTTAAAGAAAGAATGGAGAGGTTTGCCATCTATGGACATGAATACATAACTGACAGATGGGTGTTGAAATGCAAAAGAAACTTGCAGATAAGACATTTGCCCTGGAAAATTGCAGCACTTTTGGGATCATGAATGTTGTAGTTTGGGTCCTGTATATATGAGCTCATTATTTGATTAGTTTGGGCTCTGTTGCTTTCAGATACAGTTAGTGCAGTGCTGCCACGTTAGTGCTCTGACGACATATTTTCTACCATGTTTATAGCCATAGTTGGTGGCATTTAGCGTATGCAATATCACTTAGCCTCATAAACTGGAATTTACGCAGGAATAAATATAAGACTGCTTCAGCGTTTAATTTTTCTCCACTCTCCAGATGTTGGATATGTCAATCTGACTGTACTGGAGAACACAACAATCAGTGTTAATGCCGGAGACAACCTTGTCCTTAAGGTTTATATTGATGCATATCCCCATCCAGATGACGGAGTTTGGACTTATTTCAATGAAACACTTCTAAATACGTCAGACCATTATGTTGCAACCAAAGACCAAGGCAACAACAGGTAAGATAGTTGTAACAGCAGCGTTAATCTAAAAGTTGCAGATCACCCCTTGGACCAGGGAATGTCTATTCTGGGCTTGCATTCATTACAACCCAAGTTTTGCCAGGTCATTGCATCGTGTTGTTATATACAGAGGTGATCTGGTAACCTTACAATAACCTCTTGTGTAGCCACATACCATTAATCATTGTGGACTTGATGATTTGCATGCAAAATACATGTGTAAAAGTTGGCAGTGGAGGTTAATAATAGGTGATTAACAGAATGCACCTGGGTGAGCACATTGTTTCTCCATTCTTTCTCTGTTTGATTACCACTTCTATGGCAACACTTAACTTGTTTTCTTTTACAATAATTCTTAGGATTGTGCAGGCAGCTGAAGGGTTAACCAAGACCAGCCTGACTTGCATACCCCCAGGCAAATGAGTTTTTAATTACTAAACCACCAACTGTTTTTCCCTGTGACAGGTACGTTAGTGAGCTGCATTTGATTCGCTTAAAAGGAACCGAGAAAGGCATTTATACCTTCTATACCACAAATTCTGATGATGATGCATCTGTCAGCTTCAATATCCAAGTAAAAAGTATGTTTGTTTTTTTTATCCGTCTTTGCAACTCATTAAAAGATTTGCATCTTATTTGGTGACTAACGACCGTACTTTTTTTTCTCTTTCTGGCAGCAAGGCCTGAAATCCTCATTGCTGAGAGAACTAGTGAAGGCACTTTACAGTGTGTAGCAACGGGATTCCCTGTTCCCGCTATTCAGTGGTATTTTTGCCCAGGAAGTGAGCAGAGGTAATTTTAAATGCATTAACTCGGGAAGTTGTTCCCATATAACAGTTGATTGCTCTGTTTTTTGGTTATGTGTGTGTGAATCATTTTCAGATTACTTGAGAATCTCATTGTACTGTAATGTACTTCTCATGTTTTCCTACAGATGCACGGACTATCCGCCGATTTCACCAGTAAATGAAAAATTTATCCAAGAAAATTCCTCCCTTGGGCGCATAGTAGTGGAAAGTACCATTGACGTGACTCATCTTAAGAAAAATGGCACTGTGCAGTGTGTCGCGTCCAATGAGGTGGAGAGTGCTTCCTCGGTATTCAGTTTTGCCATCAAAGGTAATGTCAGCACAATACTTGAACCTGGTCTGAACTACTCAAAATGTTACACATTAGGCCTCATTTGTTAGTCTTTTGCCCAGAGGCACAACTCATTGCACCTTTTTGGCTAAGGCCAGACGGGGAGATTCGGGGGCATTTTGTCGCCTGGCGACTTCTCGCCGCGACTTGTAGCCCCCGAACCTCCCCGAATAGCCAAGTCCTGGGGCGCACCGGCGTTACTTGAAAACGCCGGCGCCTATTCACACCGAGCGGCGCGCTTTTTGAAATCACTCCCAATTGCCTCACGAGTCAATTTGGAACGATTTCAAAAAGCGCGCTGCTCCGTGTGAATAGGCGCCGGCGTTTTCAAGTAACGCCGGTGCGCCCCAGGACTTGGCTATTCGGGGAAGTTCGGGGGCTACAAGTCGCGGCGAGAAGTCGCCAGGCGACAAAATGCCCCCGAATCTCCCCGTCTGCCCTAGCCCTTTATGTTTGAGGTGCTGGATGCATTCAGCAAAAATAAATACATGGGTCACAGGAGGAGAGTGTCATGTGGATATTCAGTGGTACATGCTTATCCTGTGTGTCATTCAAAATGCAGAAGCCAGGACCCCTGGGGTATGCAAGGGGTTTGGGAACCTGAACATGCTGTCTACTTATGGCATATCCCTTACAGATCTCATTCTTGGAAGAGCTAGATGCAAGCGCTTTCTATCCCTATTGTGTTTCAGTTACCCACATTTTATATGAATGTTCTTAACAGGGAATTTCATCTTTAAATTTGAATGTGATCTAGATAAGGGTTTTTTTTTTAAATATGAATTACCAGTATTCTTCTGAGGCTCAGTGGTTATAGTTACAGATGGGAATATGGGAGAGAGATCCTAAAAAAAATCACACAAAAACATCACATCCTACGTGACTAAACTGGAAACATGAAGAACAGAAGTGTAAATTAACTGAAAGCCACAAGCAGTGACATATACAGGGCAGTTATAAACCTGCTTGATTGCTTCAGTCTTCACAGTAGTAAAAGTACATTTATAGGCAAATTGCTCCATTAACTGTAAATGTGCTAATTACGTCTCTGTCCTTTTCCCCGTAGAGAAACTTCGTACCCACACTCTGTTTACCCCCTTGCTGATTGGATTTATAGCAGCGGCGGGATTAATGTGCATTGCTGTTGCCGTCCTCATGTATAAATATTTGCAGGTATGGTTATTACTCCATTTTGCTTTCCTTCATTTGCTTTGGCTTTAAATCTACAGACATAAATTGATAAACCTATTTGCATTATTTAATTACAGAAGCCAAAGTACGAAATACAGTGGAAGGTAGTGGAAGAAATCAACGGAAACAACTATGTTTATATTGACCCCACACAGCTTCCTTATGATAACAAATGGGAATTCCCCAGAGACAGGCTCTGCTTTGGTCAGTTCAATGTTCTTTGTTCATTATTAAATCAACCATAGCTAGTGTGGATTTATTTTATATAATTAGTGCTAGTGTAAGCCACTGTTTGATCAGTTTCAGCAGGAAGCACAGGTTGGAAGAGCCCTAATCTGCACCAGAGATTAACAGACTTTTTGGGTCTGACATGTGAGACTAAAGCATTCAATGGTGCTGGATATTACCAACCGAAAAACTATACAACAGCAAGGTTAGGTTGGGTAGTATTTAGCGTAAATGCTTATTTGTTCTTATAGATACCAAGTAAGGTTGAGATTTTTGGAATTACTTATGTAAGCTACATATTTGCAGAGTTATAGAAGGAGGACTAATACAACAGAATTCTTGTACACCTATAACTTGATTATGAGCTAAGGTTGTCCCTGACCAGTTGTTGAACCACAATGGTGAGCAAGCCTAAAAATCCCTTATCTAGAATATTTATTATTATGGGATGTGTACTGAACCCTTTTTGTATGAATATGTAATGCATAAGTTTTGTAGCTTCTGAAAATAAAATGTCTCTTTTTCGGTTAAGGGAGCACCTTGAGTCATTTTCCTTATACAACTTTTTGTGTACAGGTAAAATCCTTGGTGCTGGAGCATTTGGAAAAGTGGTTGAAGCTACAGCATACGGCCTAATCAAAGAAGACAGCAGGGTCACTGTTGCAGTTAAAATGCTCAAGCGTATGTATCTTTATTTTTTCCTCTTGTAGTTTCATCACTTGACTAATTTTCATTTCATTACTTTGGCTCATGTGTACTCTCTTTGTTACAGCAAGTGCCCATTCCACAGAGAGGGAAGCTCTGATGTCAGAACTGAAGGTTTTAAGCTATCTTGGCCATCACAAAAACATTGTGAATCTTCTAGGTGCCTGCACAATTGGAGGTAAATAAAAAAAAAACTGTTTGCAGATCTCCATTGACTAGGCTTCCTTAAAGGTGACCCTAAATGGGCCTATAAAAACTGCCAACTGGGCCCCTCCAGAATGGGCAGTTATTTCTATGGACAAGTGAAGTGGTTAGGAGATTTCATTGAAATAGGACCGTGTAGACACGTTGATACAATCCTTTCTCAGTGGGTCTCCCTTATTGTAGTACTTTTGGTGGCACAGGGGCTAAACAGTCAAATCATCCCAATTTAGCAAACAGTGTTGGTGGCCAAATCAGCCTGCTAGTTTGGTCTTGTACTGGTAACTCAGTTGGCCTTTACCCTTCCAATTCACTGCTGTTACAATCAGATTAAGACAATTTAATGCTGCTTTCTTAATACTTGTATTATTAGAGCTAGGGGAAACTTTGCATGTCACATTCACTCTTTTTGTAATTGGAACCAGAATCATTCTTTAATAGAGTACACTCAAGGTGGTGCTTCACTGTAAGATCTGAGCATTTGATACAGTTAACAGGTGCAGGTATTAAAGCAATTGAAAGGTGGCTGTAGTATAAATTAGGCCTAAAGTGTTAACATTAGCTTTCTGTACATGCCATGTATAACACATTGGGACACATGTAAATTATTATTATTTAATGGGGTCCAACTTGGAATTCTCCCATGTTGAGCTGAACTCTCTAGCATGCATCATAATTCAACAAATTCTGAAACTGCTCCAGCTTTGAAAAGTAATGACTTTAAATAAGCAGCATTTGTTAATTAAAAAGAAGCATCTTAGAAGATTCATGGGGGAATGTAATGTTTCACTAGAGCAAAAATCCTGCTCAAAGACACTTGTGAATATTAGCTACCATGTTTGCTTCCATTTTGACTGATTACAGACCTTAATGACTTCATCTCAAAGTTTTTGACCAAGTGGCTTTCGTGAACATTCGCAGTATATGTAATAAAATGTTGCAATCACAAAGCCTTTTTGCCACAAAGTATTTGACGAAATTCCAGAGCAGGTTTTGTTAAGCGATAATGCGCAATGTAATATTCGCCATTGAATGATTTACATTGTGAGCAGTGCTAATAAACATTCGCAAAAATGCCATTTTAAATAACACTTGGGACTTTTAATTACATTCCTACTTAAATGTTCAAAGCAATACACTGTCGTTTTGTTTTTCAGGACCAACATTGGTCATTACTGAGTACTGCTGTTACGGAGATCTCTTGAATTATCTGAGGAGGAAGCGGGATTCATTTATATGTCCGAAATTTGAAGATAACTCAGAAGCAGCACTTTACAAAAATCTCCTTACTACAAGGAATATGGGCTGGTAAGAAAATGATATATGGACGAGAAGACAGCAGTTGTAGTAGGCGGGCCAACTAAAAACCACACTTGCTTAAAATATCCCTTGAGACCCTGTGTATTGTTCATCACTTGATCCTTCCTCTTGCTATCAGAATCTAATGGGTTTACCTTCTGCGGATAACATTTTGTAAGCTCCCCGACATATGGCATTTTGCATTAAAATAACAAAGACCGAAAAGGCCTAGGCAAGAGGAAAAAAAAAACATGCATCATGGCATTAACCCTATTGATGCTAGTGTTGAACAGCAGTTTGTTTTCCCTTAACAGTACAAGCAATCAGCCCCCGCAATTAGTTTTGCATCCTGAAACAGTCGAATGTATATGGCGGGCATTGTGAAATGTATCCCTGCCAAATAAAACAATTCATATCCTTTTCTTTGTTTGTGGTTTCTTTATTTGTGGGACTGTAAACAGTGACAGTGTTTGGAATCTAATCCTTCCTCTTGTTCTGCAGTGAAGGAATGAGTGAATACATGGATATGAAGCCAGCTGTGTCTTATGTTGTCCCCACAAAGAGCGACAAAAGGAGATCTGGTAGGTTACAATTAAAGAGTCTGAAACAGATAACGGTAAATATTAGCATAGATCATTGACTTAAAGCATATGGTTACACCTTATTGAATTTGATAATAGAAGTATTATTATTACTATGTATGTATGTATGTACAGTCTGCTGCAGACAAGGTGATAAACATGTATATTTAAAGCTTATGGGTGCCATTAGTCTAAATAACATATGTGTTTAACTTTGTTTTGTATGCCATACCATGCATAGCATTCATTTAAAGATACAGCTGTATGTTCCTGGAGTACATATAAATGCCCATATAAATTCCACACCTCTTGTATGTTCTTTAGTGATAGAAAGAATTCTATTTGACATTTTCACATCTGATAGGTTCATTTGGGGATCCGGATGTGTCTGTGTCAATTCCCGAAGAGGATGATTTAGCTTTGGATACGGATGATCTGATAAACTTTTCATATCAAGTTGCACAGGGGATGAATTTCCTTGCTTCTAAAAATGTGAGTATTTGGCTTTGAGTTAACAATCACAGAGCTTTTTCAGAAGAGATCTGCTTTTCAGTACATGTGCTTGAGGCATCATGCTTACTGTGGATTATAGTGAGGAGCAAGATAGGTTCATTGGATCCATTCAACCATCAATGTTTTCTGACTGATCACAGCAGCAGTCAGAATGGTCCCCTGTGTCATTAGCCTATTATAACTTGGAGAATCTGCATAGAAAAATGTTATGCATTTCTACTGATCTCATATTGCCAAACAATAAAAATAACCACCATGTTTACCCTGCAGTAGAATCAACTGTTTTTGTCCTGGTGTATGCAGTTATTTTATATTGCATAAACTGTCAGAGTTCCCATTCCTCAGTTATAGCCACTCAGCACTTTGGGTGGGCTCATTTATAAAGAGTAACTCTACTTTTACAGGAAACTGAGCTGTTATATTTCCAGTAAATAGAAATGTAAAAATGTTATTTTCTTTATAGTGCATTCACCGAGACCTTGCTGCGAGAAACATCCTCCTCACTTACGGTCGGATAACAAAAATTTGCGACTTTGGACTTGCACGAGACATCAGAAATGACTCAAATTATGTGGTGAAGGGAAATGTAAGTACGAGCAGGTGTAATTTCGTTAGTGATTCTAAGCACATTGAAATTGACTTAGAGTGCATTGAGAAGAGTGCAAATCTCATCAGGAGACCGTCTCTTGTAGGGCAGATAATGGTTGGGTGATATAATGGGATGTTTCTTGGTAAAAAAAAATGACACCTATTAGTTGCTTTTCTTTGTTGTCTGTAATGGAAATATTAGATGTAGTGTACATTTTCATGGAGAAAAAAAGCCTATTGATTTTCCTAAACTTAATACCAATTCAAAAGAGATAGTAAAACTGGAATCTATGTGTTGAACAAGATAATGGTCTCTGTGAAGTCATAATGTTGGCAAACACAAATACTGGGCTTAACGCCTTGAAAGAGAGAATAATTGAATGTGTGTTTAATTTCTTATGTAAATATCCAGGAACAGGTAGGAAAAATGTTATGCCAGCAAACACAGCAAAGAAAAAAATGGCACTTTTTTTGGTCTTGACCTGATACACATTTCTCTTTGCATGAAAATTATTTTCTTTATGTGTTTACTGAAAGTAATAGAAGGCCTTTTCTTATTCGGAAAATGTATAGAAAGACTCCGGAGATGGTATTCTATTAACCCTCAAAAACAAATAGGGGCCTGTTTATCATGCCGTGTAAAACATGGAGAAATACATCACCAGTGATTATGCCCATAGCAACCAATCGACAATTAGATTTCAACAATTGCATGCAAGTTAAGGCCCTCGTACATGGGCCGATAAAAGCTGCCGACAGACCGAGTCGACAGCTTATTGGCCTGTGTGTGGGGTTATCCGACGGACTTTCCCGATCGATACCTGGTCGAAACTCAGCCAGATCTTCATAGGGCAGGTTAAATAATCCGTTTGTATCGCAGCCACATCTGTGCGTTGAGGTGGTCCCACGATGCAACTGTATGTTTCTCCTCCATCCTGATCCGATCATTGGGCCCTAGGGCCCACTATAGGATCAGCCCAATATCGACCATATCACCAAACGAGCAGTTCTCCCTGTGTATGGCCGGAAAGAAAACGAAAGCAAAGATCTGATTGGTTGCAATGGGCAACATCACAAAGAAGAGACAGATGAAACTTAGCTATAGTTAATAGGGATGCACCGAAACCAGGGTTAGGCCATTTTCAGCAGGATTCGGTCGAAGTTTTGTTGCTGGCGGAACCAAATCCTTAAAATCACGTGACTTTTCATCACAAAACACGGAAGTAAAAAAAAAATTTTGCCTCACACTAAGTGCACGGCTCTCTTTTACCCTTCCCCTCACTAATTTGCATATGCAAATTAGGGGTCGGTGTTCGGCCAAATCTTTTGCAACGGATTCGGGGGTTCGACCAAGTCCTAAATAGTGGATTCAGTGCATCCCTAAGCATAAGTAATGAATGTTTTACCTTCTAAATTCCAGATTAGAATCTAAAATATATCCCTTATTTTTCTAGGCTCGACTCCCAGTGAAGTGGATGGCTCCTGAAAGCATCTTTCATTGTGTCTATACATTTGAGAGTGATGTGTGGTCTTACGGAATTCTTCTGTGGGAGATCTTTTCACTTGGTACGTACTACTGACAGACTGGCTAGCTATAAACCAAGGTCATACAGCATCGTACCCCCGTGCTGTTGCTGAACTGGATGTACATAGTAGATGATGTTGAAAAAAGACACTAAGCCATTAATTTCAAACTTTTTTTTATAAGAAAGTAAACTGTATAGTGGTCTGATGTTCCGCTAGTATGTTCTTCTATAATATTAATATTCTTGTTACTTTTAATCTATCACTAACTTACCTTTTACTATTTGGCTTACAGGGAGCAGCCCTTACCCTCGAATCCCAGTGGACTCCAAGTTCTACAAGATGATCAAAGATGGCTACCGAATGATGAGCCCAGAATGTGCTCCTCTTGAAATGTAAGAAATGTGTTCATTTTGGTTCAGTAGGGATTATATTCATTGGCTGCTGAATAAATAAAAAGGAACTGCATGAACATATTTCTAATGCCAGACAAAACTTTCTGCAGGTATGAAATAATGAGAAGTTGTTGGAATTCCGATCCATTAAAACGACCAACCTTCAAGCAAATTGTACAGATGGTGGAACAGCAGCTGTCGGACAGCAAGGGAAATGTAAGTGTCTGTATTTGTTATCTCTTCAGTCTTAGAGAAAAATATTAGATATTGCGATATGGTGGTTGTTCAGGTTGGTTGTTAAGGTTCCCATTAAAGCTGGCAATAGACGCAAAGACTTTAGCTTGGACTCATGACACCAGGAAATAGAGTGCAAGAAACTGTGCCTGGTTGGTCAGTGCATTAAGCTTTGTATGTTCGAAGATCATGTGTAAAGCGATACTATTGTCACAAATTTTTAATATCTGTTTGTTCCCAGCAGACCCCTATGCCTTACCCTGTAAGTCACGTGCCACTGGACCATGCAGTAAGAATAAACTCCGTGGGGAGCAGCACCTCTTCCCAACCATTGTTAATGAACAGTGACCGCTGAATCTGCATAAGCAAGCACACACGGCAAGGGATATCACTTCACCTTAGGCTGACGCCAATTTTCTTGTGCTTCTTATCATGAAATGACTAAAAAACTTAATGGTCATGGATCTGATTGCAGCACAAACAGCCACTGTGTTGAAAGAAAGGACTTTCACTGTTGTTTGGTTATAATACTGTTCTGAGGACACAAGAAACTATAAAAATCCTTTGCCTGCTTTCATGTCATAGGATCAGAAGATGCAGAGACCTTTCTGTGGATACATTTTATATGTTCTCATCTGAAAAGATTAGATTTTTGTTGCTTTCCATGCGTTGCAATGCTTTGGTCAACAAGGTTCTCGCACTGGGCAAAGATATAGAATAAGCTATTTCACTTCACTGGAGCCAATTAGTTTGGATTCTATTGGGAGAAAACCTTGTGAAACACTCTTACTATGGCAAGAAGACTGTGGACTGTACATGTAGACATCGTACTGAGGCTTAATCCTGTATGGATTTCTTGTTTCTTAGGCTCCACCTTACAAGTAGATCTTGCATCTGAGGCCTTCCAACCAGGTTTTCTCTTTATAAAAGGCACAGAACCATAATTGGAATGGGATATCCCATTTAATTGTTCTTCAGTATTTATTTATCTTTTGCAAGCACTTACAATTATATGTACAATAAGTAGACTTGGTACTGCAGCAAAATATTTTAGCTTTGTTTCCCAATTCTGAAGGAACTTCTGGGCAATGTTCATTTCAGCTTTGTGGGCTTGACCGGAATATTTGTGTTCAAATACAGGTTGCAATGAAAAGAAAAAAAAGTTTGTGTTTTATAAGGATTGGCTTTTATCAGGGATTTTCATCCTGAAGCATGCTTGACCTGCAATTAGATTATATTTTGACTGTTTTCTTATAATTTTGTTGTTGTCTATACTGGCGAATGCTGTTCAGGGCACCTACTGGCCACCTTACATTCACTGCTGTGTATCCGCCAATAGTAGTACAGAATGTTGTTGTTTGAATACTGCTTCAGGAGCATTCATTTCGAGAAGAGCAAGGTGAAACCAAAATGGCTATAAAACAACTAGGATTTAGATTTTGAGGACTGAAAAATCGGTTACCTTTTGGTGCACCTTCCCACCTCCAACATATGGAGAATAATAACTGGATGTCAGCCCTCCCATGCACAGAGTACTCCCGAAAGATGCTGAAAAAGATGTGTACGCAGTAAACTTCACCTGAGTATGCATGAGGAGCCTCATCTTCCATTTAAAAAAACCACAGCCAGCCTAGAACCACACATAGCACTCACTAATAATGCACCTTAAAAGCGGGTTAGTAAAATATTTGCCGCTGCAACCCATAAAGCCTAATGTTCTATGGGCAAAAGTCGCAACTGATTTCTGTGAATGCTTACTACTAAGCATATTTCAAGGGGAAGGCGTTTCCTTAGCGCATATTACAGTTTCTTTTAATATATAAATGGCACAGAGGATCTATTTTTCTGTACATGCTCTAGGCTGGCAGCACAGGAGCACAGGACAACTGTATATGGCTGTGGTACATAGGAAATTATATGGCACAGGGAAAATTGGCTTTGAGGGTCTTGTACAGGTGTGGGATCAGTTATCCAGAAAGCTCCAAATTACGGAATGGCTGTGTCCCATAGACTCTATTATAATCAAACAATCCAAATTCTTAAACGTTATAATAAAACAGTAGCTTGTACTTGATCCCAACTAAGATATAATTTATCCTTATTATAAGCAAAACCAGCCTATTGGGTTTATTTAATATTTACATGATTTTCTAGTAGTCTTAAGGTATGAAGATCCAAATTACAGAAAGATCTGGAAAACCCCAGGTCCCGAGCATTCTGTATAACAGGTCCCATACCTGTACAGCTTTCTAAGCTAATTCCACATTGGGTAGATAGTATGCTGGTATATGGCTGCTTTGCTTCCAAATCAACCTGTTCTTAGCTGTGATCTGTCAGTCGCCATAATTTCTGCCTTGGGCAAATAGGATGCCCTTGTGGCATCAGCCTTACTGTCCTTATAGCCATCTTGGATTGTATTATTGTAGAGCAGAGGTGGTATGCAGCATTTTGGCTGTTACTGAACGGCAGCCCCCTGCAGGCTATATAACACACCGTGCTCTAGACTAGAGATGTTCTTAAACAACGTCTCTGTTTTGCATTTGCACTGGACTTGTCTTTGCTGTTGTGCCTTTTCTGTATTCCTGTGCAAATAAAAATAATGATATTTACCTCTTGGCTGCATTGGTTGTCCCCACAGCAGCAACTGGGTAAAGTCAAAAAAGAAATCCACTGTTTCATGTTTGTAATGTTATTGTTGAATAAACAATTTATGCACACAACGGAGGTACTTTGGGTGCACTTAGTCGGACACTTTTTATTTTAATGGTTTCAAGATGTAATATATTTTTGTAAATTTTTGTTACAATTCTACAGTTTTTTTTTTACTGTGACTGGATGTTAAAAGTCTTTTTTGCCCTGTTTAATTTTTTTTTCTTTTGTAAATACTAAACACGTAGCAATAATTTGTTTGCAAAGTCCCCGACGCCTCTCAGAAGTATTTTTCTATGTATGTAAATATGTGTATTATGTGTTGCAAGTCTATGGCATCTTGCATTCGTTGCTTGATTTGTTGAAGCATTTAAAAGTAATAAATGTTTGACCTTTGAAGGTGATGGTGTTGTATGTACAGTTATTATTTATTCTTCATGGAATATTTGGATAGATGAAGACAGGAATTAGTACAGGAATGGGATCCGTTATCTGGAACCCGTTATCTTGAATTATGGAATCCCATAGACACCATTTTATCCAAATAATCACATTTTTTAAAATTATGTTTACATGATTTTGTAGTATGAAGATCCAAATTAAGGATCCATTATCCGGAAAACCACAGGTCCCGAGCATTCTGGATAACTGGTCCCATACCTGTACCATAGGTCAAATGACAAAATCTAAGTAAAGGTTAGAAAGATCTGTAGCCCCTGTCTGTATCTAATTTTCAGTTTGCTCTTTTTAAACTACACTCCTAATATAATCCAAGTAAAATACTTGCCTAGGCAATATAGCTGAAATTACCCAAATTAACTCGCCAAGTGTGGATGTGTAGAACCACCAAGGGCTGGTTGTTTGAATTAGTTAAAGGGGAAGTTCACCTTAAAGGCTCTTCCAGACAAGCATCTGAAGCTGCGCTCCCCTGCGTTCCGGTTTTATGCGTAGACGCCTTAAATTTCTTTCAATGGGGCTGTACTCGCATGTAGGTGCAGAACACAGGTTGAGATACAACATGCTGCATTTTTCCTGCGTTCGGCGCCTACATGTGCCTGTGTGAGTACAACTCCAATGAAAAAAAAGGCGTCTGCTGCTGCGCTCCCCTGCGGCTGAACGCATAAAACCGGAGATTTATACCATTCTGGAAAGCCATTAAAGCAGAAAAAAGTTACTATTAGTCACTTAGCATTGTAAACCAGTGTTTATTATGCTTGCTGATTACAGGAAATGCAATTAAAACCCATTTTAGGGCAAGGCCAGACGGGGAGATCTGGCGACTTATCACCACGACAAATCTCCCCGAATAGCTAGTTAGCGCTGCACACCCGCTAGGCGTAAAGTCGCCTGCGCTTGTTCACACTCAAAGTCGCTCAAAATTGCCTGGCCTGTCATGTGTTAGTGGGTTTATTAGTCTTTTATTCTGTAAAACACACACATATATATATATATATATAGCCAATACCACAATACAAAACATTCTGTATATATTGTATAGTCCACGAAGTAGCCAGCACTCTCGTATGAAGGTTTAAAAATCAACACATTTGATAAGTAGAGGATCGTCATCCTGATGGTGATCCTCTGCGGATCAAAATGAGTTGATTTTTTTTAAATGAAAAATAAAGTATACAATTTAACTTTTATGCTGGTGTGAGCGACTTGCCGTTAGTGCTTTCTAATTGGGAATTTGAGAGAATAGAATTCTTAATGAATCAGATAAAAATTGAGCGTAGGACTGGCCAGATATGGGATGACTTTGACGTAGTTGGCCAGCTTAAATACATTGCAATATATGGACAAACAATCCCTGTTGTTTAAAGGGTAAGGCATTTTTTAGTAGCTGTATGCACAGAATGTCTCAATGTCTTAAATATATTGATAATGGGTTGAGTGCAGAGGACCTATAGTGTATTTGTCTATATATATATATATTGGGGATGCACCAAATCCAGGATTCAGTTTGGGATTCAGGGAGGGAAATCATGTGACTTTTTGTCACAAAACAAAAATGTTTTTCCCCTTCCCACCCCTAATTTGCATATGAAGATTTAGATTCAGTTCGGTATTCGTCTGAATCTTTCACAAAGGATTTGGGGGTTCGGCCAAATCCAAAATAGTGGATATATACATATATATATATATATACACACAATACCAAACTGACTGGTGCACACACAACTGTAGTCATCTGCCCGGGTGCCGGAAACCAAACAACATATCTTCAATAAATACTCCGCACTCCAAGGTCTTATATGACCTTGGAGTGCGGAGTATTTATTGAAGATATATATATATATATAAATATATAGCCAATAGGAACCAAAAAAAGAAGAGTAACCTGCATAAAAACAGCAGATATTTGTAGTTGGGTGTGTTGTGCTCCTATAATTAATGTAATTGCTCCCATAACCATCTTACTATTTGCATTATGTATTGAAATTGCACACTGTGTTTTTTTAAGTTTTGGAAAAATGAAGTACAAAAATTGTAAATGTAAAATGACAAGTTATGTCACTATACCCTCTCAATAGGGAGTAGAAAAGGATAAAGAATTCCATATCATGATGATCTCTACTGCTTTGTCTCTTGTTGGTACCTTAACTTTCCTTTCCAACATTTAGGAAACCCGAACTTGGTTAGAGTGAGAAGGACTGAAAGGAGCCAAGAAAACCCTTCAAAAGTAATTACATGCAAAGTGAAGCCTTCTGAAATCAGAAGATATTTACTGGTCTCATCTCATACATACAGCACTGCCTAGATACTAAAAATGAGACTTTTAGTTCTCCCATAAGGCATTATATAAAAACTCTCATTTTTGGTATCTAGGCAGTGCTATGTGTATGGCATGATACAAGTAAATCCCTTCTGATTTCAGACTTTCCAACATTTCACAGTGTTTTGTGTTTAGCAGAGAAGCAAGAGTCACAAATCTAAATAACAGCCAGGCATCCTGTGTAGCCTTTCTCTGCTCTTGTTCTACAAGGTGATTTCACAACAAGAGCACAAATGTTTTATGAGCTTGACCCCTAACTACGCTGTGGTTTGTGGCATGGGAGTTATTCAGTATATCTTGAGCAGAGCGCAAGACAAGGAATAACCACAAAAACAAGATAGAGTGTTCTAACCGTTTCTGTCACGACACACATGGTGTGGGGATCTTGCCTTTTGCAATAAACAACCAGAAAAAGATCCCAGTTGTACTAGTAGAAATATAGCCATGCAGAATAGATCATAATGAACTAAAGCTACATTTATTAACAGAAAAACATAGAGGTCTTATCTATCGACGGGTACAAAAATGAGTATTACATTTAGCTTTATTTACATAATTACATCCAATACCTTTATAACTCACACTAAAACATCCCTTTAATGGACTGGAAATGAAAAGGCCCTGAATGTGTTTTCACATAATATTAACTTAATCTACACTGTAATATAAAAACAGTACTTGATCCCAACTAAGATATAATGTGTCCTTATTGGAGGCATACAATCTTACTGTGTTATATTAAAGTTTTTTTTTAGTACATATGGAGGCAAATTACAGAAAGACCCTTTATCTTGAAAACCCAAGGTCCTGCGCATTCTGGATAACAGGTCCTATACCAGAACATTTAGATCCCTTAGTTAATGTGGCATTGTACCCCCTTGTTTAACATGAGCCCAATAAATAAAGGACTTGTGCTCAACATTCTTTTTATCTAATGTTAAAATTGAACTTAATCTATGTTTAGGCATTGGAAAGTATATAGATTACCAGAAAACCCATATTCCCATGGATAATGGACTATCAGAGGTTGTATACTGGTAGGAAAACTGTGAGTGTTTCTGCCCAAAAAAAAAAAATAACAATGACCAATTGAAATAAAAATCAATCCATTTATTGGAACATACAAAAAAACCAGCCTAACGCGTTTCATGTCTGTAAGTGCCCCAACGGGCATGAAACACGTTAGGCTGTTTTTTTTGTATGTTCCAAAAAATGGATTAATTTTTATTTCAATTGGTCATTGTTATTTTGTTTTTGGGAAGAAACACTCACAATTTCCAGTTTTCCTACTTCAATGTTTTGCAGCCATGGACTGGGATGAACTGTGAGTATAATGTCTTCCTCTTGTACTTTGGGTGAATACTACCATCTATTGTATTGACCACATCATTAGCTATGGGCAGTGCATTACCCTTTGTTTGTTGTATACGGGTAGTCTAATTATCTGCCTTGCAGGGATCAAACATGGAGTAACGTCAGTCTCCCTGTTGTACTGTTTAGCAACAAATTACAAGAAACAAAGAATTTTAACAAAAACAGGAGGCAGAAAACATGTTTAGCACAAGCTTTGTTCATTCAATTCACATCAAATAAGGTTATACTACTCCTTGAAAGCTTACAGTGACAGGTTGATAATTTATTTTATGATTGTTTGTTCATATTCCTAGCCCTTGGGTTGGCAGATTTCTACTCTAGATAATTACTCATTGCCTTCCTTGTCATTCACACTTGTTGGCCCTGTTTTTGGTTAATTTAGTTCAGCCTATAATCTACATTTTTTGCTTGTGAGCCAAATTTGGAGTTTAAAAAAGTTTGGAGAGCAACACAAGCGTGCAAAAATTACCTGCAGTGGTCTGTGATGGACTATTGGTAGTCTCTATGTAGACTGGCAGCCTACACTAGGCTTCATTTCACAGTACACTGTTTTTATGCAACTGAAGCTTGCACTCAAGCCAGGAATTGAAAAATAAGCATCTGCTTTGAGGCCACTGAGAGCAACATCCAAGGGTTTGGAGAGTAACATGTTGCTCATGAGCCACTGGTTGGGGATCACTACTATAGGTAGACTCATAACTAATGCATACAATATCTATACAATGAATTAGGAGACAGCATTATCTCATTTCAACAGTCTCTGACGGACAAATCAGTAAACAGACAAAACTGATTGGAATGCCAAATCCAGACATCTTTGCTTGCATTTCAATTGGTTAAAACTCCACCTACATTCTTTTACTCTGGGGTTAGTTAACAAAATACCATATACACTATAGTGATAAAAGGGCATCTCCTATTCCCTGGGAGATCATGCCTTTCTACCCTTCATTACCCATGAAGTTGTAATTGGTTGGAGAATCTAAGTGACTTGATTAGTAAGTAAATGAGCATCATTACAAAAGCTGTTGTCAGAGAGGCCGAGAAGTTACCGTAACACAGAGATTTCCTAAAAAACTAGCTTGGGGTGTTCATACTGATTGGCTCCAGGGGGCAACAGGGAAGGCATACGGCCTACTTCATATTTTCATGACACAAGGCTGGTTCTGCATCTCCTGCTCCCTGGGAAGCCTGTTTCCTGCATGTAGAAAATAAAAGGACCAATACTCGCTCACCAGACCAGGGCCATATGAAGCGCAGTTTATTACTTTTATCCTGGAGGACATATTGTGCACATCTGTGACAAAACACGTGCAGGAAAGAGACAGGTATATAATGCTGCCCCATGTTTGCAGAACAACAGGAACAAACCAATGAGTTGAAACATGACCAAAAAATGCTAGAGGATGTTAAACGACACTATTACATAACGCATTCCGACTTGGAATACTTAAATTGTCAGTCACCATTTCCTTCATTTAATACTTACGTGGCTGCCAGAACTATGAAATTGCACTGTGATTCCAGTAAAAGAACTTCAGAACAGCCTCCGGTGGTTTCCTTCTTTTTCCAAATTAAAGCAGATCTTCTTTTAATCATTTCTTGAAATATGGCAAGTCTTTCCTCGACTGCATGTGACGATCATGTGTTGGGCCGATCAGGCCCCTTTATAAACGGTCAAATTCATTTATAAAGGTTGTGTAAATTTATCATTCCCACAAATTCCTTTTTCAACTATAAACAATAATTTATGTATTGAAAAATGGGCCACTTACCGACAGTATTATTCAAGAAAGCTCTAAATTTTGTTTATGGATAAATGTCTGTAAGTGGCTTCACAAATACTCTGTAAGCTTTTTGTTTCCAACAAACTCATCAAGAGCAGAGCCTGAGAGGGAAAACAACTCACATTTTGTATAAATACATTTGGTGCAGAAAATAGAGAACAGGAATTCGGCCAATGTCAACCCAACAATTCTAAGCAATTTTGGAATATACATTTGTTAATTTTTTCTATAGTTTTAATTTATTTGTACATTTTGTATTGCTATTGAAAGCAGTGGTTGTCTGTCCCTTTCTATTCTGTGTCCTAATGGCTGAGACTGTTGATACAAATTAAGATACCGATGCACCACTATTTGGGTTTCTGCCAAATCCCCGAATCCTTTGAGAAAGATTTGTACAAATACCGAACCGAATACAAATGCAATTAGGGAAGGGAAAGGAACTTGTTTTGTGAAAAGTCACTTGATTTAGCTCCCCACCCCTAATTTACATATGCAAATTAGGAATCGGATTTGGTTCAGCTAGACACAAGGATTCAACTGAATCAGAATCCTGCAGAAAAAAGTCGAATACCAAACCGAATCCTGGATTTTGTGCATCCCTAAAGACAAGTCAGCAGATTAACAGAACTGTCTTGTAGTCATGTGCAGGTTGACAAAAATAGGACCCACACCTGATCCCTCCCAAGCAAAACCCTATCTGACCCTATGTAGGAGCTTTATTTGTAGACTTGTGGACGTCCCATCCATCTCTGACATCACAAAAAGTGTAGGGGAAGGCACATAGCTACAATATGAGACTCCTTTCAGTCACAAACTAGAGGGTACTCCAGTTAAAAAAAGCCTATGTTTAAGGATGCCATGAATGAAACGCGTCAGTCCTTGTTGTCCAGCAGACTGTTGCAATAAACCACTGTTTTTATTTTTTTAAACCAGAGTGCTGCCTGGTTTTGTGATTAAGAGGAGTGCAGGTACAGCTGAGACGATGGTGGCTGAGCACCCAGGGAGGTCACACTGCATAGTATATGTAGTAACCGTGTAGCAGAGACACCAGACATAAGAGCATTCTGGAGCAGCCTTTTACTATTAGCTATAAAGAGAGGCTGCCACCATCAGTGCTGGGCCAACCTGGCCAGGCACCCTAGGCAGCCTGGCCAGTAGTAGCGACTAACCTGCATGCGTGAAAGAGACACGTGAGCAACAAAAGAAGTAAAGCCAGCAAGAATGGGGACCAGACAAGGGGGTAGGATAGGTAGAGAAGATGTGTGCCTTGTGCGCTCCCCCTGCTTTTGTACCCTAGTCACGTGCCTACTCTGCCTACACCTTGGCCCAGCCCTGGCCCCCACCACAAGCCTGTGATGTAAGGTCGGGTGGCGGAAGGAATAACAAAAAAGAACAGCTCAGCCCACCCAAAATTGTCTGCTGGATTTTGTCTGACCCGCAGGTTTTCTAGGGCGGGCTGAGGAACAAAGACATATGCAACATTGTTTAAAAAATAATAACCAGGAGTTAAGCACGTGCTTCTTTCGATAGCAATTGTTTTTACAAATATATTAAAAGTACTGAAAATTGTTTATACATGTACAGTATATTGGAAAGTTGCATAGAAATATGTTTTCTTTTACTAGGCAAATTTTTATTTAGGGATTTAATTTCCCCCTTAACTGTCCATCAAATTAGGCCTTTCCTATATTGTGCCAATGTACAGCAATGGTGTGATTAATTGCTATACATTCATCCCTCTGTATTATACACTTACCCCCATATGTAATATTAGGCACTAAGTTTGCCCAGGAGCAGTAACCAGTAGCATCCAATAAGATATTTGCTTTTAGACAGGTGATCACTATATGCTAGTTGCTGATTGGTTGCTATAGGTTACTGCTCCTGTGCAAACTTAGTGACTTTTATTACATAACCCCATTAATGTAGTCTCTACATGAGATGGCCTTCCCATATTTCAGGTCTTTTCTTGATAGGGGATCCCATACCTATCTGAAGAAGTTCAATCCAAATAATTATGGGCTTTTGACCATACCATTAGATCTTGGAATTAAAAACTACTACATTTAAATAATGAGAAAGGATTTTCAAGGTACAATTTAATACTGCTAACTCTAACAAATTACAAATTATCCATGAGTAAAAGCGTCAAAGGAATTTAAACAGGCAAAAGAATAAAAATTCACCCGAAAACCTAGAAAAATTAAATATCCTGTGTGCTAATACATTTGGCGCCTGAGTGGATAATGCATATACCTATGGAAATTCACAGTCCATTAGGTAATTTATATAGATTCAATTTCTGTTGTTTTTTATGTTTTTTACATGAAACTATGAAGAAGGTATCTTGTTGCTCAAATTGACTTCCATTATCTCTTAAATAACCTTCCCAACACCTTACTTTTAGCACTGCAATTGAATGCAATATTTGCCTTATTATTGAGTTAACCCTTGTAAATCGATACCAAATTATCCAATTTTAGCTTTTGTTCTAGCCCTGGGATTCTGAAACATTATCCTCTCACAAGCAGAGACACTGACCAGGGATAATATATGACCCAAACATTTGCAAAAAGCAATAGTTAAGGCTTGTCAGGCATTTCTTTCTACATACACAAAAAACACATGCTTAATAAATCATTTGTCGAATGGGGGGAGGGTTACAGCTGGGTTTATGGGAAACCTAACTTTACTGGGACTGTCTAGACCACCTGTTTTTACCTTTGCACTGTTAAGCTAGGTGAGAGTTACTTGTTACAGTTATGAAACAGTAGGACTCCTAGGAATGGAAGGATTGCTTCCAAGGTAATATTTTAATTTATTGAACAAGTATTTATTTCCCTAGCAAGAGACTGCTATCCTTCACTCAGACCGGTGATCCCCAACAGTGTCTCACAAGCAGCATGTTTCTCACCAACCCCTCGGATGTGGCTCTCCGTAGGAGCTTATTTTTGAATTCCAGGGTTGGAGGCAGATTTTGGTTGCATAAAAACAAGATTTACTGCCAAATAGACCCTCCTGTACGCTACCAGACCACACAAGGGCTGCTGGTCAATCATGTAATTTTTTAATGCTTGCATTGCTCCTCAAGAGGTTGGGGACTGCTGTCCAGCATAGCTAGGCTCCTCCTCCTTCCTGTGCCAGAAATACGCTTCCTGCAAATAACTTTATACATTACAAACACATACAAACAAGCAATGTACATAAATAATAGCATAGTCTATGGGAATGAGCATTACAGCAATGGAGATGTCCATACTTTACAGTGCTCCTCTGTACCATAAGCCACATACGTCCAGCAGAGATAGGATAATTTCATATATAATGGATACAAGCCTAGTCCAATATTGCATCCAACCCTTCCCTATTTAGAAGATGACGTGGTTCAATAATTGATACTATTTCCCTTGTGAAGATAACTGTAATCAAAATGGCTGGTGTGACATACTGTAACTCAATTGCTGTACCCAGGCAGCCAGGGCATACTAGTTCCAAAATACAGGGGTTGACCCCTGGGGGATGGTCTTGGATAAGTTGCAGGGAGGCTCAGTTTGAAGGCCAGGTAGGGTGAGATCTGGTGAGAATGCATATTTGTTGTCCTATGTATGCCTGAACGTCCAGCTTGAAGGTAAACTAACCTGAGGGTTGGTGTAGAACAGTGATCCCCAACCAGTAGCTCGTGAGCAACATGTTGCTCTCCAACCCCTTGGATGTTGCTCCCAGTGGTCTCAAAGCAGGTGCTTATTTTTGAATGCCAGGCTAGGAAGCAAGTTTTAATTGCATAAAAACGAAGTATAGTACCAAGCAGAGCCTCTTGTAGGCTGCCAGTCCACAAAGGGGCTACCAAATATCTAATCACAGTCCTTATTTGACACCCCAAGGGACCTTTTCATGTTTTTGTTGCTCCCCAACTCTTTTTACATTTGAATGTGGCTCACGGGTAGAAAAGGTTGGGGATCCCTGGTGTAGAACTTGATCTGATTTCATAGATATTCTTGGAACTGTATCAGTTACACCATCTATATCTGTAAATGTGTTACAAACTAAGGAGGGCCCTGATCAAAGTTTGGACTTTCAAATGGGGCTTCAACTGAAAAAGCTTTACTACCACTGCTGTAGGACATCCCAGGTAGGCCTGTACACAGGCAGTCACAGTGTAACCAATATCCCTTCTCACCTGACACTTGTCTTACTGCAATCATAAGGGGGCCCTGCTGGAAACCTGATTCAACATCATTGCCATTTACCAAAAAAAACTTCATTATCTTTTAAGTTATCAGATAATCTCAACTGAAAAGTGGATCTTTTTAGTTAGTTATTTATATATATATATTTACTGTATAAAATAATTTAGGAAAAAAATATTTAGCCTTTATGCGAATGCCTCTAAAGTGTACCTAGGCCCTGGTGATGTGCTGTCTCTGATTGTTATTGCTCCTAAGTGGGTTCATAACAGTTGCTGACAGCTATCAATAATTAAGGTTTGTTTTATCTGCCAACAATGTTCCCCCCAGCCTGTCCTCTACCAGCACATCTGCATTTGTATGAACAATGGTTTGGCTGCACAGTTTCAAAAGCAATTATCACATCATATGCATGATCTAATCATCAATAATGAATCTATTTTTCAGTTAAGAAAAGATTAATTGTTTGTCATTTTACTCTGGCAAGCATAGGCCATATACCCCTGTGTAACATGGCAAAAATAAGTGTTGGGTTCTCTTTTTTTTTGCACTTTATAATAAAATCAATTTGGCTCTGTTGGTGAGTAAACTAAAATATGAAGCCACAATTAGTAATTGCAGTTCAATTGCATGCATGACCCCAGGATTATTGACATACATTAAAGGGAAGTGTTAAGCTACTTTTCTTTGTAACAGTGAAATGCCAGTGTTTAGATTTTTTTGCTGAAAATAACAAAAATGTAATGGCTGCACATACATATGAATATAATTTGCTTATCCCCTTTGTGTTAGCTTCAGAAACTCTATGGGACTTTAGACCCATGCTTGCTATGTCAGTTGACAATGGGGGAACCCTAGAGTTACAATTCCAGAGTTCCTATGTGCCCATAGGCAAACTTGCATTTGTCATAATAAACAAATACTCAGATTACAGAGAAAAAGGAAATCATTTTTTAAAAATTTGATTGTTTGGGGTCTATGGGAGGCGGCATGTTCTTAATGTCTGAGCTTTCTGGATAACGGGTTTCTGGATAAAGCATCTCATACCTGTATATTCTTGTGTAACAACATTGGGGTAATTCTTTTTCTGCCCAATGATCTATTACTATTGCTGTGTGGTGTATATTTATTTTTATATTTATTTGTAAATATTTTATATTTATTTATAAATTGTGTTCTTCAATAAACTGAACATTCAATTGCTAAAGTACACCATAAGTTTATACATTATACGTTTTTTTTATAAAGTGTGGTATATGCCCTAGCACCCATTCCTAATATTCAGCTTTGTAAGCCCCACTAATGCAGCTGTGAGTCTGTACTGAGTGCCCTCTGCTTATTGGACAGTGCTTTGAATGAATGGCTGGAATATAAATAGGACAGGGCCTAAATAGAAACATAAGTAATAAAAGGTAAGAATACAATTATAGCCTTTCAGAGCAATAGTTTTTTTTGTGACCCCCATTTTAAAGTTTGAAATGAGAAGAGAAAGGTGAACAATTCAAAACCTATAAAACCTGAACATAGTAACATAGTAACATAGTAAATTAGGCTGAAAAAAGACTCGCGTCCATCAAGTTCAACCTTTTTTTTTTTTATTTTAACTGCCTAACTGCTAGTTGATCCAGAGGAAGGCAAAAACCCCATCCTAAGCCTCTCCAATTTGCCTCAGAGGGGGAAAAAATTCCTTCCTGACTCCAAAAAGGCAATCGGACTAGTCCCTGGATAAACTTGTATAATGAGCTATCTTCCATAACCCTGTATTCCCTCACTTGCTAAAAAGCCATCCAACCCCTTCTTAAAGCTATCTAATGTATCAGCCTGTACAACTGATTCATGGAGAGAATTCCACATCTTCACAGCTCTCACTGTAAAAAACCCCTTCCAAATATTTAGGTGGAACCTCTTTTCTTCTAAACAGAATGGGTGACCTCGTGTCATCTGGAAAGACCTACTTGTGAATAAAGCATTAGAGATATTATTATATGACCCCCTTATATATTTATACATAGTTATCATATCACCCCTTAAGCGCCTCTTCTCCCAATTTGGCCAGTCTTTCCTCATAGCTAAGGTTTTCCATACCTTTTACCAGCTTAGTTGCCCTTCTCTGTACCCTCTCTAACACAATAATGTTCTGTTTGAGTGAGGGAGACCAAAACTGTACGGCGTATTCTAGATGTGGCCTTACAAGTGCTCTATAAAATTGAAGAATGACCCATTCTATAATATAGCAAACGTTAACTCAAATGTGAACTACCTCTTTAATATTTCTATTAAAAAAGAGATATAAGAAAAATATTTTTAACAAAATGGTTATTGCGTCATTAAGAGGTGTTGAAGAGAACAATGAGCAGAGATTTATGGCTTCCTACTTTCAGTTCTGTTTGAATTATATTAAAAGAAAGAAAATGAAAAACACTATTCAGATAACATGGGCTACAGGCTCACTCCCCTCCAACTGGTCCTATGAGGGTAACAAAAACTAAGAAACCATCAAATGAGTTGATAAAATACTAGCCATTAATTATGTGATATTCCAAAAATATTATACATATGGTCTAGGTATTTGTATTCGCTGATTTGGTGGTTTCTTGAATGACAGACCTGTTGTGTTTTGATATGCACAATATTCCTCTCTCTCAAAAATAATTCAAACTCATGTGAGAGAAACGGTGGTCCGTTGTCTGATAGTGACTCCTTTGGATTTCCTTCTTAGCTGAAGACTGTAGACAGAAATGTTATTACTGTAGTCAGGGCTGCCATTAGAAATCACGAGGCCCTGTACAACAAAATTTTTAGGGCCCCCTGGGCCCCACCCACCCATGGCCCATCCCAGATCCCACCCATTCCACATCACAGTTAAAGGACCACACATACATCAGCGCTAAAAAAGGTAACCCCCCCCACACACACAAGTTATAAAAAGCTATTGATGGTCAGGGCCAGGGGATTTTTTTAAAAAAACCCACATTGGTGTCAGTAGAATTGAACTCATGGCTTCAGGACTTCGATTATAGCTGTTTTTGTGACTTCAGGTCTTTTTGCCGCTTCAGGACTTCAATGTCAGCTCCTTTCATGACTTTGGATCTTTCTGCTGCTTCAGGACTTCAGTGTTGGCTCCTTTCGTGACTACCTGTCTTTTCCGCCAATTCAGTGTCGGCTCCTTTCACGACAACTTTTGCGACTTCAGTGTCAACTCCTTTGTATTCTGCCCGGACTTCATAAGGAGTGGCACGGCTTTGGTGCTGTCAAGGGGGGCCCTTCGAAAAGAGAAGCACTGCCGGGGCCCCCTTCAGGCCCGGGACACTTGTCCCCCCTCTCCCCCCCTGATGGTGGCCCTGACTGTAGCTGATGTTATATGAGAAACAAATGCAATTTCAGGCCATTTACTATAATAGTCTATCACAGTTATTATCACAGTTGCAAAATGACCCACAATATCAATAGCACGTTTTTCCCATGCTGAATCGGGGAATGGGACTGGCTGAAGTGGTGGTGTATGTGTGATAGCTGTTTTGCCATGATTCTGACAAGTAACACAAGAATGAATGGTTATGGCAGTTACCACATCAGCATCCATTGCTGGCCACCAGTATAGTTCTCGTAGTCTTTGTTTTGTACATACAGTTCCTTGATGACTCTCATGTGCAAGTTGTATGAGCTTTTCTTGCAAGGTCTCTGGTACCAGTAAGCGGTGAGTTCCACAGACAACATAGCCATCTACTAAGGACAGTTCGTGTCTAATCCTGTAGTAAGGTTGAAGATCAGGACTGAGTTTCTTCTCAGCATTTGGCCATTTGCTTTGTAAGTAGTCCCGTAGTTTTACTTGGATTGGACATGTGAGGCAAGCTTGCTTATAATCAGCAGCTGTAACTGTAGATGATAATATATCAGTCAGCGCTACAACTTCTATGTCTTCATCCAGTGTATCAGAAGCTGCAGGTAAAGGTAAACACGACAAACAGTTAAGAAGTAATGTTTTTAAAACCTGTTTTGTATTGCATTTTATAGTTGAAATTCAGTAACCTTGCTGACCATCTAGCTCTAGTGACCATGTATTGATCCTCAACCAGTAGCTCGTGAGCAATATGTTGCTCCCCAACCCCTTATTTTTGAATTCCAGGCTTGGAGGCAAGTTTTGGTTGCATAAAAATCAGGTGTACTACCAAACAGAGCCTCAATGTAGGTTGAGAATCCACATAGGGGCTACCAAATGGCCAATCACAACAGTTATTTGGCACCCCAAGAACATTTTCATGTTAGTGTTACGCCCCAACTCCCTTTAATTCTGAATGTTGCACACAAGTTCAAAAGGTTGGGGATCCCTGAACTAGCTATACGCATTCCAGCTCTTCCTAGTCCCTTTGTTGTAAGTAGTGTAGTTAAAGGGCTATGATCAGTGCATAAGGTAAATTCTCTACCCCATAGGTAGGTTCTCAGTTTTTCTGTTGCCCAAACACACACTAGAGCTTCTTTTTCAACAGTTGAATACTTACACTCTGTCTCTGTAAGTGTTCTGGATGCAAATGCAACAGTTTTCTCTGAAAGATCAGCATGGATCTGTGTGAGAACTGCACCAATGCCATAGTCTGAAGTGTCTATAGTAACCATAGTGGGTAGTGCAGGATCAAATAAAGCAACTGCTGGACTGTTCACAATTAACTGTTTCACTATGTCAAAGCTATGTTGAGCAGTCTCTGACCAAACCAGGCTCGAAGTTCCACGTAGTAGTGCTATAAGTGACTCCACACCTGAAACATAGTTGGACATAAACTTATGTAAAGCTTTTCTGGGCTATACAGCACATATTAGTTTAAGTGTCCAGCTAGTGATAGGAAAGCATGGGTTACACTGCGACCTACACACCAGGGCAGGGCCTTCGCTATGTGGAAGCCATCCTTAGGAGGTAATGTAATTACAATACCCAGGCAGTAACAAAATAACAATTGAATGGGTGCCAGGAGGTTCTTTAAAACAAAGATTTACGTTTATTATGCACAAGGCATAAGTCCCCAGGTTTAGGTATACTCACGCAGGAGTGGGGTCTTAGCAGACGTTACACAGGTAGCAGAGATGTCAGCAGATATTTATACCACATCACAGTAAGAAATGTCCTCAGAATCAGGTTAGTCAGGGTATTATTCCTCAGGAAGTATATCTTTAAGTGGTCCGGATCCCTTTCAGTGGAGTGGTCAGGGAGACAAAGTCTAAAGCCTAACACCCTATCCGCTGAGGTCCCTTCACTAAAGGCATACGGGGAAGCAACGAGGAGTGCTAACACTCCTCGTTGGAACATAGAACTGTTCATACTAAATATAACTGACTATCTTTCTCTCTCTAGAGAGACTATTACAATTGCTAACCTGTATCTGGCTAGTCCTCGTTCACGGGGTTGCCTGGTCCCCGACTTGGTTCACTAACAGTGAAAGGTCCTGTTAGGGCATATGGCTTACTGGGGCCTTGTTGATCCCAGGCTCAATGGGTACAACCAGCTTGATGAAGAACCAGCAGCCAAAGAGGAAGTGGCCACTCCTTCCCAACACTATAAAACTGTGTGACAGAAGTGGTCATCACTCTCTGGGCTATAGCTATTGGATTAGAAGTATACACTGGCAACATAAACTTCTGCCTAGTAAGACCTAGAAAAGCTTGTAAGGTCTGGAAATTAGATGGAGTAGGTGCTTGTGTAACAGTGTTGACATGGTCAGGGTCAGGCAGTAATCCATCTTGTGAAATTATGTGACCCAGAAATGACAGCTGAGTTTGTCTGAAGTGGCATTTGGAAAGGTTCAGTTTCAGTCCGGCAGAATCAATGCATTTCAGAACCTTTTCTAGGTACTTGTCATGAAGATCCATAGTTGGAGCTTAGACAATTATATCATCCAAGTAGCACTGTACACCCGGTATGTCATGGAGTATAGAAGACATCAGTCTTTGAAAACAAGTTGGTGCTGAAGCCAGTCCATAAGGTACACACTTGAACTGAAACAATTGAATACCTCCAGTTTTCTTCTTTGTTACAACAATTGGTGATACCCATTCAGAGGATTCTGATTTTTTAATCACATCTTGCTCTACCAGTTTCTTTAGTTCCTGTGAGACAGTCTCCCTTATATAGTAGGACAAGCACCTCAATTTCTGGCATACTGGTTTTACATCTGGTCTCAACTTAACTTGGTACACAGAGTACTTTGCATAGCCCAGTGAAGTGTTGCTTGGTGGGGAAATCTGCCTGTGTCTAAAAATTTTTAGACACCGGCAGTGTGGTAGGCACACCAGGGTTTGGGAGAAAAGCTGCAGGCTGCTGCAGAAGTAGAAGATACTTCTCATCGCCAATTTGTTGTGTTTTGGTAGCCGAGGATGAGCAAAGTATAACAGTGCTTTATTACAGGCTCATGCAGCCATTACACAACAGTAACATAAACGCTAGCACCTTAAGCGGTATAGACAGTACTGTGTATGCACAGTATAACTCATGTGCACAGTGACATCTACAGGCCATTTGTATAAACACCACAGGACCCTGTTTTGGGAAAGAAGTTAAAAGTTAAAGGGAGGTGGAGGTATTCCCTCTCTCTCTTTCTTTTCCATTTTTACAGCACAGTCTAGAGTTGCAAACTCCTCATCGTTTTGGATATTAAGTTCATTTCAATATAAATTTGACACTTTACAATCTAAAAAAGCGAGACTTCATAATTTACATTTTATTTTGCTAGATAGGAACATTGAGTACCATCTGCTGTATCCTCATTGCTTATTCTGTATGTGTATATGGAGCTTTGGTTTCCTTTTACGGTGCCATAATGACAGCCTCAGGGGGTTCATCTGGTAATACAGTCTCATACTAGATTGAGAGCCTTGGGAACAGCTTGTGAAGTTACCACTCAGACAGCCTCCTTGTATTACAGCATTTGTCGGACCGTGGCTATTCCACAAGGCAGGCAGCACAGATAAATGTGGTCACTTTAATCTGATGCCTTGGAACGTAAATGGTTGTATGAAGTAAGTATGTAAGAAATGTTTAATGTTAATTTAATAATGTTAGAATCCTTAAAACTGATTTCCTATTTCCCCCCAGTAAAAAATGCACCAACCAAGGGCACTCTGAAAAGCAGGTGTAGCTAAATGCTACCTGCTGATTGGTTGCTATAAATTATAAGAACTGCAGCAAAGTTTGCTCCTTATATTACATAATAATCCCCTAAAAGTTAACTGAAACGTGAACTACCCCTTTAACGAATAGGTCTGTAAGGTAGGTTTTTTAAATAGGTTATCTAGTCTGCATTAAAGTCTTTAATGAGTTGATTTGTTGTACCTCAAAACAGCTCCTCTAATATTTGCTTACTACTGCATTATTAGAAAACATGTGCTTGGTGTGCATTTTAATCTATGTGCACTTTAATCATAGTAAGTTTTCTGATTTTAGAAAAAACTTAAATAGAAAAAACTTGAATCAGTGAACAACCCGAAAACTTGAATTAATTGAGTTTTCACAGAAAAAAAACTCAAATCGCTTGTATTTATTGAGTTTTCGAGTGAAACCCACTGAAAAAAACCTATACATCATGAAGGCTACAACATCTTCAAACATCTTGAAGGGACCCCTGCCATAGACTTCTACAGGGAAATGTTTTATTTTTTATTTTTTATTTTTTTTTTAAACCTGAAAATTTTAGTTTTGACTGAAAAATACCCTTGAAAACTCAGGTTAAAAACAACTCAACCTTTAATAAATCTGCCCCTTAGTGAATGAATTACAGCAGAAGTGAGATGGGAGACAAGCAACAATCTTATAATTACCTTCTGTAGATCTGAGTCCACATTTTTACCAGACACTAATGATTTAATTGTAGTTAATACTTTGTGCATTTGTGCCGGGGGGGAGCCAGGACTCCAGCACAGAGCGCATAACTGTGCTCTGCACTAGAACAGCTGAATTTCTGGTTTGAAAACTGGAAATTTGGCTATTAAAGTACCAGAAGCTGCATTTTTGCTGCCCCTGGTGCCTAGTGGGGAGCTGCCACCTGAGGAAAGTTTCTCAACTCATGTGGGGCAGATTTACTAAATTCACATGAAGGATTCGAAGTTCGATCGAATTTTCAAGAAGATTCTAATTCAAATTTTCGAATGTTTTTGAAGACCACTTTGACCAGTGAATTTAGAAAATATGAATTTTTATTAGACTGCCTAGTTCACCAGATCAAAGCTACCGAATTGGGTTTCATTATTTTTGATCGAATAAAAAAATTCGATTGAATGGTTAAAATTGTTCGAATCAATTCGAATGATTTTATCAATCGATTGAGTTTTTTCTATTTGATCATTTGACCAATCGAATTGCGGTAAAATCCTTCTAATTCGTTATTCGAATTCAAAGGATTTTTTTCCCCCAACAATTTCCAGCTATTCCCATGGTCAAATTCGACCCTTAGTAAATCTGCCCCCCCCCCCAAGTGTACTTTAATCATAGTAATTTTTTAGTAAAAAACTTAAATAGAAAAATCTTGGTTCAGTGAACAACCCGAATTAATTGAGTTTTTACAGAAAAAAATTTCAAATCGCTTGAATTAATCGAGTTTTCGAGTAAAACCCACTGAAAAAACCTATAAATCATGAAGGCTACAAACATCTTCAAACATCTTGAAGGGACCCCTGCCGTAGACTTCTACAGGAAAAAATTCTACTCAAAAAGATTTTTTTTAACCTGAAAGTTTTAGTTTTGACCGAAAAATACCCTTGAAAACTCAAATTTTTCAGGTTAAAAACAACTCAACCTTTAATAAATCTGCCCCTTAGTGAAGGAATTACAGCAGAAGTGAGATGGGAGACAAGCAACAATCTTGTAATTACCTTCTGTAAATCTGAGTCCACATTTTTACCAGACACTAATGATTTAATTATAGTTAATACTTTGTTCTTTATTATCTGTGTTTCTAATCATAACTGTAGCAGTTAGGGCTTCCCGTTCTTAATTCTAGGCTAAAATCACCTGTACAAGTCAGTTTTGGATCATCACTGTTATCTGCTTTTCAGAAACCTCTGCTATCTCTTTATTGAGGTATTAGTGATGGGAGAATCTGCGAATTGAGTCACGGCGTCTTTTTTGACGCGCGTTGCGTCAATTGCGACCCGTCATTTTCGGAGCACGACTCGTTTTTTTTTTTTTACGCCAGCAAATTTTCGGCAGGCTAATTTTTGCTGACGTTTCAGCAACATCATGGTGACAGCAGACAAAATCCATAATTGCAAGTATGGTTTAAAAGCAAAGATGCTACATTTGATGTGAAATTTCAGGGTGCATAAATATTTTTGCATAAAGAATTATATATATATTCCTCATACAGAATTAATTATAAGCAAAGCTACACATCCCAAACACTCTGCAGAAGAAAATCTTTACATTTCTTTTCTTAGGACTGATAGATTCCCATAGGACCTATACATATTTATGTCTTTCTTATGCATCATTTGTTATAAAGTGAAAAACAATTCAATCTAAAATATAACAGTAACCTGTGTCATATATAAATATTTAGTAGACTGGCAAATGTTTATTCTCACTGTAGCATAATATTTACCAATGACTTTTCTTATTAGGTTACAAGATACTTGCACATTTGTATATTCCTATATTATAAAGCAGGCCCGGACTGCCAATCTGTCGGTTAGGGCAAATGCCAGATGGGCTGCTATAAGGTCCCATAGAAAGTCAGTGTTTAGTGGGCTGGTGGGGGCTGTTTGGGCCTCTATGTGGGCTGATGGGCCTCTTGTGTACCTGAAATGCCAGGGCCTATTTTAATTCTCAGTCCAGTCCTGTTATAAAGTAAGATAGAGGCTAATATGACTTGCAAATCCTAAAAACCATTTCTTGCAAGGATATTTAGATTCATGGATATTCTATATTTCTAGCTCAGTGATCCCCAACCAGTAACTCGTGAGCACCCCTTGGATGTTGCTCTCAGTGGTCTCAAAGCAGGTGCTTAATTTTGAGTTCCAGGCTTGGAGGCAAGTTTTGGTTGTATAAAAACCAGGTGTACAGAAGCTCCTGTAGGCTGCCAGTACGCATGATTCTAACGATTTTAACCATTCAATCGAATTTTTCAATCACCTCCCAGGAACAATGTTGCTCACGGGTGGAAAAAGTTTCGGGACCCCTGATCTATCATCTATCTATCTATCTGTCTGTCTATCTATCATCTATCTGTCTATCTATCTATCTATCTATCTATCTATCATATATGATCTATGTATTTATTATCTATCTATCATATATGCTCTATCTATCTATCTATCTATCTATCTATCTATCTATCTGTCATATATGATCTATCTATCTATCTATCTATCTATCTATCTATCTGTCATATATGATCTATCTATCTATTTATCTATCATCTATCTATCTATCTATCTATCTATCCATCTATCTATCTATCTATCTATCTATCTCTCTCTCTCTCTCTCTCTCTCTCTATCTATCTATCTATCTATCTATCTATTTATCTATCATCTATCTATCCATCCATCCATCCATCCATCCATCCATCCATCTATCTATCTATCTATCTATCTATCTATCTATCTATCTATCTATCTATCTATCTATCTATCATAAATCTATCTATCATAAATCTATCTGTCTATCTATCTGAATGTCTATAATTTATCTAGTATATTCACACACAGCAATAAAAATATTGATAAAAAAACACAGACACAGAGGTGAGGCACTCGATCTATGAGAGAGGTAAATTCCAAATATAACCATTTAGTGCATCCTGACTTGGAAACTATGAAGATTTTAAAATTTTAAAAAAGGTAGAGGAGCAAAATCATGATTGCTTAAACTTTTTTTTTTTGGTCATCACACGTAACACAAAGGTCATAAGGCACCTGGGATCAAAGTTTTAATATTTATAAGCAATCAGTGGGCTCTCTCTACGTGCTTTCCTTATAGACAGAGGAGAGAATTAGTGGAGCATAAAGGACAAAAGCATTCTTCCATCCATATATTATAGAGAAGTCCAGCAACAGCATGCATTAGTGTGATTAAATACCTTAACTCCATTGCTGCAAGAACAATGGAAACATAATATTAGTAGTTCAACACGGCCACTCAGTAAATTGAGGGCCAGTCCTGTAGATTCTAAGATTTGTGACACGTAAAAAGTTATAGATTAAAAAGAGGCTCTCCTCCTTAGGCACAGTGCACCAGTTAAAGGTTAGCCACTTAATAACACTGTATACCACCATTAATGACCATTATCCTTGCCCAAGATGCCATTGTCTCTGGTAGACTGGACACAGCCTTGACTATCAACTCTTGTAGCCCATTCACTCTCATTTACGACTACATTACAATGGACATAATATTGAACTGACATTGATGTCATACACAAACGTACTTACACCTATAAGTGTTCCTAGAGTCCCAGTGCACCCACTCAGCTTGTTCTGATGAATAAACACAAGCACTCATATTGATGCAAGGGATCGAAGGTTCCACTAGAGGGTCCTGATTTAATGCTACATTAATAACAATGCAATTGCAACACAAATCCTGTGAAAACTGTGTCCTTCGCAACTTGACATTTGACTACATATCAGTGCATCATACATCATTTGCAATGCTCACGGCCTAGCGTGAATCTACAGTGCCACTGAAGTTCTGGAAAAGAATCTGCTCTGTTGGTGCATAAACACATGGTGGTTTGTGTCCATAAATTGTGATTTGCTACTGCATTAATGTGTGTCTGTGTGAATGGACAGTGCTATAAAATGATGCTATATCTCTGTTCTGTACTCAACTCTGAAAGTGTACAATGGCCCTTTAATCCTCAGGCGAGTGAACCCTGGAAGTTCAAGCTGCTGTACCACCGAAATGGATTATACATAGAAACTAGGGATGTAGCGAACGTTGGAAAAAAAGTTCGCGAACATATTCGCGAACTTGCGTCAAAAAATGGGAACGGTTCGCGAACGTCGCGAACCCCATAGACTTCAATGGGAAGGTGAATTTTAAAAGCTAAAAAAGACATTTCTGGCCAGAAAAATGATTTTGAAGTTGTTTAAAGGGTGCAACGACCTGGACAGTGGCATGCCAGAGGGGGATCAAGGGCAAAAATGTATCTGAAAAATCCATTGTTGACACAGCGCTGCGTTTTGTGCTGTAAAGGGCAGAAATCACACTACATTTCTAAACCTGTGTAATAAACTGCTTTAAAACGTCTGGCGTCTACATGCCAATCAAGTCGTGTAAAGGTTACAGCCTGTTCACATGCAAAGACGAAACGCGGCGCTTACTGCAACGCAAAAAAACGCAAAGAGCTTTAATGAATGAAGAAGAGATCAGTGCCCACAGCAGCTACATACAGAGCACTGCAGTAGAAGGTAGATTACTAGCCAGCAAAGCTACCTAAACTAAAATGTCCCTCAAATCCCTGCAGAGTTCTGTCCCTACAATACAGAGCAGTATCAAGTAGATTACTAGCCAGCAAAGTTACTATCAACTGTCCCTCAAATCACTAACAGCTCTCTCCCTCTCTCTTCCAAGCACACACAGGCAGAATGAAAAAACGCTGCAGGGCTTCAGTTTATATATGGAAGGGGAGTGGTCCAGGGGGTGTGGGGGTGGTCCAGGAGGGAGAGCTTCCTGATTGGCTGCCATGTATCTGCTGGTCTGGGGGAGAAATGGCAAAAAAAAAGCGGCAGCTAAGGCGAACCCAAAATGGCGAACGTCGCGCGACGTTCGCGAACATTCGGCGAGCGCGAACAGCCGATGTTCACGCGAACAAGTTCGCCGGCGAACAGTTCGCGACATCCCTAGTAGAAACAGGCCTGGACTGAGAATTAAAATAGGCCCTGGCATTTCAGGTACACAGAGGCCCAATCAGCTGACACAGAGGCCCAAACAGTCCCCACCAGCCCACTAAATACTGACTTTCTATGGGACCTTATAGCAGCCCCTCTGGCATTTGCCCTAACCCACAGATTGCCAGTCCGGGGCTGTGTAGAAAACCTTTCGGATGGTCACAAAATTGTCAGTTGTCAATGGTCTTTCAAATAATCACAACCCAGAAATAATGGCTGATTGTTTCTATAATACTAAATCAGTATTCGGTGTCTCTATTAAAGTTCTTGCCAGAGATATATTGTTTACGTTTTTTACACTGATACTATTCATATGAAACATCAAGGAACTAGAAAAAACAATTGCTTTGCCTTTAAGGGAAATAAATACCAAGTGGCAGAATCTGCAGCATCCTGATCAGCCAGGGGACTTAACCACAGTTGGAAACCAGAATATCTCTGCATCTTATCTAGGGTACTGCCAGGCTTCCTTGTTCCCATGCTGAAAATGAAGCAAACTCTTTCTCTTTAACGTTTCAACAGAATCAGTTTACATAGAAAAAAATGCGTGTGTGTTTTTTAATTAACCTGTTTGTATTGTTTTTCTTTTTTTACCTAAAAACTATATATCCATAACTCAAGGGCCACAATTGGAAGCTGTGGCTCTGGTGGAATAATGGGGTCAGTTTACTAAAGTGCGGTAAATTTGACTATAAGTTTCTGCATGTTATCGCTGAGAATATTTTTCCGCCAGAATATTCGCAGCGACTAAGTTTACTAAACAGCGATGTGCTCAGAAGTCATTGCGATCACTTGCGGTAACTACGCTAGCGAACCAGCTTATGTTAGCGGTAATTTTAGCGAGTTGTGAATTTTCTGGCGACAAATTACGTTTGCAAATACTTATTCTAGAAAATAGTCTTGTTTTATGCGTTAATAATGGCGTTAATTATGGCAATTTTTACTGTGACATTTATTGCCAGAAATGCATCTTTCAAAACTCATAAACTTTATTGACTGATGATTATACCATCCAACAACATTACAGAGTGACACCAATCAAACATGTATGTATCATATAAACCCATACTTCATCCATCCACTCACAAACACTTCTGCCAATAGAATCGTATGAAAAAGAAATCATATCAGTTATCTATTTGTATAATTTAAAAGCACAGTTTAAAGAAAATTAAACTCCCATTGAGAATTTTCTGGCCAAAAAATAAGTTAATGCCACTCTATAGATGGCGGTAAAATGTTGCGAATATTCTGGCATTAATTTTGTCTTTCACACATTTCGCTGTTTAGTAAACTAGGCGTTAATGTGTACGTAGCGTTATTTTCAGCGGATCCGATAACTAGCGAACACATATTCTTGCGCAAGAAAATTCGCAAATTTATAGTTACCGCAGGTTAATAAACTCGCGAAAACATATTCTGCATTAAATTTGTCTATATTTAATATTTTATATGCGCAAATTTTACCGCACTTTAGTAAACGGACCCCAAAGTATGGAATTCACGGGTGCCCAACCTGTGGCCCACAGTCTGTTGTTTGGAGAATATAATAGTACAGGTATGGGACCCGCTATCCAGAATGCTCTGGATCTGGGATTTTCTGGCTAACATATCTTTTTGTAATTTCCCTAAAGCTGGCCATAGACGCAACGATCCGAGAATCGAGGATTCGTACGATTTTCGGATCGTGTGTGGAGTGTTCCGACATTTGTCATGCCATGCTGATCGGTTGTTTGGTCGATCGGACAGGTTAGAAAATTTCTGTCGGCTGGCAATCATATCTTTGCGTCTATTGCAGATCATACGATTTTCAGTGGGAGACCGTCACTAGGTTTTTAATCGTACAACTTTTGTACGATCCCTGTCAGGGGCAGAACGTCGGCTGATCTGTGCTTTTACTACTTTATTTGATCTGAAGGTTAGTGGCAGATCGGGAGATGGGGAAGTCTGATCGTTCGATGATTCGAACAATCGGATCTTTGCGTCTATGGCCAGCTTAAGTCTACTAGAAAATCATGTAAATATTAAATAAACCCAATAAGATGGATTGGCTTCCAATAAAGATTAATTTTATCTTGGTTGGGATCAAGTGCAAGCTACTGTTTTATTATTACAGAGAAAAATATCTTTTTTAAAAAACAAATTGGATTATTTGTATAAAATAGAGTCTATGGGAGATGGCCATTCCATAAAGGATCCCATACCTATATTATCCAAGGTACACAGTCCTCATGTCACACTAATTCTCCCGGCCCTCCAACCCCCTGTGGTATATAAATAAAGTACCAGAAGTAACTCATACAAACCTCTCCCATTTACATCCTAAATGTAGTCCATCTTCATGGCACCTACCTGCTTGTTTTTTTAATGGGTGCCCTGCTTCTTTTCCCCCTTGTTTTCTTGCAGAAGGTGTAGAAGAGAAAATTGTTGATCGCATGCCTTATACCCTCTCCCTTACTTCTATTAAGTGTGTGAATTAATAACCAACACCTTCCCATACCTGTATTTACCATACCTGTATTTACCATTTCAAAATGCAGGGCCGGGCCAAGGTGTAGGCACCTTTTGGCTGCCTAAAAACACACAGTTCAAAATTCCGAAATGGAGAAAAAAACATCAGAAAGCTCTGAAACTGAAATGCATATATAATCAGGTCACTGACCTGAAAGGGCAGAGGGATTCAGGGGGTACTGCGGGGGTATTAAGGCCACCATTAGAAATCATGGGGCCCCATACAACATCATTTTTGGGCTATTTTGAAAAGTGCAGTAAAACTGGGCTCCCCTTAAGGCCCAGGCCCGGAACGGGAGTACCCTCTCCCTCTGACAGGATTATAATCGTTTATGCTTCTAGCACATACCTGCAGACAATAAAGCAATCCCAGGAACTCTATCCAGTATTAGTGGGACAAGCCTGGTGCTTTTACTCACAGTGTCTCCTACTAATTGACGGCAAGGAATATACAGTGAAGACTCCCACTAGGATAAAAGAATAAAAAAGCCATTGGTATATAAGAATGAGTAAAACCTGGCAATGCAGACTCAGGGCCTATATGGGCAACTAAAATAGCAAGGGCTTACTCAAAACTTTAATGTGAATTTTGTTTTACCTGAAAAGCGGACTGTAAAATGTGCCATGTGCATGTTGTTCTTTTTTTGCATTCATTTCTTGTAGTAATACAATGGGTTTCCACTGAAAGGGTAGAACTTATATATTATAGCACATCTCCTCATTGTTTGTGTGTTTCAGTGTAATATTTATAGATAAAGGCTGATAATGCTGGGCTTCTATAGTCCCTCTAAATCTCTCACTGAGCCCATCAGAAGACAAAAAGCTTCATCAAGAAACAGATGCCATTTGGGTTTCCTGTAAAACGGAGCTAGTTCTTAGCAAGAGAGCTGCCTACAGGATTGTAATTGTTCATTTCCTGAATTTGATGAACCAGACAAGTATGAGGATAGCTGACAACCAACCAAACATAAGTAATTGCATTCTTCACCACATAGCATCAAACTTAATATTATTCTGAATCCTTTTATAATGCACCTCCCTGCTATGAACAGAGAGTTCTTATCTCATTGACACATAAGATACATGATTGAGACAATACTGGCCCTGAGCTAATGATAACTGTTGATATTATATCAACATATGAGACGGCTGAAAATCATCCTGGTTGTACACTTCCAACAGACAACAATATCTATGTAGCTAAAACGAATGGGCCCTGTTGTTTCCCCTAAACATGCCCTCTGCAATACAACAAAGACAGTAACCATGCTCCTCTCTTGTTCAGAATATCAGCAGTTACACAGCCACAGTGAACACTAGTGATCTGGTTATATATATATAATTATATGTGTCACCAGGATAGGAGAGCCAGGAGTGCTGCTTCCTTTACACATCTCTTCCTCTGTAACATTCAGTTTTGTATGCAATAAATGTAATGCCATATTTCTTCCATCAACAGGAATGATTTTTAATAGTGCAAAGTGAAAATGTCGGCGTGAAATGAATGACAGAAAAAGCTACTTTTTGTATTTTGTGCACCAATAGTCCATGGCAATGGAAATGTGTTGAATTATTATAACCTATTAAAAGCTGCTGATTGGTTGCAATAGGAATCTAAGCAACATCAAACTTGCAGGTTACTATTATTACCCTATTATTACCTATTTTATATTATATCATATTATTACTATTATTACCCTATTATTTCCCATTGTAGCAGAACCCACTGTGTTAATAGTGTTGCTCCAATAGACTTCTGCACTGAAATCCATTTCTCAGATTTTCTTATATTCATTTTTGAAATCTGACATGGGGCTAGCCATTTTGTCAATTTCCCAGCTGCCCCGGTCATGTGACTTGTGCCAGCACTTCAGGAGGGAACTGCTTTCTGGCAGGCTGTTGTTTTTCCTTCTCAATATAACTGAATGGAACGCAGTGGGACATGGGTTTTTACTATTGAGTGCTGTTCTTAGATGTACCAGGCAGCTGTTATCTTGTGTTAGGGAGCTGTTATCTGGTTACCTTCTTATTGTTCTTTTGTTAGGCTGCTGGGGGGGGGGTGATATCACTCCAACTTGCAGTACAGCAGTAAAGAGTGATTGAAGTTTATCAGAGCACAAGTCACATGACTTGGGGCAGCTGGGAAATTGACAAAATGTCTAGCCCCATGTCAGATTTCAAAATGAAATATAAAAAAATCTGTTTGCTCTTTTGAGAAATGGATTTCAGTGCAGAATTCTTCTGGAACAGTACTATTAACTGATGCATTTTGGAAAAAAATTTTTCCCCATGACAGGATCCCTTTAATTCATTAAATTCAGCTTTAAGAAGAGTGAAGAACAAAACCGCACAGCATGAAAATGTACTATGCCAGCTCATTCTAACGTCATAAGAAAAGGCTGGTGTCTAAACGTGATATATCTAATTTCCCCTTGAAAGTATAACAACAGGCCTGTAGTTGAAGGCACTAGCACTGTGTAGTCTACAACAAGCGCGGCACCTGGATATGGCATGTGTTTGCACAAGCATGGCCTCTAGTATAAGTGCTCAGTTTATCCTTAATTTTTATTCTCTAGCTCATTCGACATGCTCAATCAAACAGTTTTGTTTGAATAACAAATAATTGCTCAGGTGTGATTTCTAATGCATAGACATTTTCCTAAGCAAGTGGTTTATTTCCCTTGCAACTTTTCATTGCCAGCAGTTACTATTCTACCAAAAGGGGAAACAAAAACTGCAGCTGTTGTGGGCCCAGTGGGTCGATGGGAATGTACTTTTGCAACACACACCAGCCCCTTAATTCTTTAATCAACTGTATTTTGCTGCCATATATTATGGAAATAATATAAAGATGTGTTTCATAACCTCCAACTGCCCCATTCTGTTACAAGGGTGTTCCACCTTCAAGTTCATTTTTAGTATGTCTAAGCAACTTTTCAGTTGGTCTTCATTATTCATTGTTAATAGTTTTCGAATGACACTTTCCAGCTTTCAAATGGGGGTCACTGACCCCATTTAAGCATCAAATGCTCTGAAAGGCTACACATGTATTATTACTGCTACTTTGTATTACTCTTACTTATTCAGACTCTCTCCTATTCATATTCCAGTTTCTCATTCAAATCAGTGCATGGTTGTTAGGGTTATTTGAACCATAGCAACAGATTGCTGAAACTGCAAACTGAAGAGCTACTGAATAAAAAGCTAAATAACTCAAAAACCACAAATATTTCAAAAATGAAAACCAATTGCAAATTGTTGAAGGATATCACTCTCTGCATCATACTAAAAGTGCATTTAAAGGTGAACAACCCCTTAAATTTCAAAATAGGAGTGGAGCTTACTGGAAAATATGTATTTTTTAGAGGGCCAGTGACATGGCATGCATATGTGAGACAGTTAAAGAGACAGTAACATCAAAAAATTTAATTGTTTTAAAGTAATAAAAACATAAAGCAGTGTTGCCCTGGACTGGTAAAACTGCTGTGTTTGCTTCAGAAACACTACTATTGTTTATATAAATAAGCTGTTGTGTAGCCATGCGGGCAGCCATTCAAAGGTGAAAAGGCTCAAGTTACACAGCAGATAGCAGATAAGCTCTGTAGAACATAATGTTATCTGTTATCCATTACTTATCCTGTGCCATATAGCCATTTTTCAATTTCCACCATTGCTACTTAGCAGCTTGTTTATATGAACAAACACATCAGTTTAAACAGCTCAGGGCAACACTACATGATATTTTCATTACTTTAAAACACTTAAATTTTTTGGGGTTACTGTTCCTTTAAGAGCTAATACAATGGGGCAAATTCACTAAGATCGCCAGGCGAATTTTTGCCAGCGGTACGCATATTCACTAAAGTACGAATTTACGCTCGGGTCGGGGAACGGTAGCGTAGTTGCGCTAGTGTTACTTCGCTAGGCAAAGCGCAGTTACGCTTCTGAAGCCTAATTTGCATACGGCGGGAACTTTAATGTATAATAGAAGTATATGTTACAGCCACTACATTACACTACACAAGCCCAGGAAACCTTTAATAAATTAAATAAAGTTGTCCTATTGCCCTACATGTGCCCCCTGTATAGTTGAGTTGCCATATGTTAGGAAATGTAGGGGGGAAGGAGGGTAACCCCCCCAAAAAATGATCGATCTTTTTCAGACTATCACCCTCCTATGCTAAAATACGCCAGTGTTTTTTTGGGACTTAGAAAAAATTTTACATTTTATTTTCAACCTCCTATCTATTGTATTGAACTTCGCCTGGTCTGACCAGGTGAAGTTAAGTCTAACATACGTTACGTTCAGGAAAATGTTCATCTTGGATTTGGAAGTTACGGTTCGTCAGTGCAAAACTTCGCCTGGCGTAAGGGTGCAAAGTTGCGCAAGTCTATCTACTTCGCTAGCGAAAATTTGCCAGAGTCTGTGTTAGTGAATTTCCGAAGTTACGAATTGACGTCACGCTTCGCGCGATGCTGAATTATTACTGCAAAAAAAATTTTGATGGAATGAGAAATATCTTTGCTTTTTTCTGGAGTTCCCCAGATAACTGGCATCTGGATAGTAGACCCTAACCCAAAAATATCACTTAGGGGCAGATTTACTAAATTTACAAAAAATCTAATTTGAGGGTTAATAAAATTCGATTTTCGAATTTAAAGGGGAAGTGGTCGAATTTTAAAAACCCTTCAAATTCAAATTATAATGGCTTTAACGCAATTCAACCAATCCAACAGTCAATAAGCCAGCGTTTGATTTGAACGATTTAATTGATCGACTGCATTTTTTATATTCGATCTAAAAAAGCTTTAAAACACCTATGGGAGCTTCACATAGGGTTTTAAAGCAATTCAATAGGTCCAAGTTGGCGAACTGGCCTATCGAATTTTTTTTTTTTAAAGGGGAATTACTTTCGACCATCGAATATTTGAATGCAATTAAATTCAATGGTCGAAGTTACCTCATTTGCATATTCGAAATTCAAATTCAAATTTTTTTTTTAAATTTGATCGATTTTCGAATCCTTCATGTGAATTTAGTAAATCTGCCCCCTATGTGTGCATTTTGGTGCATAGCATAAGATTTTATCTTAAGAATACTGTGTAATTTTCTGCTTGGGTTTTTGGGGCAGTTTATGAGAATGTTTTATCTGAAGTTCCACTGAACACAAAAGACAGGGTGGGGCTTTGTTTAAACAACAGATAAAAAATGATGGAACCTAGCAGGACTGATAGCAAATATGCTGCTATAAAAACCAGTACTTCAAAGTAAGTATTATATATTAGAAAAACAAACTGCATTACTGCCTGTTTAAGGGTAGGGACAGACAGGGAGATTCGGGGAGATTCTGTCGCCTGGCGTTTTTAGCAGGCGACAATCTCCCCGAATTTCCTTCTCCCTGTCTTCGGGCGATTCCGGAAATCGCCGCGCAGCGTGTGCACAGGCGCTGGCGCTTTGTCACTTATACTAGCGGCAGACAGGGAGAAGGAAATTCGGGGAGATTGTCGCCTGCTAAAAACGCCAGGCGACAGAATCTCCCCGAATCTCCCTGTCTGTCCCTACCCTAAATGTTTCTTACTTAAATCTTAAATAATATAGGTGCTGGGAAATGACATCAGTGGAAGCTATTTTCTGTTTGCATTGTAAGGAGACTCCGAACTTGGTATTACAGAATGAAAGTGCAAAGGTTCAGCTCAGCTGAAAGGAGATGATGCATTCGCTGCTTGATAGGTCCCAAACAAATGGTAGCTGAACTGGTAAAGCAAGTAAAACAGTCTATTGCATTATGAAGCAGGGAAATGCAATCTGTGATTATTCGGATTAAGAGACAGTTGAGCACCTCAGTATGAAATACCTGCTAATTCAGTTTCACTTGCCTTGGTTTTGTGTATCTCATTTCAAGCAAAGTGGAAGTAATCCGTACAACACTGGGTGCTGCCTAAAGGCTACAACACACAAGGCATTTTGGCTGCACAACCAGCAGCAGATTAGTTCCAGGTAACAATTGCAGTTACTGGTGCCACTTCCCATTGTCAAGTTGTGTGTTGTAACCCCCCAACATTTAATTTGCTGCGACATTGAGCTAATGTGCTTTAGTAGAATCAATGCTTCCACTTGTACAGAAATATATCTCCACTGTGGCCCAGTAACATCAAGGAACTACGGGTATCCTGGAAATATTGAGGCAGTATTGAAGTTTGCTCTTTCTTCTATTGTCCTTTGTTGAGTCACTAGAGAATTTGAAGGCGTAAACAATATCCATAGTTGTTTTTCCTACTGAGCATTTTTAAATTCAAGACAAGTGTAAGACCTTATGTCTGAACTATCTTGAATAGAGATTATTTTGATACAAATGTATATTAGTTGACAAATGGTACGATCCCTCCGGTTTTGGACCCTCTAATAGAGTCTGGGGCCAAAACTGAATATGGCATTATACCATAATTACATCCTTTAGACTTAGAGTACAAATGCTTTGATATACTATTCTGGTAGACTAAAGCTGGCCATAGATGTAAAGATCTTTAAAATATCGATCATCATCATGAGACCACGATTATCTCGAAACGATCGTATGAATTGTCCATCAACTAAAAAGACAATTTCTTCAGGCCCTGCAAGCATAGACAGATTGCACTGGGAGCGATAAAGATTTTTTAACCTGGCCGATCAATTGTCAGACAGATGATGGATGAAAACTTGTACAATATATGATCGTTCGAATCCACCAACCGCACGATAATTTGATGGGTTGTTCAGACTGCCATGAAATCGTCGCGTCTATGGGGACCTATAGACTACATTAGAGAAACCCCTTGGATTCCTGCCAGAGGAGCTATAGAATAAAATAAGTCTTGCTTTTCTCTCTGTATATATAAATATATACAATATACACTTGCCCTCTGAACCTACAACCTACAAACACAGTAGTGATGTGCCAGTCCAAAACCCACAGGACCCGCGGGTCAAGTGGGTATGGTCCGACTTCAACAAACTGTTTGTGGAATACATTATGCAGTTCAGAATATTAATCCCAGTGGCTGGGAATTCATTTGTTAACCGATCACTATAAATGAAACTGAAAACAGTAGGAGAACTATTGTACACTAAAAAGTTGTATTTTTGATTCTGGACCCACCAGCCAACCTCAGTAACGATGTTTTAAGCTGAAGGGATTAAACACAGAGTGGAAAGCCAAGACCACCCTTAGCAGAGATACACAGTTCAGCAGCATACAGAGTGCAGAACAAAAAAACATACGTCAGGCACACAGTTTACAACACACAATGAAAAGAGAACAGAACCTGATGAAGGTTGGATCACACAAAGAACCCGGGGTACCAGCGATTAAAAAGGATGTAGTAAGTAATAGGTCATACACAAATGATCACTGCTGTACCAGGGGGAAATACAAGAGCAAGGTCAGACAAGCCAAAACTCAAACCCCTTAACTAAATTGCTGGAACACCCTGACTTTCCCAAGCTAAGATTAACACCTAGATCTAGATAGTAAACCTATTTGTTCAGGCAATGAGTTTGAGTGGCCAGGGTCTATAAATGCTTCCAGTTTGCCATGTGTCTTTAATACTGTTAAAGAATGTCTACATGTAGGAGAGGTCATTGGGCCATCAGAATTATTAGAGGTGAAACCTCCCTGACACTTGTTTTGAGATCTTGTCTGACCCTATAAGGAAATGAGCAGATTATTGAAGTCTGGTCATCCAAGCAGATTAATATGGGAATGTTGACAGGTGGAAAGTGCTTAAAACACCTTGTCTAAGGCCAGGGGCACACGGAGTAATGCAGGTGGAGCAAAGCAGATCCACTGTCATGCACTCCTTCCTGCACATAAACGTCAGTCTAATAACCTATTAACATAATTATTTGGTAGATGACGTTGAAAGAGACACACAACCATCAAGATCAACTTTTTTTGCCTATGTGAAGCCTGAGTGTTAGTTGGTTCAGAGGAAGGTGAAAAAAACCTAAATGCTATTCAATTTTCCTCAGAGGGGAACTTGATCAGTTTTGTGTAAAGAGTTGATTTTCAGTAATTTCGCTTTGTTTTACTTTTTAAACAGTATCCAACCATTTGTTGAAACTGTCTAATGTGTGTGACAATACAACAGCCTCAGGGAGAGAGTTAACTTCTCAGCTCTGGCTGTAAAAAAACACTTTCCACATCTTAAGATAGAGGATTCTTTCTTCTCTTCGTAATGGGAGCCTTAGTGTTTGCTAGAAGAACCTAATGGTGATTAAAGCATTAGAGGGTTTAGTGTAGGGTCCCTTTGTATATTTATATATATAGTTATCCTATGTATGGTTTGTCCATTAAACAGCTCCAAGGAACCCTTTTTTACCTAAAGCTAAAAAGCTTTCTTCATTTAGCTGACGATCCATAAAAATTCCTGTTTTTATTTACAACCCATTAAAGAAGTATGCCTACATTTGTGTATGTAAGTATATTTTTTGATATAGTTCTACTGTAAGGTATAGTTATATAATATATTACTAAGCTCTAAATAAATCAAGCACCACCAAGGGACCTGATGAGAAAATGCATTAGCAGAATCTAAAATAGAAATGTGGACTTTTTACCACAGTCACAATAGCAGTCATATTTAGAAACATAGAGGGGAACTATACCATATTCACATGAATGTTCAAACCTCACCAGCGCTATTGGGTTTGAAACCTCACCCAAGCTTTGCACAGCGAGTGTTGCAAGTGAAATAATTGCTGCATGTCAATAAATGTTAAACGGTAGTAGGAACCAAAATGTGTTTAAAAAAAAAAAAAAATTCTACAAGGTATGAGCCAAATCTCCTACAGAAGTAGCTGCTGGATGCATTAGGGGTATCTCAGTCCTGGTGAGGTAGACATTGTACTGAGCCCAGGTGAGGCATGGAGATGGAAGAGCTGAAGTGAAAAGTGACAGAGTTATTACAGTAGCAAAACAAAGATGGAATGGAAAGGCAAGATGGCTGGTCCATAGTTATTGCACCTCAACATATTTGCCATTTTGAGTGAAGTTCTGAGAAATACAGCTCAGAGCTGGCAAACCTTTACAGAAGCCTTGTGATAAACTGCCCTAGTACAGGAGGGGGGATGATTGTTAGGAAGACAAGACAGCTCATGATAATGGGGGATCAAATTCCTAGAAAGCAGCTAGCTGTCCCATAACCCTACATCTGGAACAGTGTTTGCCTGGTGCTGGGGTTCACAAGGTTGTAGACTATGTGGACAGATTATTGGGCAGGGGGTAAGATGCACCAGGGATGGGAAATACTGAGACTGATCACATGTGAGAAAAGGGAAGGTCTCCTGAAGGCAATGACTTCCAGTGTACTTATCCCAGAGACATGCCACTTGCTATGTTAGATTGGCAGCAGGATCTTAGGGAGATGTAGGCTAAGGACTTCATGCAGGTAGGAGGCTTTCCGTGTGTTTAGCAAACTGAGCTGTAGTTTAAATGGGTGGTTCGACTTTAAATTAACTTGTAGTAAGCTATGGAATGGATCATTCTAATTTTTAAATTGGCCTTAATTTTTTAGAGTTATTTATCTTTTTCTTCTGACTCTTAGCAGCTTTAACTGACACAATTTAAAATTTTAATGCTCTGTAAGACTACATATTTATTGTTATTGATGTTTTTTTATTACTCATCTTTCGATTCTGGGTCTCTCCTATCAGGGCCGAGCCAACCAGGCACCTTAGGCCACCCAGTCCAGGCCTGGTGACCAATATTATATCTGCCCTAAGCTCTATGATTTCCCTGACCGACACTGGGTTGCTGGCAAGATTTTAGAAGAAAATTGGCATGTGGAAGCATTACTATTGGCTGCTTGTAATGGATGCTAAGCTGAATTCAATGGACCATTTGCTCACTAACATCAAATGCTATATCAAACCACCATTCTGGCTTTAGTCATGGTTATGTCCAGAGATTAGTCTTAAAAGCACCTTGCGGAGCTATTTGGAAATAAAAGAGAGGGGATAAATAACAGGCTTCAGCCCCATCATTTTAGAGGAAAATATTGTTAATTTCCATTTAACTAACTATATTAAGTCTTATGGCATGTAGCTGACTAGCAGTTAATGTTTTGTATCTATCCTCTGTTTGTCATAGCAGTGTTTGAGTGACATTTACTCTACAAGGACTTCCTGAAAAACAAGTTAAAGAACAAGCTATAAGCTGAACTAAATAACTTTAAAAAAAAAAGAATATAATTGTCTTACAGAGATGTTAGTTTGGCTGGAAGAATTATATTTAACTGATTTTTGTAAATTTATTTTTAGTCTGCATACTGCAAATAATACCCACTCTTATTTTAGTAATGCTCTAAATCAAATTAATATGAGTTTCTTTTCATGATCCTCACTCTAACTTCTTGGTGCCTGTGATGCAACGTGAGTCACAAGTCTGCATTCCATTGTTTATTCAGAATGCACAAGCTGGTGAAGGTCAGGGATGCAAGGCTCCTATGGATATCTTGCTATCAGGTTGCTCTGCACCTTGCGTCTGGGATCCTTGTATTTAAACTTGACTTGAACATTTTACAACCATCTAAAGTCAGGATAAGAATAAAAAACATAGGTATTTTAGATAAATATTTAAGAGTGCCATAGGACAAATGCTTTAAATTAGACAAGGTGCTGCTTTAGTGAAGCTTTTTGAGGTCCCTAGTAAGTCCACCACTGGCATTGGTATCTCACCACCAGCACTGGAGGAGGAATGGATCTACTCTGAACTTTTAGGGCCTTTTTTTATACCAAAATACTTAAATTATTACAGTCAACAACTGGAATATGGACATCTTTGTATAATCCCATGTGGAGCCATAATACTACAATGATCATTAACATGCAGCATGCTGCAACTCTTTATAAGGATCTGTTTATACACAATGGATACCTCCAAAGTGTCAGTCCTATGCTTAATGAATATAGGATATGCAGAAACACCCAGTTACCCACATCAACCAATCAGATGTTTGCTTTGATTATTCCATTTGCAGCTAGATTATTGGTTGGTCGTTATGAGGGACATTGCCTGTTTGGTCTTTGATTGTGTTTGTATAGTTTGTGTAGCCTGAGGAAGTTGACCAAGAATGAGGAGAAGGAATGAAGAAGAATGAGGAGAACGGCAGCTGTACTGAAAGACTATATAGTAGTAAACATTTTAGTATAATAATAATGCAACTGCATTGTTTCTAATAATGCAGCAATTGCCTGAATCATGACAGTGCAATCTGTGACCTTCCTGACAATAATGATGAAAATGATATGCCAGGGGAACACAGAGCCCAATGCTTTATTTACTACATTATGCTTTTTTTTGTGTACCCCTTACATACCAGAGACAACATGTCATTAAAGCAGAGTTCACACAGATTTATAAACATGTTATAAAATTGAGAAGAGGATCTGGATGCTCCAAGGGAGTTTGTGAGGTGGTCCCTTAATTTTTTTTAAGAAGCAACACAGTATGGCTGCCAAAGTGGACATTTCTTTGACTGTGAGTTTGATTAGCATATACTTTAGAAATTCACTTGTGTAACCTTAACCTTGAAAAACTGAGCTGTAAGCTATTTAGATCCACATAGCATGTACCTTGTGATTCAGTGGCTTTCCCACCGCTCACAATCCTTAAACCAACCTGCTTCTCCCACCAGCTTTTCTTCTTCGGGCTCATTGCAATTTCTTCCACTGTGGTGATGCCCCCCCAATTTATGTCGCCCTAGGCCTTGGCCCTTTGTGGCCTGCCCATAAATCCAAACCTGGTTGGACCTTCATACAGAAGCTTGGTGTAGGTAACCTCAGTAAGGAGTGTGCACTGAGGAAGTAAGCAAGAAAAGAAAGGATGCTGGCAGAAATCAGACAGCAGATTTTGGAGAGTGGTATTCGCCCCCCCCCCCCCGTGTGGTCCTAGCATTAGATGTTAGACTATGTTTAGGTGCTCAAGGAGAACAAATTGAGGCATTATTCACTGGGCAGTTTGTATGATTAGATCCCCAGTGACATTACCAGATTTAGTACTCCACTGTGTGGAGTGGGGGTGTTTCCAGTAGTACCTTGCAACAAAGATTCCTGATTCCCAAACCTCTTCCAAGTACTCCGCTCTGTGTTTGGAAGAGAGGTGTTTCCAATAGACCACTGAAGAGGTTCTCTGTAAAGTCTGTTTTTGGAGCGACTGTAAGCCAAGAGCTATTGCATTAACGTGATTCTATTGAGACTCTAACTACTAATTGTATTGTGGCGCACCAACTTTTAATTTTTCTTGATGACCACAGGTGCTCGCCAGTGTGGTTTTGATCCACATTTGCAATGCATGCCATCTCTGGAATTAAACCAAAGCTCAGCTCTGAATGTAAGAAGTCAGGAGCGTAACCATGATCTGCCCAGAGTAAACTATAAATGCATAAACTGGCAACCATTTTACACACGGTTTCCAGAGATTAACTATTGTATGTATACAGTATTGCTTGCTATTTAAAGACACAATGCACACACACATCATACAATACTATGAAGCTACACAATATATAACAAGAAATTAATAGATCACTTTGGACTAAAAGACAAATGAAAAGTGTTAAATATGAGATAAGTAATTGTACATGTTTCCTGTTGAATCTGCTGATGCTGTTCTAGTACTGGAGCCTTATGTACTGTATAAGGCTTCATGTTGAATCTGCTGTTATGTTTTCTCTGTTACTTTATCTTACTGTATTATAGAGTTTACTTCCTGCTAAGCATTACAGCAATTACTCCAGCAGCTACTTGTCTGTGTGTTTCACTATATTCCATGGACACAACAAAAAAACCTACTACATTTATTCTTAACTATCTTCTACCTTTTACTGCAGATTTCTGGATTTTTACCTTTTGCTGTGAACACAAGCAGCATTTTACATTTGCTTATCATTGTTACTATACAAATAATGCAATATTTACATATAAACTTAGTCTTTACATCTGTTATTACTTCATAGGACAGGCTTTTAACCTAGATATTTTACAACTGTTTTGTAGCACCAGTGGCTGTAAATCTATCTCAAAAAACAACTACAGGTTACCAACAAGTTTACTACCCGTGCAGCATTACTTATCCTGTACACTGCATTCACCTCCATTTTATTGAACCAATCCTTTTGTTTTTTAACAAATATTTCTGACTATGAGACTTCAAGGAGAAGTAAAGCTTAATTAAAGAAGTATCCAGAAATGTTGTACATTATGTTTTGTGCTTCTGTACCAGCCCAAGGAAACCACAGCCCTTTAGCAGTAAAGATCTGTGTCTCCCCAGTAGATGCCCCAGTTTTAAACAACTGTCACTGAAATATTTTTATTAAAAGTTGAATGCTGGATGACTTTTTCCTTAGTATATGTCAGAACAGAACTGCCTTCCAACTATTAGCTATTTTTGTTCAAGCAGCCTAATATTTAAATTTTTTTGGTGAACGTTTCCATGCAATTAAATCTTTACTTGGTTTGCACAAGTTTATCTTACATACTGTATTCTATTACTCAAAATCAAATATATAACTCTTTAAAAATATTATTCCGTTTTTATCGGACAGCGAAAGTCCTCAATAAACTTTTGTTGTGCTGAATGTTCTGCTGTCATATTGCTGATTTGTGTGTCCTGTGACTGTATAGAGTCCTTATACCTGAATCCTCTACCTTCAGGTGCATAAATTTGGGCACCCCAACAGAGATATTACATCAATACTTAAGTTACGCCTCCTTTTGCAAATGTAACAGCCTCTTAGCAGGGCTGGATTTGTGGTGAGGCCACATAGGCCCGGGCCTAGAGTGGCAGAATGTTAGGGGAGGCATGCTGCCCAGTCACTGCTCAGCTTCCCAGCGCAATGGTGCCGCACACCAGAGGGGGATTGGGGGCTGGCGCCAGGACCATGTGACCTCTGGGTGCTCGCCCATGAAATCCGGTGCTGCCTCTTAGATGCCTCCTGTAGACTTTGATAAGTGTCTGTATTCTGGATTGCAGTATTTTTGACCATTCATCCATACAAAATCTCTCCAGTTGAGTTAAATTTGATGGCTGCCGAGCATGGACAGCCTGCTTCAAATTCAGAGCTGGGCCATACCGGGGCCGTGGCACCGGTTGAGGGCACACATGCGCGAAGTGATGCTGGCGTCACTTCATGCATGTGCGACAGTGTCACTTCATTAGATGACGCCAGTGCGCATGCATAGAAGCACCAATCACCACGGACATGGGGTAGGCTATAGAGCAAGTATGTGCCTGGTGCCCCTCCAGCTTTGCACCCTAGGCATGTGCCTACTCTGACTACCCCTTGGAACGGCCCTGTTCAAATCATAGCATAGATTTTCCATGATATTCAAGTCGGGTGACTGTGTCGGCCATTCCAGAATATTGTACTTCTCTCTCTCTGTATAAATACCTTTGTAGATTTCAAAGTGTTTTTAGGGTCATTGTCTTGGAATATCCAACCCCTGTGTAACTTCAACTTTGTGACTGATGCTTGAACATTATCCTGAAGAATTTATTGATATTGAGTTGAATTCATCCGATAGGAAATAATGAAAAGCTATACTCGCACACCCTGGCCGTCCAATCTTAGCAAATCCTGGTGCTCGAAGAGGGAGGTAATGGCGACCTCCAAACCAACGTGAGACATAGAAATTCAGTGGCAGAACAGGATATTTCTAGCTTTATCAAGCAATGCTTGACAAAGGGGTTACGCCCCAAAACATTGCATCCGCAATTAAATGAGCAAGGGTTTTTCCCTGCTAGAGATATCCTGTTGTGCCACTGAATTTCTATGTCTCACGTTGAATTCATCCGACCCTCGACTTTAACAAGGGTCCCAGTCCCTGAACTAGCCACACAGCCCCACAGCATGATGGAACCTCCACCAAATTTGACAGTAGCAAGTGTTTTTCTTGGAATGCAGTGTTCTTCTTCTGCCATTCAAAGCGCTTTTTGTTATGACCAAATAACTCAATTTTTGTCTCATCAGTCCAAATTACTTTGTTCCAAAATGACTGTGGCTTGTCTAAATGAGCTTTTGCATACAACAAGCAACTCTGTGGCATGAGTGCAGAAAGGGCTTCTGTCTCATCACCCTGCAATACAGATGTACTTTATGCAAATTGTGCTGAATTGTAGAACGATGTAAAGATCCACCATCTGCAGCAAGATGTTCTTGCAGGTCTTTGGGTTTTCTGTAACCATTCGCTCCATTTCTTGACCTGCCAGATCTGGGTTTTACAGCAACTCTGCCTGTTTCCTTCATTTCCTGATGACATTCCTTACAGTTGAATCTGACAAACCTCTGAGATAGCTTTTTGTAGCCTTCTCCTAAACCATGATACTAAACAACCCATGTTTTCAGATATTTTAAAGATCCCATACTGTCTCTTCAGAGGAGAGTCAAAAAGAAGCACAGATAGCATTTGGCCACCTTTAATACCTTTTCTCATGATTGGACACACCTGCCTATGAAGTTCAAGGCTTAACAAGCTAATCCATCTTATTTGGTGTTGCCAGTAATCAGTACTGAGCAGTTTATGCATTGAAATTAACACAATTACAAGGGTACCAGGGTATAAGAATACTGCTTCACTAAAAATCTCCCCAGTACTCAGATGTTCCTGGGAAATGAAAGCCATAACACTGTTATCTTTTTTGTTGAAAGCGGAGTAAAATATTATGCAGGCTGAGAGGGGTTCCCAGACTTTTTCATATGACTGTATATTCAAGGTTAAGTATTATGACACAAGAGGAAGCAGATTCCTGCCCCATAGAACTTACAATACAAGTATTTGCTGCAACTAATGTTTACTAAGAGCCAGTGGTGTTACTAAAACAAGCCGGGACCCCTGAAGAAAACCCATCAGAGGCACCCGCAATGCACAGCATCACCCACCCACTTGTCATCCCAGTCTCCAGTCACTCACAGAGCAGTAGGAGAGCAGCTGGGGAAGTTATTATAGTTATTATAGTTATGCCAGTGCAGAGCTCTATAATTGCCTTGAAAATAATACTGTGTAATCTAAAGATTTCATATTTGGCCTGATATGGGTGAACAAATAAAATAATTCTGCAAGATGTTTGGGCTGTTCTAAAGGTAGTTCTAATTATGTTACCATTAAATACCTTTGCAAATGGTCTTTGTTTTATGTCATTTGGGATTTCATACATTTTTTGCCATTGTGGCATTTCAGCAGCTCTTTCAGTGCTAGGGTCCTATTTACCCTAGCAACCAGGCAGTGATTTGAATGAGAGGCTAGAAGATGACGTAACAAAACAATAACAGTAGCAATAAATATAATGATCAATAACAATGAATTTGTAGCCACACAGAACAATAGTCAGTGACCCACAGCTGTAAAAGAGTCAAAAGCAGACTTTTGAAATGGCAAATGATTTCCTCCCTTTATAATAAAACAAATAATTCTGATTCTGTAAGTATCTGCCAGTCATACTGCTGAGCCAAGGGTAGCGTGATCCTCTTGTAGTGAGGAAATGAAATATAAACCAAACGCCAGTTGATAGAATATGTCCAGCCTTCAGTATAGAGTGGCAAATCCGGTTGTCTGTGGAATGCAGTGATGGAATGCAGTGTGTTATTGGAACTGTAAGTAATCCTGCACTGGGAGGTTGGTTCAGGGGTGCTGCACAGTAGGAGGTCAGGAGGGATAATGATAGGAATGTGTCGTTATCACTTTAACATATTCATGCAATTAAACTGTTGTAGGGGTGTGCTGCATCTAGGATGGTTGTATTGCTGAATTGTGTGGCTTTGTTGAACTATCTTTCATAATCTTGACTAACCTCCACTGAAGCAGTCAGTATTCTTGTATCCAGGGCCGCCATCAGGGGGGAACAGGGGGGACAAGTGTCCCGGGCCTGGCAGTGCTGCACTTTTTGAAGAGCCGGGCCCCCCTTATAATCGCCGAAGACGTGCTGCCTTCCAATGTCCCCGAACAGCTGAATACGGAAGTGCCGAACAGTCGAATGTCCTGAAGTGGCAGAAAGACCTGAAGTCACGAGGGAGCCAACACTGAAGTCCCAAAGCGGCGAAAAGAAACAGAGTCACTAAAGGAGCCGACATCGAAATCCTGAAGCCACAAGTTCAATTCTACTGACACCAATGTGGGTTTTTTTTGTTTGTTTTTTAATCCCCTGGCCACCAATGTTTTATTTTAATACTCTATAG
>CM044431.1:39133707-39146447 GCA_024363595.1 Xenopus borealis
ACTTTGATGTGGAGTGGGCGGGATTGGGGGTGGGGCTTGGGTGCCAGGGTGGGCAAGGCCCCAAAAATGTTGTTGTATGGGGCCCCGTGATTTGTAATGGCGGCCTTGCTTGTATCTGACTGAACCTGAAATATCTTGAATGGGTTCATCGTAATCAAGTAATTTGAAGAAATTATACTTTATTGTTATTTTCCCAAATCCTAGCATTACCTGGTAGAACCTACAGCCATTTGCCAACTCAAAGGTAATGACTGAAATAAACTTGCCTGCAAACCGGTCACACCAGGGCAAGATCCCCTTGTTTGGAAACCTTGTTAAATGTATGGTCAGCTTCAGGCAGGAATTTTGTAGCCCTTGAACTTGCTTCAGGCATTGAACAAATGACCCCTGCTGAGTTTAAGAATACATGGAATTGATGTTTTATGTATACACAGTATATATATTATATTTATATATGTATAGATACACGCAAAGGTTTCGCTTCCATTCAGTCTGTAAAAAGTCAGATTAACTGAAAACTTAATTTCTAAGCAGAAGCGTTTGTGTAAAAATATAAACGACAATGTTTTGGAAATATGAGTTTCTTGTAAAACTAAAACTATAAACAGTTTACAGAATCGCCTGGGGGGGAAAAACGAGTGTTTTATTAACTTTGCTAAAATTGGTGCAATCAGCCGTTATAAACAGCCAAGTGTCAACACACTCCATAAATTCATTGAAATTCACCATTTGTTGACGCTTATGTTATTATATCATCTGTTAAGCGGAACAGTGTTTGAACCATGTTTAGTAGGCAGGTGGAATTTGTTTCTTTTCAAGAAAAAACAAGTTTTCTGCTGCGTGTAAATGAAATTCAGGACATATGTATTTACCACATTACTAAGAAGAGATGGTGACAATCAGGGGTGAAATTTTATTGGATTTCCTTCCTGAAAGATTCAGCTGAATACCGAATCGAATCCGAACCCTAACTTGCATATGCAAATTATGGGTGGTAAGGGGAAACCATTTTTACTTCCTTGTTTTGTACCAAAAGTCACATGATTTCCCTCCCTGGCCTTAATTTGCTTATGCAAATTAGGATTCAGATTCAGTTCAGCCAGCTGGAAAAGGTAGAATCCCGAACCGAATCCTGATTCGGTGCATCCCTACATACTAGTTATGCACCAAATTCAGGATTTGGTTCAGTAGAAGGATTTGGATTCGGCCTGGATGAACCAAATCTGAAACCTTAAAATCATGCAACTTTTTGTCATACAAACAAGGAAGTAAAAACTACACTAGTAGCATATAGAAATTAGGGTTTGCATTGCTGTGAACCGCCCCTGTAAGGTGGGGGGGCAAAGCATAGGTTGAAAAATGTTTCAAATATTGAATTATCTGCAGCAATTTAGCAAACTTTTAGGACTTGTTCTCCTTTAAAATGTATTTTATTTATCCAGGCATTGCTGTCATTGGACAAACTGGAACAAAAACAAATTAGCTGTTACCATAATTTTGTGAAATCCAGAAAGAAACCATAAACAGTTTAGATTGCTACTTTGCTGTAAAAAGATGGCATTTAAGGAATAAATTCTTGTAAGTAATTACAATAGTATTTTTGAAAACAAACTGGCATACTCACAACTATAAAATCCTTCTGAAAAATTGTACATTGGTGCACCAGGCCCCTGAAAACAGCCCAGCATACTCCGATCCCCCATCCATGCCCAGACTGGCAATCTGTGGGTTCTGGCAAATGCCAGAGGGGCTGCTATATGGTGCCATAGAAAGTCAGTATTTAGTGGGCTGGTGAGGGCTGTTTGGACCTCTATGTGGGCTGATTGGGCCTCTTGTGGTGTTTATACAAATGGCCTGCAGGTGGCACTGTGCATACACAGGACTTTCTGTACAGCTTGAAAGTGAAAGTAAGACTTACAGCTGTTATGCAATGGCTGCATGACCTGCTAATAAAGTATTGTTATCCTCTCCTCATCCTCGGCTACCAAACACAGCACCTCTGTGTACCAGAAATGCCAGGGCCTATTTTAATTCTCAGTCCAGACCTGCCCCCATCCTCCCGCCCACTTCTTGCCTCCACGGTCTCCACCAACTTCCCACCTGGATTCCACCCACTCTCCGCCCACACCAGTGACCAGACTCCGCCCACTATCTCCCCAGTGCTGACACGCTCTGCTTCCCCGTCTATGTTAAGAGAGCACAGGCCCCCCCTGTGACTGTGGAGTCTGCTTTCTCTATAGTTACACCTCTGGTTCTGGGTCTGAATGCTGAAGTTACTGTTCATTCTTCATTGCCCCTTGTGTAATGCTATGATACATGAACCCACATTTATTTACATGAAGATACATTCAGAGATGATCATTAGAATGGATCTTCGTTTATCAAACCATTTGGTCAGTGTGTGGGTGGGGCCAGAACTAGGGGTGGGTAGGTTAGGCCACTGCCTAGGGTGCAACTTGAGGGGGGTGTGATTCGGGGGTAAATTGCATTGCTATTACTGCTCCCGCTTTCTGCACGGAGTATGGGGGCTAACGTAATGGTTGGTATGAATGGCAGCGGCAAAGAACCTAACGATTAAGAAGGAGGTTGTGAAAACAGGGGCAAAGGATTCCTCAGGGCAGCTTTGGGCACCCAATTTTCAAATTAAAATTGAAAGAGTAGAGGTATTATCATTGATAGGGTTGCCACCTGGCCAGTGTTTTACTGGCCTGGCCAGTAAAAATTAAGGCTGATCCCAATGTTATTAATAGGGAAAAAAGATAAATATACAGGAAGGCCGATATTTTTTTCCAGAAATGGTTGCAACCCTAATCATTGATGGCCCAGTGGTTGCAAGACTGAGATCTCTACAGTGCCTGGATGTGTCACAGAAAGGTTCCTTTAGTCCATTCAATTTTGGACATTTGTTTGCAGATATTACAAGTACCCTACCATATAAGACTTTCCTCAGGGCCACCATTAGAAATCATGGGGCCCCGTACAAAACAATTTTTGTTGCCAGGGCCTCTCTTAAAAGTTAAAAAAAATTGGGGCCCCCCAAAAAAAATGGTGTCAGGGGCCTATAGAGTATTAAAATAAAATGTTGGTGGGCAGGGGATTAAAAAAACCCACATTTGTGTCAGTAAAATTGAACTCGTGGCTTCATGACTTCAGTCTCGGCTCCTTTGTGACTTCGGGTTTTTCCACCGCTTCAGGACATTCGATTGTTCAGCACTTCCACATTCAGCTGTTCGGGGACATCAGAAGGCAACGTAAGGTGTAGCCACCAATGCCGTATAATGCATTCACACATTCTTTAACATAAACCAGCATTTACTTTGGTTGATTTACTTTGTGAACAAATTTCCATGATGCCATTCACAGCTGGAGAGAAAGATAACAAACATCTTACTTTAGAGCTTAGTGTGCGCACGTCCCCGTACAGACTTCCATTCATAACATCTGTGTTTACAATCGCTCCCTCCCAGTTGCAGTCTGTTCCGAAGCTACTCTGTGGGGCATATTTATATTCAGTAAGCCAATGCCTCCCTGGCTTTTATCTGAGCTCTCCAAGATTCCATGTCATACATCCTGCTTTACATGGGATCCATTGATTTAGTAATGTGTGAATTAAAAAGCATTAAAAGATTTTGTTTACAAGGCAAACCAGAACCAGGCTTGCCTTGTACTTTCAGTGTTGGACTGGCCCACAGGGATACCAGGAAAACTCCCGGTGGGCCCAGGTGTCAGTGGGCCTCTTGCTTCTAACAATTTGGCCTATTTCATGTTCATTCCCTATTTCTTTATGTGGAAAAAGAGGCTTAATAATGGAAGAATAGAGTATAGTAAGTAGATCTAAAATAATAGGAGAATAAAGAGGATAACTGAGGGGAGAAGTAATTATAGTTTGGAAAGGTGGGCCCCTGGTCTAAGGTTTTCTGGTGGGCCCCTGGCATCCCAGTCCGACACTGTGTACTTTAATTTTAAATTGAGAGCATCGGAGCACTCACTGGTTCATCCTGGATGCACCCACGGAGCACCAGTCGTATTAAAAACAACCTTTTATTGAAACATATTAAAAGTAAAATAAAAGCACACATACTCATGTTTCGTGGTCACAGCCGCTTTCTCAAAAGCCGTGTGGATTTTAATCTGACTGGTGTTCCATGGATACATATGTTTGAATTGCCTTGTGCTTTACAACATTTCAAAACATAGCTAGTAGGGATGTGTGGGTCAGGAAAAATTCAACACAACCCTAACCCATAAACCCTTAACCTACACCAACCATAACCCACAAACCCTTACCCTGCACCTGCACCTAACCCATAAACCCTTAAATTGCACCTGGCCCTAACCCACAAACCCTGCACCTGATCCTAACCCACAAACCCTTACCCTGCACCTGACTCTAACCCATAAACATTGCAACTGTCTCTAACCCGCAAACCCTTACCCTGCACCTGACCAGAACCCACAAACCCTTAACCCACACCCAACCCTAACTTGCGAACCCTTAACCTACACCTGACCCGAACCCATAAAATGTTGGCATTGTAAAACCCGCACCCTACAAACCCTTAACCTGCACCTGAACCTAACCCACAAAATGTTGCCATTGTAGAAAGCTACATAGACAATGTACACTACATCTGTGCACACCTCTGGTTCCAAAGACATGGAACCTTTCGGAGCAGTAGAGGAGTGTCCTTCTCCAGTCTACCAGAACCTACCCTAACCTGCAGTGGTTAGCCAAATTTCAACCCAAACCCACCAAGCTGGTCGTCAACCTAAGGGTCACTGCACGTTTTGGATCATTCTGCACATCACTAACAAGTGTGAGGACTGTGAGGACCAATTCCTAAGAAGAGGCAATTCTAGAGAATGAAATAGTTATGGCTAATAAAGCAAGCAGCACAAAGCTCCAGTAAGGCATTTTAGTGGTTTCCCTGATTATCACCAGATTTGGGATCCATCTGTTGCGTATAGGTCAGTTAGTTAATTCCCATGAAGCATTCTAAGGTGCCTAAGGCATAAGGTAATCATGGGAACTCCCAACCTCTCTCCAAGGCACCCACCATATATTTTGGTAAAGGAAAGCAGAGAATTGCTGAAAATCCCTAGTGCTTTATTGTACCAAACAAACCGCACACTACTTTTGGGGCTGTGCCCCTTTGTTTGAATTAAGATTACTTCTTCAAGCAATTCAGTTATTTCCTATGCATATTAGAGTTCAGTGCACAATAGTCTTTTTGTCCGTACTTTTTCCTGTGTTGCTATCAGTTGGTGGTAACAGAGAAAACTTTATGTGAATAGAAATCAATATAAGTACAGCTATGAGATCTGTTATCTGGAAACCTGTTATCCAGATATCTCAGATTACAGGAAGTCCACCTTCCACAAACTCCTTTTTAATCAAATCATTCAAAAATTTAAAAATGTATTTCCTTTTCCCCTGTTATAATAAAACAGTATCTTGTAATTAATCCTCACTGAAGGCTACTGATTTTAAGGGATGAAGCTCCAAATTACAGAAAGGATAACAGGTCCCAGGGCTATAACTATAGAGGCAGCAGACCCTGCTGTTAAAACAAGTCAATTGCTGATGTAACTAAGCTGTATGAATCCATATTGGTGACATCCCTACTGGGTTTATTTCATGTTATTTCAAAGTTATTACTTTATTGTATCTTGGTAAAAAGTTTCGGTCCTTTTTAGGACCTTTCTCAAGGACCGAAACGTTGGACCAAGAAACAATAAAGTAATAACTTTTTTACCTTTTTGTATGGGAGCGCCGGTTTCCTTACTATATGTGGATGTATATATTTTTAACCGTGCACCCCTCGTATGAATTTTGGCCTTGGAGTGCAGATACTCATCCACACACACATACCTATAGTAGGTGTATTTAATATTATTTTGGAGTATAATCACTATATCATTGGGATTAACTTGTGAGCTCACATGCCAACTAGAAATAATCAATTTTAGTAACATTAGACAGAGAGCATTCGACTTCAAGGAGCAGATGTTTCATAATTAAGATGAGGAATTTGGTTCACACAATTGTTCTGCACGGTTGTTATTTTTCCTAAAGTTGTTTCCTGTTGGCTCCATTAGCATACTGACTTGCACAAGTCCAATTGGTTGGTGGGATACACACATCAGTCAGAGATGGTCACTTCTTCCCTTTTCCTGTGCAGCTGTTGTTTTCCGTGAGTGCTGACCTCAGACCCTTTACTTTTTATCAATGAACTTGATCCGCAGCAAAGTTGCACAGTCACCGAGACAATTAGTAGGATGCACTTGTTATTGTGAAGAAAATGAAATCAGAAGTAAATAACATCCTTTTCATGCAGGTGGAATTGTTCGGTGTTTAATTTGTGAGTTGGTTTAATATAATTACGAATGTGCACTTGTTTCTTAAGTCGGGGCTGAAGTTAGGAAAAATGGGCCTTAGGTAAAGCAGAAAGGGTTGGGCCGCCACTCTATATTATATAAATGAAATCTTCAAGCTGAGTCTACAACTTCTAGCACTCCCACTAGCCTTTGGGATGCAGACTTTATTTTTGTATTGTCAACATGTTTTTCCTTATGGAGTCCTCTGGTGGTGGGCTCACACCTCCCAACAATTTGGAGAGGGACAAAAAAAGGTGGCACACTTTTTGATCATGCCAATTTTTGTGGCCACACCCTCCAATTACCATGTTTATTTTACAAAATGTTGGCAGGTTATGAAAGTCTGAACATATTTCTGGGATTTTTTCAGTTTTTACAGTTTTACTAATGAAGGTGACTTGTCATTTAAAGGGCATTTAAAGGCAAAAAAATAAAATCCCATTTTTACTTAATGAAAAAGAAATTTATCTCCAATATACTTCAATTTAAAAACGTGCGCCGTTTTTATAAGAAACCTGAATGTATGCAGTGAAATTCTCCCTTCATTTAGTGCTGTGGATAGGAATTGTCAGATGGTCCCTAACTGCTGGCAGGGAAACAATCGTATTTATGAACAGCAGGGGGAGCCCCCGCTTTACTTCCCACCCATGCAGAACTCAAGCAGCTTTGTTTGTTTCAGTGTTTTGATAATTTATGATTATCCCTAAGCACCCAGATCACACTGAGCATGTGCACAGTCTTGGTCTTGCAAAGATGTATAACAAAGTTACAAGATGACAGCCCCCTGTGGCCAACTTTGAAAGCATAAATCATTTGTTTGATTAGGCTTGTGGTGCAGTAAGTTCATGTTTATGTTTAGTATACAAAATACAGCATTTCTAGCCTTATTCTATGTCCTTTCAGCTGTGAGTCTTACTTTTCCCAAGGGACCTGTTATCTTATATTGTTACGATTACTTATTTGCTTATCTAGAAATTGTTACAAAATTATCTTATCTGCTTCTGTGGCTGTTCTGGTCTCTCTGCCAAAAGCCAATCAAGTTTGAAATGTTGTTTATTTTTCTGGCTGTTCATTGCAGTCCAAACAAGCGACTGCTGGTTGAGCTGTCAAAAAGGGACTGTCTCTCTGTTTAAAAATGGGGCCCAATGCAAATATCTTCACTACCCTACCCTATAACTACTATAAATAGCAGGATTCATGGCCAGAAATAATATATAATCATATACTTCAATAAAGAATATAAACTCTATAGGGAAAAGTTGCTTTACAATGATCTTTACTACTACACACTAAGAACAAGATATGAACAAAAACATTTGCTTGGAGCATCAGACTGGAGGTTCCAGGGACTTGCCCCAACTACAACTCCCCTCCAACCTCCCATACCTTCTTCTACTTGAGGCTGGGTGGGAAATCAGGGGGCAGTGTCACACAAGTCTTCTTTGGGGGAAGTGGGTCTGGGTCATCTGGGCCCACTGTGTTTTTTTCTGGTGTCCTGCTGGCCCAGTCCGACCCTGTTTACATGTTAAAATGACAGTCAAACTGACTCTTCTTCTTGCTTCCAGGAAGACTCCTAATGGGTCCGGATGTTAGAGGACCCTCCAACCCACCTGAACATTTGACCTCATGTGTCTATAGCATGCTCATTCCCCAATTCTGTATAAGAAAAAGAGAGAAATGGTAAGAAGAAAACATGATAGATGTAAAGAGAAGAAATAAAGGTGAGTGAAACCAGAAGGAAAATTAATTCAGAGTGTGGGGCAGTGGTGTACAGTTTTCTAGCCCCTGGCTTCCCAATCCAGCAACCCAACAGGAGGCTGCAAAGGGGCACACTAAGGGGCAGATTTACTATTATTCCCCCCCAAAAATTTTGATTTTGCTTGATATTCGATTAGAATTCGATTTTCGAATGCTAATCGAATAGTTTTAGGCTACCATTTTATTTGATCTTCGATCATTCCATGACCATGATCGAATAACGATCGAATAACATTCATTCGATCATTCGAATGAATTATTCGATCATTCAAAGAATTCGTACGATTCGAACGATCGAAGACTTCGATTGTACGAATCCTATTCGATCAGGATCAGGAGGGCTCCCATAGGCTTCTATTACAATTCATTAGGTCCAATCTGCTGAAGCAGGCATTCGAATAAATTTAAAATTTTAAATACTTCGCTGATCAAATGATCGAATATTCGCTATTCGATGATCCAATAAGCCAAATTTGCATATTCGACCAATCAAATTTATCCTACAATCGGTGTTTGATCGAATTCGATCGAACTTCGATCTATTCACGTGAATTTAGTAAATGGGCCCCTAAATGTGTGCATCATTGTAGCCTAGGCCATTAATAGAAACAAATAGGGGGGAATTCACAAAAGTATCGGTAAAATAAATAACCCAGAAGTGGCGGTCGACAAATTTGTAAAATGTTGTACAAACAGCAAATTCACAAAGGCAGATGTTACCATCTCTGAATGTCTCGTAAGTCCGACAATTTTCTAAAATGTCGTATATCTTTTCATCGTGCAGACGACATTTTACACGACATTTTAAAGACATTTTGCAAGACATTTTAAAAGACAATTTGACCAACATTTTCATTTTGGGGAGCCTAATGTGTCAGCAAAAAAACGAGTTTACGAGTAATACATAAAAATGTGGGGGAAAGTGGCGACGAAAAAACCACGCCCACTTTTCACTACACTATTTCAAAAGTGTTGTATATGTTGGAAAATTGGTGGGGAAATTCTCTGTGAATTTGTCGTCTGTTGCTATGGCATTTTAAAGACATTTTTTCCTTCCCGACACTTTTGTGAGTTCCCCCCATGGAGTTGATATAAGAACCTATGGAAACTAATCAGTGTTGAATTTTCCAGTCTGATTGCAGTATTTCTTGATCTTGCTTATTACGCTTGTTTTAAACTTTTGTGGTCTTGATGTTGGAAAAAATAGAAAAGCAAGGTTTTCCCAGTTCTAGTACCTCAGAACAACCAATAAAAATGTTAGCATCAAGTGCAGGGCCGGATTTACATCGTGGGGCGTCCCTATGCCTGCTGTCGTTTGTCTCCCCTGTCCCCTCCCTTTTATTTGCTCAAATTTTCATCATCAGGACAGAGCAATGGGAATTGGCACATGGGAAATTTAAATTTCTAAAACAATGTGGGTTTGGTTGGGGAGCATGCCGCCCCCTAAAATCCTAAGAAAATCAGTGGCACACAGGAATAGCTGGCAGGTAAAAACTTGCTTTTTTAATGAAAGTACAGCATGCAACGTTTCGGGGTAATCCCCTGGGGTAAGCCCCCTAAAATCCTGCCACCCTAGGTCTGGGTCTAGGTGGCCTCCACACAAATCCGGGCCTGATCAAGTGACCTGTTGCTTGTGAGTAAAATCTCATTGGTTGCTGAGGGGAAGTGGAACTGGTCCACACCTCATGGCAGGAACAGCTCTAGTTAGTCCATTAGTCCCACTAGTGAATGCTGAACAACTGAATCTCCCCAGTACTACAACCACTGAAAGCATCCAAGTTAACTACTCCTTATGAAACAGTGAAAACTTCATCCTTGCAATTTGCCGCAGGGCACTTGGAGCTGCCTTAAACCACTGTGTGACTGAGGCCTAATTACAAAGCCTGCAAGGACTTTAATAGCTATAATGCTCATTCTCTAGAAATGACTGAGTACCAGCCATAGTCAAAGTTATGCTAATAACCGGCTCACTGTTTCCTTTAGCTGAGCTTGCAGTTCATTGAAGATAATGAAGGGACAATGATCCGTCCAGGGAGCTGAATCTGCATCTAAAGATATTTGTACATATCACATGGGGGAAAGAGCAATTAGCTGGGTTCCAAATCATTGGGATGGAACGTAGAATTGAATAGATTTTAGCAGATGGCAAGAAATCTTCCAGACAATACATTGTGAACTATTTACAAGAGCATCAAGAGGGTTACCTGGACTTTCATCCTTCAGTCTTCTAACTATAGAGAGGGATTCTGGGAGGTGAGATGTAGTTATTGTAGGAGGGTCACACATTGTAAACATACAATGGGATTTATTAGACAATATCACAGTATTTATTACTTTTGCTTATAAATGCATTTCATTGATTGTACAATGTAATATTTGAAAATTGATCCCTTCCGAGGCTGAGGGACCTTAGGCTCTATCCTAAAGCATCCAACTTTAGCACTGTGAATCTGTGAAGAAAGATTTCTGTATTTTCTCCTATTCTGGAATTGCTATTACTACAGTTTATATGGCACATGAAAGAGGGATTTAGGTATGACACAGGGGAATATTTGCAAACCAATGAAATACAACCTGAGTGTATGAAGTTATTGATGTATTTACTTATTTATTACTGTTGTGACAAAACCATCAATTACACCTGTATAAATTCTCCCCAGAGGTCAATAAAACAAATTAAAGCTAAATTTGTCCCATCTGCAGAAAAAAACAGATTAATTAGGCTTTAAGCTATGTAGACCAATGTTAGTGTCTCTTCCAATTGTTGGGACAAGCTCTCTCTCTGCCAGCTCTCATTGCATGTTCTCTAAAAAGCTCATTACTTTTAATCTCTTGTTCAGCTATTAAATTAGGGTGGTTAATCCTCCAATAGCTTTAATGTGAAAATGAGGAAAAATTCTAAATACTGCGGCTACTACTCTTTCGTTATCATTTATAAACAGATATTTAGGATTTATTATCTGGAATACTTGGGGTAATGGATCTTTCTGTTATATGGTGAATTGTGCTATAAGGATACTAAAAACAATGGACCATAAAATAATAATAATACATTTATATATATGGCCCTATAATAAATCATGAATATGATGATGCTGTTGATTTTGTAATTTTCTGTTGAAAATTAACATTTTACATCTGTTCTACACTTTCCAACTAACACCACGTTCCGTATGGTGGCCACTGCATGGTCCATTTTTCATATACTGTATATTCAGGTATGGGACCTGTTATACAGAATCCTCGGGAACTGGGTTTTTCCCAGATCTTTGTGTAATTCATACCTTCTACTAGAAAATCATGTAAATATGAAAATAACCCAAAAGGATTGTTTTCCCTCAGATAAGATTATATCTTAATTTGTACCAAGTACAAGGTACAATGGGAGATGGCCTTTCCTTAATTTCAGATCTTTCTGGTTTCAGCTCCCTAACACAAGATAACAGCTGCCTGGTAGATCTAAGAACAGCACTCAATAGTAAAAACCCATGTCCCACTGTTACATTGAGAAGGAAAAACAACAGCCTGCCAGAAAGCAGTTCCCTCCTAAAGTGCTGGCACACGTCACATGACCAGGGGCAGCTGGGAAATTGACAAAATGGCTAGCCCCATGTCAGATTTCAAAACTGAATATAAAAAAGTCTGTTTGCTCTTTTGAGAAATGGATTTCAGTGCAAAAGTCTACTGGAGGAGGACTATTAACTGAGGCATTTAAAAAATGTAATTTAAAAAATGTAATGTTTTCCCATGACAGTTTCCCTTCAAGTGGGGCCTCTCCTGAAGATGGCCCCAGTTAAGGAGCCGAAACGTTGAGAATAAAACTTCACCTCTCCTATATATATATATATATATATATATATATATCCTTATATATATATCCTTATATAAGTCCCGATAGTGTGGTTAGTTTTGTGGTTTATATATATATATATATATGGAGTAAAAAAGACTTATGGATGTTTAAAGTGACGTTTAGCATTTGCTAAGGTCTTGTATGGCAGGTGCATGGGGCATTTATGGGTTTAGTGAAACTGGACGATGTTATGACATTGGAGAATATTTGCAAATCAGTGAAACACAAGTTCAGTGCAGGAATTCCTTCATTTATTACTCTTCTGATACAACTACCATTTACAGATGTTTAAATTTCCCCCAGAAGTCCATAAAACATTAAAGCAGCAAATCTGCAAGGCAAAATAGTATAAAGCTTTATTTTAAGGTAATTACGCCAACATTATTGCTAGGTGACACTTCCCACTGTCTGGATAAACTTATACTAGTGCTGAGTATGTGTTCTCTCAACTCATTGCTCTTAATTTCTAGGTGTTAAATCTTATTCAGCTGTTAAATTGGGGAACATAAAGTGATTCTGTTGTGATTTTTATGGTGTTGATTTTATTTCTAAATGACACTGTTTACATTACAAATCATTCACTCTACCATATACCATTATTCCTGAACCAACAAAATGGACTTTGTTCCTCTACAGCAGTGATCCCCAGGGCCGCCATCAGGGGGGGACAGGGGGGACAAGTGTCCCGGGGCCAGGGCTGAAGGGGGGCCCGGCAGTGCTGCATTTTCCGAAGAGCCGGGCCCCCCTTACC
>CM044431.1:39158166-39249717 GCA_024363595.1 Xenopus borealis
GATTCATTAAGAATTCTATTACTTCATTAAACATTTTACAAAGGGACTAAGTTTTACCTGGAACTTACTTGTATTTTCTGGTCACAAAATTGCACCCCCTCCTAATGGTTTTAAAAATAAATGGTGAGCACAACTTTTTCTTGTTTGTTGTAGTTGTACTGGAGCAGTGACCAGTGAATTATGGACAGCAGCCCGTAGTCCACAAATGTTAAAATAGTAGTCTTTATTAACGGGTTTCTGGCGCCCTTAATCATATGATCCATTGATTCTTTATGAAAGATCTTTTTTGTATGGGATTTTACCCATTTAGGGTAAATATAACCCATAACAGGTAAAATCTAGTGATAGGTGAATCTGTGGTGTTTCGCTTCGCCAATTTTTTTGCGAATTTCGTAAGAAATTCACGAAACGGCAAAAGATCCAAGAAACGCAGTGGGCATCTTGTTTTGGACATGCCCGTCTCGTTTTGGATGCCGGTGCACATTCTTGCTGGCATCCAAAAAAAGGGTGCCAGCGTAAAAAACCGGGCGGTACGTGTCTCGTATTGAATGCGCACATCTCCTTTTTTTGATGCCACAAAGTTTCGCCAGGTGACCTTTCATTCGCGTCTTGGAAATGTATTCACCTGTGGCGAATCGCGGGAATTCGCCGCAAATTTGACTTAGGCAAATAAATTCACCCATCAGTAAAATCCCATACAAAAAATCTTTCAAATAATCTTAAAGGATCTTATCATTCTTTTTACGGAGTTCAGTTGTTAATTTAACCAGATTTGTCAAATTATCAGGAAATACATTTCAGTTTTACACGATGACTCAATTTTATACACAATTGATGAACTGACATAAAGGAAGGTTATTTATTAAAGGTTAAATATGGCATTTTCTTGAGAATAAAACCATTTTTACTTGCAACACATTTTGGAGTGAAGTCCAGTTTTTGTGCCATTCCTATATTTGGATCATGATAGTATGCCTTTAAGGAAAGGATCATGTACTTGCAGTTGAAAATCATAATGTGCAATCTCCAGCAGGACAGCATTTCATTATGGGCCTATTTCTAAAACCTCGATTTCTTCTGTTTTTAAAGGGGAAAACTCGATTTATTATACCCCAAATCTGCTAAGATCTGAATTTGAAAATACTCCAGCTAAAACCTGTCGAGGACATGTAGAAGTCAATGGCAGATGTCCCTGATGATCCCATTGTAAATGTAATTGTAAATGGATCTGCAGTGCCTTGTCTTGTAGATACCGGAGCTACTTCTTAATCCAAAAGACTTGGCTACTCAGCTTCGTATACCTGGGAAACCTTTGAAGACGTTGCACTGGTTTTCGTACGATAATTTGAAAAATTCAGGGTACAATTCATACAATTCGAATTTTCACACAATTATATTGAGACTTTTCCCACACTGACTTTTTTGAGCTGATTTTTTGAGACAATAACCTATGCTGAGCTTTCACAGCTAGGTATGGGCGAATTTGCCCTGTTTCGCCAAAAATTCGCCACCGCTAATTAAAGTTTAAAAAGTTGACGCGCTGTGATTTATTTTTTTTGGCATGCAACGCCATTCAAATCTATGGGTGTCATTTCCAAGCTGAAACAAGGTTAAAAAATTCTCCCATCCCTATTCACCACACCACTCAATTTTATTGTGGCCCATTTTTATCAGTCTATAATGCCCTCTAGTGTCTACTAATCAAACTGCAGGTGATTCACCTGGTTTGCATGTCAGAAAATTTTAGAGAACTTTACATGCTACCTATAGTCGATACTGAAGCTAAATCATTCTTCCTCTTGATTCACATGAATGAATTTTGGGAAATGTGATTGGGATACTAAGGTAAGAGCAATGGCCTTACAAAACAGTGCTCTTATCTTTTTAAGATTTAGTATTGCCCCAGCCCTACCTCATTACCCTGGCTGTCCAGAAGACAACTTTCATTATTTAGAGCTGCTATATTACTATGTGACATTCATTCTGAGGAGGTCACCCATTCCAATTAGAAGAAAAGATGTTCCGCCTAAATATTTTTTACAGTGAGAGCTGTGAAGATGTGGAATTCTCTCCCTGAATCAGTTGCACAGGCTGATACATTAGATAGCTTTAAAGGGCAAGGAAAGTGTAAAATAGAATAAGGCTAGAAATACTGTATTTTGTATACTAAACATAAACATGAACTTACTGCACCACAAGCCTAATCAAACAAATGATTTATGCTTTCAAAGTTGGCCACAGGGGGCTGTCATCTTGTAACTTTGTTATACATATTTGCAAGACTAGACTACATACACATGCTCAGTGTGGTCTGGGCTTCTTAGGGATCGTCATAAATGATCAAAAAACAAAGCTGCTTGAGTTCTGCATGGCTGGTAAGTAAGGCAGGGGTTCCTCCTGCTGTTCATAAGTATGATTGTTTCCCTGCCAGAAGTTAGGGACTGTCTGACAATTCCTATCTACAGCACTAAATGAAGGGAGAATTTCACTGCATACAGTCAGGTTTCTTATAAAAACGGTAAACGTTTTTCCATTTAAAGTATAATGGAGATAGATTTCTATTTCATTAAAATAAGTAAAAATGGGATTTTATTTATTTGCCTTTCATTGCCCTTTAAGAAAGGGTTGGATGGCTTTTTAGCAAGTGAGGGAAATACAAGGTTATGGGAGATAGTTCATAGTACAGGTTGGTTCATCCAGGGACTAGTCCCATCGCCAGCTGGTGCATGGACAGAATAGCGTATGCAGGTGTGGAACATCATTCAGGCAGATAGTAGTTTGAAACTAATGCAGCTTGGTCCTCCAATGATTGCCTGTAAGAGAGGTGTTAGTTTACGATTTAGATAGCAAAGACTGATCCAGTGAGAAGTTATCAGATATTGAAAACAATTTGGCTCTAAAACAGGAAGAATGGATGCATTTCGATATACTACGACACATACAACACGTAATTTATTTAAATACATATCCCTGCAGCCTTTCCTATGTGGAAAAGATGGATGTGACGTTATGTTTTAGGATGGATTCACACTGATCCCAGTAATGTGTGGGTAGGGGCGGGCCCTGGATAGTTCAATAGATCTTGCCAAACTAACTTAATTTCATTTTATGAGAAGGTAAGCAGGGACTTGGATTCTGGGATGGCTGTGGATGTGATTTACTTAGACTTCGCTAAAGCATTCGATACAGTGCCACACAGAAGGTTACTGGTTAAATTATGGAATGTTGGCCTGGAACATAGTATTTGTAACTGGATAGAGAACTGGCTAAAAGATAGACTACAAAGAGTGGTGGTAAATGGAACATTTTCTAATTGGACCAGTGTTGTTAGTGGGGTACCACATGGCTCTGTACTGGGTCCCTTGCTTTTCAACTTGTTTATTAATGACCTGGATGTGGGCATTGAAAGTATGGTTTCTATTTTTGCAGATGATACTAAATTGTGCAGAGCTATAGGTTCCTTGCAGGATGCTGCCACTTTGCAGAGTGATTTGTCTAAGTTGGGAAACTGGGCAGCAATCTGGAAAATGAGGTTCAATGTTGATAAATGCAAGGTTATGCACTTTGGCTAAAATTATATAAATGCAACTTGCAGAAATATTCAGTAAATCAGCCTGAAATACTTTTTTAAGCACAATTCTTCTATATCTAAATGAGCATAATGCACTGGTACATTCCTATTTTTTAAACAATATGTCTCCTTTAAAGCACAGTGGGTGGTCTTTTGCCGATAAGTATTCGATAAAAATGTAAATTTAGGAGCAATGCTGGCTTTTCTTCCCAGAACTCCCCCTCCTTTGCATGGAAGTGAGAAGAGGGTCTTCTCCCCAGAAATCCTTTGCATGTGAGTCTTAAAGGGATACTGTCAAGGGAAAACCTTTTTTTTCAAAATGCATCAGTTAAAAGGGTTGTTCACCTTTGCGTTAACTTCTAGTATAATGTAGAGAGTGATATTTTGAGACAATTTGCAATTGGTTTTCATTTTTTATTGTTTGTAGTTTTATAGTTATTTAGCTTTTTATTCAGCAGCTCTCTAGTTTGCAGCAATTTGGTTTCTATGGTACAAATTACCCTAGCAACGCTGCATTTATATGAATAAGAGACTGCAATCTGAATAGGAGAGGGACTGAATAGAATGATAAGTAATAAAAGTGGCAATAACAATACATACAGAGCATTTGTTTTTAGATGGTGTCAGTGACCCCCTGCAAAGAAACAGAAGAAAATTGAAAATCATTAAAAAAAATTATTAAAAATAAATAATGAAGACCAATTGAAAAGTTTCCTAGAATTGGCCCTTTTACAATTTACTAAAAGTTAACTTGAAGGTGAACCACCCCTTTAATAGTGCTGCTCCTGCAGACTTCTGCACTGATATCCATTTCTCAAAAGAGCAAACACATTATTTTATATTCAATTTTGAAATCTGACATGGGGTTAGACATTTTGTCAATTTCCCAGCTGCCCCTGGTCATGTGACTTGTACCAGCTCTTTAGGATGGAACTGCTTTCTGGCAGGCTGTTGTTTTTCCTTCTCAATGTAACTGAATAGTACGCAGTGGGACATGGGTTTTACTATTGAGTGCTGTTCTTAGATCTACCAGGCAGCTGTTATCTTGTGTTAGGGAGCTGTTATCTGGTTACCTTCCCATTGTTCTGTTGTTAGGCTGCTGGGTGGGGAAAGGGAGGGGGTGATTGACTGTTAAATATACTAAGTCTGTATCTCTTTCTGGCTGTTCCCGTATGATTCACGGAAGATTTGTACCCAAAATGTTTGAGTAAACCAAACTTATAAACAGGGTAGAATATTTCTTGTTATAACCGATTAAATGTAGTATTTTAGCTTTATACCTTTTATACTAAGAATAGTAGCACAGTATTGCCACAGGAAAAAAGGGTCACAGACTCTCACAGTAAGCTCCGAAATGACAGCGGCACAGTTGCATCCATTGATGTCAATACACAGGCTCCCCAATTGTATCAGGCACATCTCCCCCTGGTGACCACTCTTATACTGGAATCTAGGACTAAAATGCTGCATTTTGGCTTAAAAAAAAAAACAAACAAAAAAATAATAGCTGTGCTCGAAATTGCACATTGCACCTGCTGACTTAGCTTTCTACTGCCTGTGTCCAGTCTGCAAAAATTAACAGAAGGTGGTGCTGTTGTGCCAAAGTCATAATAATTAGCAGTGTAACAAACTGTCACTGTCTTCAACACTAGAGATTGAAAACCGACAATTGTAAATTGCAAATGTGCTCTGAGGAGACTGCTGAGAAATTTTACATTTATTTGTTTTTGGGGTTTACATTTTCTAATGCACTTTTGTATGTCTGTGCTTTTGCTAACATTGAATTTGTTGGATCTTCATGGAACTAATGGAGACTTTTATCTCCTTTGGTATTTGATCTCATTTTAATTTCGGCACACGTTTAAATACTACTGGCTAATTTTCTGTCACATTACAGGTTAGATTATATACATTTCTATTCAGGGGGTAACTAGAGAGGAAGCAGGAGTTATAGGGGGCAAGCCATATACAGGTTCAATAAATATTGGTAAAACAGGCCAACCTCTAGATATTTTCGGGGCCTGAAAAAAAAATTGTTGTGGGGCCCAGTAATATCTAGTTATGCCACTGATTTCTATGTTTATTTAAAATTCTCAGCATGTTTGTACAATGTAGAATCCGGGCCATAAAGCAAAAGTAAAATGAAATTTGTCTCTTGACAGTTTGCCAGAAGAGGATCCAGGTTCGAACTGGGCCATGATTGGCTATTTGGTAGCCCCTATGTGGACTGGTAGCCTACAGGAGACTCTGTTTGGCATTAAGCCAAAACTTGCCATTAAACCAGTAATGCAGTAGCCCCGCTGGCCCCTGGGCCTCCCAGTCGGACCCTGAGAGTATCATATCCTACTACATGCAGGGGCGTAACTACAGAGGAAGCAGACTCTGCGAGGAGGTATGGGGGCCTCATGAGCAAGAGCAATTTCCTCAAGAGCAATTTCAACATATATTGGTAAAACAGGACAACCTCTGTATATGTTGAGGGCCCTAAAATGAATTTGCTGAGGGGTCCAGTAACATCTAGTTACACCACTGTCTACATGCAAATACATCTGACTTTATCAGAACTAATGGAAATGTTTTTGTAAAGGTAATGGGAACAATATTAGACCCTGATCTGTGGCAGAAGTTGCCCGGCTGAATTAGATTGATGTTCCTGATAGAGTCAAGTCTTTAGCTAAGGAGAAGGTGGATTCCAGTGAGTTGCAAATCTGTTATCTGAATAATAGTGCCCAGTATATTATTATATTTATGGCACCATATTCCACAATATGTAGGTCAGTTACAAAATAACTGACCTACAGATAGGGTTGCCACCTGGCTGATATTTTACCGGCCTGCCCGGTATTTTTGATGGTTGATCCCAATTTTATTAATAGGAAAAAAAGCTAAATATATAGGAAGGCCGGTATTTTTTTCAAGAAAAGGTGGCAACCCTACCTACAGACTGATCAATATAATGGGTCTTTGCTTTACCTCTCGAGTGCATTGTGCTGTGCAGCTGCAAAGGGGTAACGTGAATCCAAAAATTCTGAAACTATTGATCTATTTCATTCTTGGGTGATGATGTAATCCTATAAAGGATTTACCAATGAAAATGATCAATACTTTTGGGGCTCATCTTGTTGCTCATCTTGTTGCTACTGCCTCTTTTGTGCGTCTGTGTAAGTTATGATATACAGCTTCACCTCCTAAAGCAGCTTCACTTTGATAGCAGGCCTGCATTTATATACGTGATTTGCTAAACGTCAAACAGTTGAAGACAGATTGTTGTACGTGGTACGACCCGCTGCTCTTCCCTGCCGGAAACAAACGCTGCCTGTAATTTCATAGCAGGAATATGTTATAACAAACAAATCCCCGACTGCCTCCTGGGCATTTAAGTCAGGAATCACCAAGAGCATGCTGGGAAGTGAACTACATGTGCTTAGTCTTCAGAGCTTATAGCATTAAAGTATTTACTCTCATTTACTCTCATATTTAGTCTCATTATTTTTGTAACAGTGTTTATGCTGAAAAATGTCCCTTTATTTCACCTTAAATGGTTTTGGGTTAACCCCTTATTTAAAAATAACATATTCCATTTAAAAGTTTTGGATTTTAGAAGTAAATTGGGCATGCTGGAGCTGCAAAATTTGTTGGAAGGCATGCTTAGTGTTTCCATATTCTCATGCTTGGTGATTTTTGTAGTGTCCTGTCTCTTCCTCTGAGTCTGAGCTATAGTACTTTTGTTTTTTTAAGTATTCTATCCATTCAGTCGGTAGTAGGAGGCTGATGTTGATCCTGGTCAAAAATCACCGCCTTTGGAGCTGCTGCCTTTGAAAAACATTCATATTTCATAATGGGAAGTGTGCTATGAGTTTGCCTATTGGCAGACAGAATGTCTTGGGGAAACGTGTAGATGAGAGGGTGGGAGAATAATACTGCCTTTATAGCAGTAGGAAGGAAAAAGAATCAAAGCAAAAACAGAACAAGCAGGCCTGGACTGAGAGTCAAAATAGGCCCTGGCATTTCAGGTACACAGAGGCCCAATGAGCCCACACAGAGGCCCAAACAGCCCCCACCAGCCCACTAAATACTGACTTTCTATGGGACCTTATAGCAGCCCCTCTGGCATTTGCCCTAACCCACAGATTGCCAGTCCGGGCCTGAGAACAAGGACATGTTTTTAAACAGAAATGTAAAAGTTTAGGGTAATGGTACACAGTAAGTTTTGCGACCCTCAACTATGAATCATCCTCCCATATAAAAATGCATTGGCTTGTAATAGAAGGGAACAATATAAAATGGTAACCTATGAGGAACAGAATAAAAATTCTCAGCTTGAAAGGAGAATGAAAACTAAAATCAGTAAGGGGTTCTCAGGTGTCAGGTATTCAATACAATACAAGAGCAGCACTGAGGAGGCCTGTATTAAAATATTATATTCTTGCACCCTACAATAATCATGAACATCCTTTTTTCCAAACCAAACCCAATTATTTTTCCCTGACGAATGTTATTTTGTATCTCAGCTGAAAGCAAAAAGATCTGTTTAAATACATACAAGTGAGACTTATTCCCCCCCCCCCCCCCCCCCAATAACACTGTAGTTCTTAAATTGCAAAGACAAATTGGATGCATGTAAATCTAAATTTAAATAAGCAAGCATTTCCTGTCCTTTGGAATTATTTAGGAAATAACAAACAACAGGAAATGGATGCAATATTATGAAGTGCTTCCTGGAGTTAGCCAAAATAGTGACAGCGATGACATCCAGCAGCCTTGATGGTTTTTGCCGTAATATTCCCACCCAGCTTTGCCTTGCTGTGCTCATTGCTGAGAACTGTCTTGGAAATGACTAAGGATAAGTATTTGCAAGATCTGTTTTAATGGGCCAAGATGTAGTCAGGAATTGTTCTGCGACAACTATTTCTGCACTTCTATTCAGTTACAAATGTAAGGGTTGTTCAAGACTTTTTTTATTTCAGTTGGTTTCACCAGAGATAAAGACTTTATTTCAATTACTTTCTAATTTCTATGTGTGACGGTTTTTCTAATATTGAAGTGGAAAGTTAAATTCTTTACCTTCTTATGGCTGTTTGAAGCAGCTCTGAGAAGGGGGGGTCACCTACTCACATGAGTTGATACTTTTCTTATCTTTGTCCCTGCTGAGCAGAATCCCTGAGTTTCAGGCAGCTGTTAGAATTGATACAATATTTGCTAATACTCCATAGATGCTGTGTCGAATTCTTGGCAAATTCCCGCAATTCGCCAGCGGATAAATTTGCCAAACGCTAGCAAAATCTTGCCTGGCGAAAATGCGCCGTTGTCTCGTTTTGGACACAGGTATCCATTTTTGGGCACCCATTGCAAAAACCCATTCAAAAATGGACACCGGCAATGGACACCCACGTCGAAAAACGATTCTCTAGAAATTCGAGAAAAATTTGGCAAAGCGCCACTGATTTGCCCATCACTACTGCTGAGAAATGGATCAACTAATGTAGCAAATTGTAACAGTTCAGAATCTGCACCTGAATTACTGAACTGCCAGACTCAAACACTAGAGATGGGAACATTCAACTTTAAGGGGGTTGTTTTACTAAAATACAAATGAATCTCATAATTTAAATAAAAAAGCTCAACCAAACTCCCATCCATGATTTTCCTTTATTTAATAATATAAAAAAAACTAGAATAACTTGGATAGGGCAAAAAACCCAATAAAATCGAGAGAAAATACGAATCGGACAATTTTTTGAGGTTTTTGCCCAAAAACCCCAAAATGTTGGATTTTCGGGCTAAACCCAGCGTAAACCACGATTATTTCCAGCTGGGATAGGGACATCTCCCATTGACTTATACATGTCCTCAACAGGTCTGCTTTTTTGCAGCATCGCAATATCAATCTTGAAAAATTTTGTTTCCCCCCCCACAAAAAGTGTGAATTTTAGTAATAATAGTAAATAACCCCCTATGTGAATTAAAAAAAATTAAAGATGGAGAGCTATTGCAAAAAGTGTTTATTTCTGGTGACCCAGCTGCATTTGAACTGAAAAAGCTTTGGATGGTGAACAACTCATTAACTGAATACATTTTTTGATGCAAATCGTGTGCAAGTTGAGTCTAGCATGTCTAAAATTGGGGTTGCATCACTTTTAAAGTAAATCTGCATCTGATACACTGGGTGCAGAGCTGCTGGACCTATCAACCCTGGAGTTACAGCTGAGGAGGCAATAGCTCCAGGATCTCCACCATAATTAAGTTCCTTTACACATCATTCTTATTCTGATTTGGTATTTCTGAGCTTGTTTCAACCTTTGCCATGTTTTGTGACCCAGTTCCTCTCCTGTAGAGACTCACCTACTGAAAGTGGGAAGTTTTTTACATGAACTCATCCTCAGTTTTATCAACCTCAAAATTACTTGATCTCAATTTTATTCTAACTTCATCACTGTCATTTATTCATTGTATGACTCGAACACATTTTGCTTTTTACTGGCTACATTGTGAGAAAGTAAGAAGCTTTATAACAAATGAAGAAGATCTCTCATGTATATACAGGTATGGGATCTGTTATCCAGAAAGCTCTGAATTATAATTTACTCTGTAATAATAAAACAGTAGCTTATATTTGATCCTAACTAAGATAGTTACTTCCTTATTGGAAGGAAAACCACCCTATAGGGTTTATTTAATGTTTAAATGATTTTTGTAGTCGATTTTAGATTTAGATAATTCTGGATACAAATATCCAGTATTGAATGTAGTAAGAGTGGACTTACCTATTCAGATGGGATGTGGAGGTGCACTAAGCCCCAGACCTTCAGCTTTTGGATGGAAATACCTGCGACTGAATATTCATGATCGGACTGGCACAAATTGGACTTCACTCCACTACTTGATGCACTTTTGACACTCTTTTTAAGGTTGGGGTTCATCCCTGTGTTTCATTGTATCTTTTCAGCTCTAAATTTGTGTGTATTTCTGCCTTGCTCTTTATTGGCTTTAGAAAGCCCTTCCCCTGGCAAAAGGCACACATGGGAAGGGAGATCTTTTGACTAATAGCTGTATTTGATACCTTGATACAAAGAAGGAAATTTAGCATGCCACTGGCAAAAAATGTTCAGTTGTGCACCCAAAACATCTGCAGAGATACCCGAGCCTGTTTATAGAGCAATCAGGCACAAATGTTTTTGTATTAAAAGAAAATCAATAGCAATGTTTCATAACGATATGTTGCTGCAACTCTTGAGTTTGGCCGTTTTTAATCACTCTATGAACTATAGAGGATATTGCAGAGGAATTTCCTTTATTTATAAATTATAAATAAAGGAAATTCCTCTGCAATATCCTCTATAGTTCATTCTTTTCTATGGCAGGATGAAGGACATTTTGGGGCGGAAGTCCCTGATACTTTACTATCTTACATTAATAAGTGAATGAAATGCTATTGAAATAATGGGATTTCAGTAACAGTTTACTGCTTCACATACTTTTGCTTTGTATATCTATATATGTACCATATGTAACATTTTTAAGGTTAACATTGCAACGTCAATAGTTCATTGAATGAATCAATGTTCTCACAATAATACTGAGGGGCTCAGTTAAGCACTAGGTACTGAACACTAGTTGAGCTGAGACTTTATAAATCTGTTTTTGATTATCTCAGTTTTAGCTAAATTATTCGTTGGCTATTAGAAAATAAGTGAGTCTAGAAGGATTGTTTGTCCTTTAACCTCTTTGCACAGTTCAGGGGATTCTGTGACAACAGCCTAATATCCATGAAATTGGGACTTTATGGCCATGTAAGACATGTCCTCACACTTTGCAGGGAAAAACAAAAGTAGAAGTGAGTTTATGCCATGCTTGTTGTCTTACAGAAAGATGATCCTTAAAGTAACATCAGCCAAAAAATGTTCTTTATATCTCACTAATTTTAACCCTGAATGGTATTTTGGTGTGTGTAAATACACAAAATGGATGAGCTGCAACCAAACTATATATATATATATATATATATATATATATATATATATATACAACAAACAAGAAAAAGTTGTGCTCACCACTAATTTTTAAAACCATTAGGCGGGGGTTTTAAAATTAGACCAAAAGGTTAAACTCAATGGACATGTATCTTTTTTCAGCCTAAATGACAATGTTACTATGTATATCCATTAGTATGGGCTACTATATTAAAGGAGACATATAGGATAAATGAACAAATCCTAATTATGTCGGCAATTATAAGCAATATATGGTGTTGCTTTTACATGGTGTTAAAAATTAATATTATCTTTAAAAATAGCCGATTTATTAGAGATCGCTATAGATGTTCTCTGGTCCCTGAATGTGTTTCAAATGAGGGGTGTCCAAAGGGTGCGTCCCAGAAGCACAGTACGAGGGGGGACAGCCAATAACAGGCCTGCAGTCACCCAAGAAAAGACAGGCTTCAGTTCCCTATCAGGTCCTGCTAGCAGCTGATTCTGTCCTACAGTGCAGTGAGCTGCACAGCCTGGGAATTCAGGGAGCAGGAAGTGGAAGGGAAGGGAGGGATCATTGGTTTTTGCAGAAATATTTAATCAATCAGCCTGAAACACTACTTTTTTTAAGCACAATTCTTCTATATCTAAAAGAGTATTACGCACTGGTACGTTCTTATTTTTTTTTTTACTTAAAATGTCTTAAGTTTTACCAGGCCAGAGAACCAATGAGGAGCCAGTTGCTTAGGAAAGGTGTGCAGTAGTTGTAACTGTTGTATTGGTGACTATTTAAAACTAATAAAAATGGTTAGAATATGACCCTAATTAACACTGATTGAGTCATTTATCTCAGATACCGTCTCAAATTCCTTACACAATACCCTCAAGAGGAACATGTTCTGTTTTCAAAGGCTTTTTAGTAAGCACTTTGTTTTCCCAAGAACTTTCAGCGTGACACTTTGCTGTGGAACGCCCTGCTCCTCTGGGACAGAATAAAGGATTATATGAGTAGATGGCAAACAGCAATGAGACCTGTGGGTCTGACCTCCTGCTCTAGAATAAGTAATGCTCATTAAAATAACTTTTGGTCAACAAAAAAGGGAGTCCATAAAATGGTATGACGGTTTCATGTGGCCTAACATGAATACAGAAGCACTGAATGCATTATATTATATCGAGCCATGCTGAAGAAAATTCCCAACCTTGGGGTTATTTTTAGTAACTGTCAAAGAGAAATAGGGAAATATAGGGACAAACACTAGTGACATGTTCATGGTATCTCATACCTCATGGGGAGCAATGAAGATGATCCATCTTTGTGTCTTTTACTGTTTACAATGCAATGAAAGTCCACCAAAAGGCGCGAGTGACTCCTTTAACCTTTATTTATCATTGCGACCAGGGAGCAATGAGGGCAGTTGGTGGTTAATGAAGGGGAAAAACTGCAGATGTTTTAGTATCACTGTTGGACTACTGGCCCTGCCTTATGCTGCCACAATGAATGATTCTTTATACAGCAAGAAGAAACCAATCTTCATTTTTTCTAGGGGCTCAGAGATCACCCAGGATATCTTGGCTCTCAAGATTGGATTTCAGTACTGGAATTCTGCTTTCCTGCCATAATAAATCATGTAGCCTTACACTTTGCACTTACACTGATGTTGGTTGAGTCAGTATTTTTTTTTCCTTTTCTCTTCTCTCTCCTTTCACTGCTGCCTCTTTAGTATTTTCTACTGTAGGGTGTATTTGGTTGGTCAACATCAAACTAGAAATTTCAAGGCACAGTTACTTCAGTTCATGAAACTTTATGTAGTCTTTCAGGTATTTCTGCATTATCGGTGTGCTTGAATGTCATATGTCTAACTTATATTAACTAAAGGCTATAAGAGCTCAGTAAAATGGGGGTAAGGAGTTTACAGTAAAGTGATATATTTTGTCCACAAGGCACTTTCACCATATTTTTTTGTGACTGCTGAAAATCTTTGTTTTGCTGGTAAAGGAAGCAACGATTTCTGTGTGTGTGTGTGGGTGGGGGTTACAAAGAGATACATTGGTATTGGTTATTATTTAGGTATATCAAAAGAAGAAGGTCTAATTGTTAACTGGAGGAGGTACAAGTGCACTACCCTGGACCTTCAGCTGAGGGAGCTTGAACTAAACCTTATTGCAGTAGATCAGGCATTCAGAGAACAGTCTTCCAGACAGAACTGTAAAAGGAAGAATGTAGTTTATTTGGTACACTAAGGCACAGACACATTTTGTATCTCACAGACACATATTCCAGTCTCTAAAGGCCCCCATTCACAGGCCGATAAAAGCTGCCAACAGACCGAGTCTGCAGCTTATTCGCCCTTCTGTGGGGCCATCCAACGGGCTTCCCCGATCGATATCTGGCCGAAAGACGGCGAGATCTCAACCGGGCAGGTTAAAAAATCCTGTGGTATTGCACCCGCATCTGTGTGATGATGCGGCGCCTCAATCCGACAACCCGTATCTCCCCCATTCTGATCTGATCGTTGGGCCCTGAGGCCCATGATTGAATCAGCCCGATATCACCCCCTTCAATGTGGCCATATCGGGGAGTGATCATCAAAACGAGCGGATCTCCCTGTGCATGGCCAACTTTATTCAAAACAGTGCATGGTTGCTAGGGTAGTTTGGATCCTAGTAATATCCTGTTTAATGAAATTGCTAACTGGAGAGTTGCTGAATATAAAATAAGTCAAAAACCATGAAAATAATAAAAGATGAAAACCTACTGCAAATTGTGTCAGAATATCACTCTGTGCATGATGCTAAAAGTTAATTTAAAGTTGGGGGTTCCAGTTAATCATTGTGGCCAATGATAATGGTCAATAATAATAATCTTACAAGATAAATCAAAGCAATCACACTCATCATGAAATCCGGTTAACAGATGACTCCATCAGCATTGATACGGCATTGAGATGCTGGTGACCATGACCAACTAAGGGTACCATTTGCCTGAACCCCATGTGTAAATTACATGCATTAAAATATCTCTTCTTACCTTAATCTTGCCCGTCTGAAAGCAGCAAGAAGGACCATTCTCCAGATTTGTAGTAACATTAATATCAGATTCTGAGTAAATATTTTTTTCACTATTTCAATCACATAAACCTTCAATAATTCTTGTATAAACTATAGGCATTACCCCATTTTGTTTTGCATAATGTAAACTTATAATGATGACCATGCATTGAAAAGGCCTTTGAGGTTTGGGCTAAAAACAATAACAGACTTGTCAAGCACATTAGAATGCTCTCCTCCCTGTAGCTGCAGCAGGATTTTGTAGCATAAATAAATGGTTTATTGTTTGTGAAACAAAAGGAATACTAAAACACAATAGTCAAGAAGGTGCTAGGACCCCAAGAATAGGTGGGGAGAAGCAAAGCTTTTATTAGACTTCCGTGTGAATTAAATGCCATAAATCCCTAGCATTTTGATCCAATATTTAGCTTCCCAAGTGGCCAGCTGCTTCCTTTCCCTGGATGTAGAGCAAAATAGGCAAGAGAATGGCAGCTCTAAAACTGTCATTTATTTTATACACAGTAAAAAAAAAAAATTCCGTAATTGGGATTCTCATACCTTACCACTAATAAAAAATCATGTAAACATTAAATAAACCCCAAAGGCTGGTTTTGTTTCCAACAAAGAAGAATTTTTAGATCAAGTACCGGGTACTGTTTTATTATTACAGAGAAAAAGGAAATTATTTTTAAAAAGGTAAATCATTAAATTAAAATGGAGCCTATGGGAGACGGCCTGTATTTAATTCCGGGCTTTCTGGATAAAGGGTTTCCGGATATGGGTTCCCCTACCTGTACTACACGATCAATACTACTGGTTACTAAGGTTAAAAAGTATAGTGTAATATTAATGCAAACAGGTTTTCCCTTAATACACAGTACTTAAAGGAACAGTAGCACCAACCGATTAAAGTGTTTTCAAGTTATGAAAATATAATGTACTGTTATGCTGCACAAGTAAAACTAGTGTGTTTGCTTCAGAAACACTACTATAGTTTATATAAAGCTGCTGTGTATCCATGGGAGCAGATAACAGGTAAGCTCTGTAGTATACAATGGGATTCTTCAGAACTTATCTACTGTGCATCCTGTGCTTGAATGGCTGCCCCCATGGCTACACAGCAGCTTGTTTATATAAACTATAGTAGTAGTAGCAAAAACAGCAGTACAAAGCAACAGTACATTATTCATATTCCTTTAAAACACTTTTTTTTTTGGTGTTACTGTTCCTTTAATATCATAGTCCCATACAAAACAAAAAATTGGGGAAAGGAATTCTACATTCTCACTAACGCACTATAGCCCCATACTTTACAAATGCACTTTATAATATTGATATTTATGTTTAAATATTGAGAATGCCTTGTCTATAAATGTATAATGATACCAGTAGAAGAAACACCACAAATAATAAAAAATTATAAACAATTGCAAATACAGCATGGGCATATGCCATAGTACTTTACAAACATTGTAAATTGTTGACAACAGTCCTTGTTCTGGTGAGGCTTATGGACTAATTTCCACGTCACATGAAGGGGTGGTTCCCCTTTAAGTTAACTTTTGGTATGTTATAGAACAGCCTTCTTCTTCTTTTTCCAGCTTTGGGGGTCACTGACCCCATCTAAAAGCAAATGTTCTGCAAGGCTACAAATTTGTTCACTTCAATCACTCTTTACTGCTGTACTGCAAGTTGGAGTGATATCACCCCCTCCCTTTCCCCCACCCAGCAGCCTAACAACAGAACAATGAGAAGGTAACCAGATAACAGCTCCCTAACACAAGATAACAGCTGCCTGGTAGATCTAAGAACAACACTCAATAGTAAAAACCCATGTCCCACTGCATTCCATTCAGTTACATTGAGAAGGAAAAACAACAGCCTGCCAGAAAGCAGTTCCCTCCTAAAGTGCTGGCACAAGTCACATAACTGGGGCAGCTGGGAAATTAACAAAATGGGTAGCCCCATGTCCGATTTCAAAACTGAATATAAAAAATCTATTAGCTCTTTTGTGAAATGGATTTCAGTGCAGAAGTCTACTGGAGCAGCTCTATTAACTGATGTGTTTAAAAAAAAAAATGTTTTCCCATGACAGTATCCCTTTAACATAAAAACTTTAATAGTTAGGACTTTTGACGGCAATCTCGCTTTAAAAAAGTAAACGTGGCCAGTGTTTTTTTACCACTTTAATGCATTAATGGCAGACGGGAAATGATGAAACTGACATAAGATTGAGGAGGATGTAGCTTCGTTTTCTCAGTTCTCCTGGTCTCAGGTGGCGAAGTAAACTCTGGTGAAAGAGGTAACGTCCAGTAAAATTCTCATCTTAGTCAATTTGCGGAGTAATGACCATGTGCGAATGACCATGTGCGATAGTCTCTTTCAGTGTCGGACTGGCCCACCAGAATACCATGCCCTCATGCTGCTAAACTTTTGGCCTATTTCATGGCCATTCCCTATTTCTATAAGAACAAAGAGGCTAAATAGATGGAATAATTGATTATAGTATGTAAAGAAAACAAACTAGGAGAAAAGAGGTTGATTGAGGAGATGAAGAATATTAGTACTGAGAGTGGCCCCCTGGTCTAATGTTTTATGGTGGGCCCCTGGTCTGTTTTATGGTGGGCCCCTGGTGTCCCAGTCCGACACTGGTCTCTTTTTCTAGTTAATGGTCCTCTACACCTGTTAGTGAATTGGTGATGTCCCTGAAAATGTGATTCCTGGCTAATTGTCACTAGCGTCGGACATTTCGCCCTTTACCGAATTTGCACCAAGGTGTTTTATGGATTTCGTGTAAAAAAATCCAATTTTGTAATGTTTTCAATATTTCCTGTTTTCAATCTTTCCTGCTTTTTTGCTTTTTTTTCCTGAGTATTGTAATGCACAGGGAATGGACACCTGAATCTTCATATATTCCTCCAACTACTGAAAGGACTAAAATATTTTCATCTCGCCTGAGAAAATGGTTTTTATCAGGAGTCACATCTGTCAGACATTCTCCCATTTCCTCTTCCTTATGAGGCATCATCTCATTGTGTTTGCTTATGTTTCCGGGAGGACAAGCTCTGATGAATGCTTTCTCATTTACTCACCTTCTTGGACAGAGAAAGTTCATGCTGATGAGTTGGAACCATAAGATAAAAAAGATACCAGCTTGTCTGGTGACTAATTTTAGGCAAAGAACATTGCCACCAAGTCTGCACTTATAAGATGAAGTCCATTATGCAGGTAATCTGTGCACTATAATCTAATAGGAAATGTTTTTTTTTTCAAAATGCATCAGTTAATAGTGCTGTTCCAGAAGAATTCTGCATTGAAATCCATTTCTCAAAAGAGCAGATTTCATTTTGAAATCTGACATGGGGCTAGACATATTCTCAATTTCCCAGCTGCCCCAAGTCATGTGACTTGTGCTCTGATAAACTTCAATCACTCTTTAGGCTAGGGCCACACGGGAAGATTTCGGGGAGATTAGACGCCTGGCGACTAATCACCGCGTCTAATCTCCCTGAACGGCTTGCTGGTATCTCGCACCCGCTAGCGCTAAAGTCGCCTGCGCCTATTCACACGCGGCGATACGTTTTTCAAAGTCGCTCGAAATTGCCTCATGTTTACATGATTTTCTATTAGACTTAAGGTATGAAGATCCAAATATGGAAAGATCCCTTATCCAGAAAACCTCAGCTCCAGAGCAACCTGGATAACAGGCCCCATACCTGTACCAGAATGCTAGTGGTAGAGTTTTAGGGACCGTGGGATGCTTAACAACCAAAAAATGCCTTCTAAAGATGACAAAATAGCAAGCTCAGTTGCAATTGTGGCCCCAGTAATATGGGCACTAAGGGGAGTCCTGACAATTATATTGTACCCAAGGTTAGAGGAATGAGGGCCAGTAAAGAATTCCAAAGAGGAGTTCAGTTACTTCTAGTTACATTCTGCCAACTATTTAGATGTTTCAAAAATATGTAAATTTTTGTACAAAAACCATGAATAACAGTTTACACTTGATGTCATTACACAGTGCTTATTATATGTTTCTAACAGCCGGCAAAACCCTCAGATTTGATCTTTACTACAATTGTGGCCCAAGTTTATGCCCAATATATCAAGGGAGTTATTTATTAAAGGCTGAGTTGTTTTTTTTATCCACAAAATTCAAGTTTTCAAGAGGAGGGGATTTTTTTTAGTCAAAATTCAAGTTTTCAGGTTTAAAAAAAAAATTTAATTAAAGAAAATTTATAAAGATATTTATTATACCCAGTAGCTGGAAATAGCTTGAATCTGAAAATAATCCAGCAATTTTTTGTAGCCTTCATGATGTTTGGGTTTATTCGGTGGGTTTCACTTAAAAACTCGATAAATTAGAGTATTCAAGTGGTTTGCCAAAAACCCATTTAATTTGAGTTGATGACTTTTTCACCCCAAATTTACTGATTTGAGTATTTACTTAAAGGAATAAAAATAAAAACTTGGTAAATAGATAGTTAGTTAGGCAAAAATGTAATGTATAAAGGCTGGAGTGACTGCATGTCTAATATAATAGCCAGAATCCAACTTCCTGCTTTTCAGCTCTCTTGTTTTCCACTGACTGGTTACCCTGGTTACCAGGCAGTAACCAATCAGTGACTTGAGGGAGGGCCACACGAGCCATAACCGTTGCTTTTGAATCTGAGCTGAATGCTGAGGATCAATTGCAAACTTACTGAACAGTTATGTCCCATGTGGCCCCCCTTCAAGTCGCTGACTAACTCAGATTTAGAGAGCTGAAAAGCAGGAAGTTGGATTCTGGCTATTATATTAGACATCCAGTCACTCCAGCCTTTATAGTTTGCATTTTCCCTGACTAACTATATTGGAAAAATTTTTTATTTTGCACAGCCTTTCTATTTAACCAGTTTTTATTTTTACACTGAACTGTTCTTTTAAAGGAGAAGGAAAGCTACCAAGACAGTTTATTGCCAATAGATTAGCCACTACAGTGCAAGCTAGAATGCCATTTTTATTCTTTTAGAATGCTGTTCCATGCCTGATTAATCAACTCTAGGCACTGTATCTGTTTATTTATGAGAGCAGCATCCATATTAGCTTGTTGTGACATCACTTCCTGTCTGAGTCTCTCCCTGCTCACTCATAGCTCTGGGCTCAGATTTACAGCAGGGAGGGGAGAAGGAAAGGAGCAAACTGACCATTCTCAAAATTCAACTTTGATTAAAAAAAACTGTAGTTTTTTTTTAATGACTGCCCCTGTTATGTTTTCAGGAAAAAAAACTTAAGACAAGACACTGTATTTTCTTGTAAAAATAGTTTAATAATTAAAATACATTTTATCAAATATATACAACAGCAAGTTTACACATCTAACGGGATACCAGGAACCGACACTCTTCTGCAATGTGTCAGCTCTGCCAACCCCAAGACCGTATCTCCTGGGCTACCTCTTTTGGGGATTACAGAAACCCAAACTGCACTTAAAAGATAACCAAAGATGTCAGCGAATAGCTTTTCTCTACAGAAGTGCTCCGCAGAGCAACGTCAGCTTGTCGGGCTGGGAATTCAGGCTGCTGTAACCCAAAAAGACAGAACAATGGACAAAGTGCCATCACAAAGATATCATGTCCTTGGTATGGAAGGGCAGAATTTGTAAAATATTGTTGATATCCCTTAAAACAACAAAAGACGTCATTCAGTGAGGACTTTTAAGTGATGTTCAACATTCACCACTCCAGCTGCGAGGGAAATCCTGTACAACTAAATGTATGGAACCTGTTATCCAGAATAATTGGGACATGGGATTTTCTGAATAAAGGGTCTTTCCATAGTTTGGATCTCAAGTTTACTAATTAAATTTAAATAGTAATTAAATCCATTACAATTGTTCTGCCTCCAATAAGGATTAATTTGTACAATGTACTATTTCACTGTTACAGAGAAAAAGAAAATTGTATTTTAAATTTTAATTATTTTGTTAAAATTGAGTCTATGGGAGATGTATTTCAGAGCTTTCTGGATTATTGGTTTACAGATAACGGATCCCATACCTGCAATAGCACACTAAGAGGCAGATTTACTAATGGTCAAATTTTGAATTAAAAAAAAATTCGAAATTCGACCATGGGAATAGTGGGGAAGTAAAATCCTTTGAATTTGACTATCGAATTCGAAGGATTTTACCGCAGTTCGATCGATCGATCAAATATAAAAAATGTGATCGATTCGAATATTCGATCGATCGATTCGAACGATTTTAATCGATCAAATTTTTTTTCGATCTCAGCTAATGATTCCCAATTCGGTAGGTTGATCCTGGCGAAGTAGGTGGTCGAATAAAAATTTAAAGGGGAAGTTATTCGACCATCAAATTCGAATATTTCATGGTCAAATTTGCCTAATTTGCATATTTGAAGATTCGAATTTATATTAAATTCAATCGAACTTCGAATTATTCACGTGAATTTTGTAAATCTGCCCCTAAATATTCAGAGGACGGAATGCTCAGTAACAGCTGGGAAGGGGGGCAGGCACTCATCTCAATTGCATATTACAACTCAATGGAGCAGATTCCCCAAAAGGCAAAGTGGCCGTCGCTAGCATAAATTCTCTAGCAATCCAATCCGCAGGGACATCGCCAATTCACTAACAGGAGCAGACTACAATTTGCTATAAAAAAAAACCTTCGCTGGTGTTCACTTGCACTCAGGTTCAGGTGACTTTTTGCTATGGTGAATGGTCGTCGCTCCGCAAATTCACTAAATTGCGGATTCCTTCACCATCTTAGACCAGGTGAACTGCTGAAATGAAGCTCAATTTCCTTCGGTCAATGACATAATATCCTGTACCCCGTATATAAAATTAGAACTTTATATTGTTTATTAAACATACACATATAAAACCATTTACTAATATAAATAATTATATATATTAAATCTATTTTCACTCTACTGCCACATTAAATATGCAAAATGATGTTTCAGCTCTGCACAATGAACGCATTGAAACTGAAGTAGTCACAGACTGCAGAGCATTTCTGTCACTGGATTGTTTAGCTAGACTTGATATATAATGATGTAGAAACTACCTGGTAACCCCGTGCTTTCTATAAAAGTACAATAAGAAGCAAGTTTAATACTGTTAGAATGTCCTGCAACTAAATAGCATTGACATCATGGCTGCTATAACAGGATTGACATCACTTCTGCATCACAATCAATATGCCCAAAGAGGCCAGGTCATCATATAAATGGTCCAGTATATATTATTCTAAATTTTTAACAATAAATTAGACACTGCTTGCCTGTTTGATTCCTGCCTAAGGACAATAGTTGTCAGTGGTTGTCAGTATGTAACATGAACTAGTATGACGCCATGATAACGCTGCATATCCTTATATGCTTTTCTTGTCTCCAAGGCACAACTGTATTTGAAATAGTGTAGCTCAAGATAAAGGTGAAGATCAGGATGATTTGCTACATTCCTTGCATTAAACACGGCATTGAAGGAGTAGTCAAGAACAGAGTCTTAATACTTTTATCAGTTACCATTTTAGTCTATAACAACTCAGTGGCAGACACTTGGGGGGCCATTTATTAAACCTCAATTTTTTCCGTTTTTTTTTTCAGTGGAAAAAGAATTAGTATTTTTAGAGATTCATTATACCCCCAAAAATGTCAAGGTCATGTAGAAGTCAATGGCGCTGAAGTTGTTTCTTGACATCGTGCTAGATAATCCAACAAAGTTGGGGTTTTCGTCCACTAATCCGAAACAGTTGAGTTTTCGTAGTGACAATTCGATAAAGTCGAGTTTTTGGATTGTCAACTGTACGATAAGAAATGATGCTCAGACTTCTCTTCTTCTCTTCGACTTTTTCGAGAAAAAATTATTGATCAATTCATGGAAAGGAGTTTGGTCGGCTTTGTTTTAATTAGAGAAAATCATTAATTTAATTGAACCCTTAGTGTCAATACAAGAAACATGGCTCCAGAAGATCCATACCCTGTTTTTCAGAATGATATAAAATATTTATTTTGTTTAAGGCACTGTCATATGGAATCCATTCCTAATTTTTGGGTAGATCCACAGAAACATACATTCATCCTTAATATTGTCTGGAGGCTTCCTGTTGGAAGTTAAAAAAATTGTATTTTAAGAGTAGTGCACAAGATGACTAGATTGTTTGTCGCTCATAGGAAAGCTTTTTTTTTGCAGAAAGGCCCCATCATGCCACCACATTTAATCTGTGCTCAACTGGAGATCAGTATCATGCCGAATGATGTCTGGAGGGCGAGTGTCCGATGAAGAATTTCTCTTGAGTAATTGTGTCTTTTCATTAGAATCTGCAGCTGCCTCAGTGTCATCGGAATGGTACCCGGACTGGTAGTCGCTGGTTTGGTTTGACGACTCAGATGTAACTGACTCCTTGCTTTTGCTGGGCATCAAAATACTAAAAAAAGAATAGTATGAAAAATTATACTAAACTGATAGACCAGTTATTAAATATCCCAAAATGACAGGTAGCAACAATGTAATCAGGAGCAGTTTCACCTTGCATGCCTGCTTTAAAAGCTGAAGCGATAACAATAAATACAAAAATATAATTGTTTTTTAATATTTGATTTGATTACATACCTAAAAAACGGTGTTTGGTCTTCTTTGTTCTGCAGTGTCTTCAGCTCTTCTGATGCCAGAATCATTCCACTATCTGTCTGGTTCTCCTAAAACAAGAAACACATTTATAAAGCAAGTATTAATTGAAATTCTATTTATATGTATAGGCTTGAGCCGATATGCAGTATGGGACACAGCATAAAGACAAAGTTGTTTATGCATTATATCTGCTGCTGTCCTTGAGGACATGACACATAGTGGCCAAGGGAAATGGCACACTTAATAAGAGTATCAGGAACAGGAGAGACAGGCAAGACAGGCTTACATCTTGAATGGCTTTCGCCACAGGTTCTACAGGAATGTCCTCAAATGTCTTGACACTAACAGGGCGGCTGTGTCTCTTACTGCTGCTGTGAAGGAACCTGGAAAAAAATATTATACTGTTAAAAATGATAAGAAGTTAAGGCAGTTCTGTCAAAATTCGACAGTTCTATAAAAAGGCCAGATTTTCTCTCTAAATATTTCCAGGGCACAACCCTTGGATATATGAGTATTACAGACCACTTGTGTCAGGAAAGCCCTTTTTAGTGATATGGTAAGTACATATCTGCACTCTATTGTGCATAGTTCCATAGATTGATTTCTATGTATCCATTAGTATGGACCTGAATTTACATCCTCTAATAGGCACACACAGTGCTTTGTCTCACACAACAGGAAGGATATATTCATGAAAGCTTTGTGTGTCTGATGCACCGTGTCTGTGTTCTTAACTTATTTAACCTTTTAGTGCCATGGAACATAGAATCTATGGCAGTCCCATAAAAAAAAAAAAAAACATAATGCCAGTGCCATAGATTATACATTTTCAATTGACTCTTAGATATATGCCACACATTTGTTCACATGGAATCACAAGAAGCATTTTCAATTGACTAACTAGCTGTTAACAAATCTGCAGAAGGTTCTGGGTTGCGTTACTTCCCATAAAACCCATTTTTCTCACCATGAACAAAGCAAGAAAAATATTGCATGAGAGAGACGGCAGTAGAAAGTACAAGCCAATATTACCGCTGATACAAAAAAGACCTTAATTCTGTGTTTTTGTGTACACATGAAAAAATGTCAAACCAGTTAAGTGGGATGCAGTGTGATGGATGATATGAATACTATATATAGGATAGTACCTTAATCCAGCTGTTTTATCGTAATGGAATTTTGCATCACAAACTTCCTCTTCCTCCATACAGGAAACAGGTGAAGTTGGCACAGAGAGGCCAGAATCATCTTCAATGTTTAAAGATACCGTGAGTGGAATATAGTCTTTCCCATCCTTCAAAATAAAGGATTCCATATTATAAACAGTAAACTATTCCATACTCTCATTTTTATGTTGAGTAAATGTAAGCTACCAAGGAAGTTATAATATATGTATTGCAATGGTAATCCATTAACCTTTATTGTACCCACATTCTAGGCAAACACCAACTTGACTGCACGGGGCTTGATCAAAACTATTTGGATGTATGGCACCCGTGTGAACACAAATAAGAGGGCTTTTTGGAAACACCTAGGGGCAGATTTACTAATGGTCGAATTTCGAATTAAAAAAAAAAAGAAAAAAAAAATCGAAATTCGACCATGGGAATAGTGGGGAAGTAAAATCCCTCGAATTCGACTATCGAATTTGAAGGATTTTACTGCAATTCGATCTATCGAATATTTGAACGGTTTTAATCCATCAAATTTTTTTTATTCGATCTCAGCTAAGGATTGCCAACACAAATTGGTAGTCTAAAGATACACTTTCAGGTCAAAGGTTAATCTGGAAGACTTGTTTTGAATGCCATAAACCAAACTGTGTAAAACATGCCATGTATTGACTTACCTGTTGTGCACTGGCTTGCAACACATTTCCTAAATGCTCTACTAGCTCATAAAAGACAGGTCTTTGTTGTGGATCTCCATGCCAGCAGTCCAGCATTGTTTGATATCTAGCACCAAGAGAACAAAGGAAAATTAATATCTAGTATCTAGTGATAGCAAACTGTAAAAACAAATCAAGTAGAGGACGCAGTTGGACCCCCTTCCTTACATTTCCACTGTTGCGTATTCTGGTGCCCTCATTCTTGTTCCCTCTTTTAAACGTCTGCAGAAGTCTTCATCGATTTGCACTCCAGGATAGGGCGAGGCACCTACAGAAATATGACAGGAAGAGATTCAGATTTATATATTGTAAGTTTTAGTGCAAGATATAAGCCTAAGGTCACATAACCAGTTATTGAAAAGGAGATTTTGTTACTCACTGTTAAATCCTTTTCTCTGTAGCAGTCTGTGGGACACCGGGACAATGGGGTTATAGCATCTATCAGTAGGAGGCAGGACATTAGAAGAACAAAGTGACAGGAGGCCCCTCCTGCTATACCCCCACTCGCTGTAGGAGGGAGTCAGTTTTGTTTCACAAAGATGATATTATAACACATAATCTACCATAGCAAAATGACCTGACCGGCCTTTTCTGGGAGGGAAGCCCTGTGTCCCACAGACTGCTACAGAGAAAAGGATTTAAAGTGGACCTGTCACCCCACAAAAATATTCAAAATCCTATTTCATCACATTAGTCAAGCAAAATGAACATTAATTACACTATATAAATTATTTTAATCTTGTTTTCTTCAGTCTGGGAATTCATAATTATAGCAAGCAGGCAGGAGCCATTTTGTGGACACTGTTATTAAGGCAAGCCTTGCATCATCTCAGATTCTTGTTTGTGCACCAGAATGGGGGACCTGATGTCTATCCCCATGTCCTGGCTACACAATTAAATGGTTAAGAGAACTGGGGGAATGTTTGGGGAGCAGTGACATCTAGGAAGTGCTGAATGGAAAGTGAAAGTAATTATCTGCCCCACCTCTATGCCTAAGGCATAGAGGAGTGGCAGACAATATTTGATTGACAGCTGAGATTTTTAACTGAGCTTAAAACAGCTATGAATGGTTTAATAAAAATTTTAAATTGGTTTTAATGTTTAATTTGAAAAGGACTTTTATTATACAGATTTTTGTGTCTGGGTGGCGGGTCCACTTTAACGGTGAGTAACAAAATATCCTTTTCTTTAGCATTCATCTGTGGGACACAGGGACAATGGGGACATACCAAAGCTGTCTTGCAGACTAACAGGAGGAAGGAACTGAGGCCAGGATCTTATTGTACAGCAGCCTGCAGCACCTTCCTACCGAAGTGTGCATCAGATGGCGCATATAGTTCAAACCTGTAAAAAATTTTAAATGAATGTAGGGAGGACCAAGTAGCTGCCCTACAAACTTGTTCAGCTGAGGCTTGATTCCTGAAGGCCCAGGAGGTACTGATGCCCCTGGTTGAGTGATCCGTTACACGTGTAGGACGATCCTTACCCTATGCCACATAAGATCTGCGGATTGCCTAACGTATCCATCTGGAAATGGTGGTTTTTGAAGCGGGGGAGCCTTTTTTGCTACCCGAGAAGAGAACGAGGAGTGAAAGGACTGTCTAAATTCTTTAGAACGATTTAGATAAAATTTGAGTGCTCTGACTGGATCCAGAGAATGAAGTAGAACTTCTTTTGGAGTTTTTGGATTAGGATACAAGGCAGGGATTGTAATATCCTGGTTAATTTGAAATTCAGAATTCACCTTAGGTATGAAATTTGGCATAGTGCATAGTACAGCCGATCTGAGTGAAAAATTAGGAAGGGTGGCTGACATGACAGAGCCCCTAGTTCCGACACTCTGCGTGCTGATGAAATTGCAAGAATAAAGGCTACCTTCCAAGACAGCCAGTCTTAAACTGGCCATAGACGTAAAGATTTTTGAAATATCCAATTGTTATCGTGAGACCACGATTGTCTCAAAACGACCATTTCAGGAGATATTGCAGCAAAACTGAAGGATCGCAGCCTGCTTGGCCCTGCAAACATAGGTAGATTGCATGGGGACCGATAAAGATTTTCTAACCTGGCCAATCAATCATCAGACCAATGTCGGACGAAAAATCGTAAGATGAACGATCCTTTGTATCCCACTAACCACACGATAATTTGACAGATTGGTCGGACTTCCCTAAGATCGGTCGTTCGGCAGGGAAAGATCGTTGCGTCTATGGGGAGCTTAAGGATATGGATGCTAGTGGTTCGAATGGAGGACTCTGGAGCGCCGATAACACTAGATTTAGGATGGGAGAATTGGATTCCTGAATGGAGGATTTATACGTTTAACTCCTTAGAGAAAAGTGCAGATATCAGAAATAAATGCCAACTTCTTTTGGTAAGGTATGGAAAAGGCAGAGACTTGTGACTTCCGTGATACTAATGCTAGGTCCTTTTGTAGACCTACTTGCAAAAATTCCAGAATATTTGCAATAGAATACCTGTCAAAAAGATGTATGTTAATTTGACACCAGTCTTTGAAACATTTCCAGACCCTATAATAGGATTTAGAAGATATTGGTTTTCTGGCTGCAATCATGGTACTTATTACTTCAGGTGAAAACCCCTTATGACTGAGAATTAAGAATTGAACAGCCAGGCCGCCAAATGGAGCATCCTGATGTTGGTATGATACACTGGAGCCTGTGACAGTAGATCTGGACATAATGAGAGCGTCCATGGTTCACTCCTGACATGACAATCAGATCGGAGAACCAGGTTCGACGTGGCCACCAGGGTGCTATGAGAATTATTTTGCATTGCTCTTTCTTGATTTTTCTGATTACCCTGGGAAGTGGAAGGGGAGGAAAAACATAAGCTAGACTGAACTACCAAGGAATCGTCATTGCATCTGCTGCCAGTGCCAGAGGATCGCAATAGCCGGCACAAAAAACATTGACCTTGGGGTTTGACCTTGATGCCATAAGATCTATCACTGACATTCCCCATCTGTCCATGATGTCTTGGAAAACATCCTGATGAAGAGTCCATTCTCCCGGGTCTAGCTTCTGGCGACTTCTCAGTTTTCTATGCCTGGAATGTAAATTGCTGATAGTGTTACCATGTGATGTTCTGCCCAGGAAAAAATTAGACTGGACTCCTTGAGTGCTTGTCTGCTTATGGTGCCCCCTGGTGGGTTAAATAGGCTACCATCGTCGAATTGCAGATGCCTGCAATTGAGCTAAAATGTTTATGGGAAGTCGAGATTCTGTCTCTGAGCTGTCGGAGTATGTAGTACTGCTCCCAATCCCTCTACGCTGATATCTGTAGTCAGAATCTTCCATTGTGGTTCTACAAAGGGTCTGCCCTTGATGAGTCTGAAGAGACATAAGAGACATTCTGGTGGTCGATTGAATGTGAATCTGTTGGGAAAGATTGTTTCGTTTCCACTGTAATTCCCTTAGACGAAAATGTGCAAAAGTAACTGCTTCTATTGTTGCTACCATAGATCTCAGAACTCTTATAGCAAATCTTGCTTGAACAGGTTGGAACAGAATCCACAGAAATGTTCTCCCCGTTGAACTGGGGAAATAGCATGTTCTTGAATCATGGATTTTATGACCAAAAGAAAAGCTGTCTGCTTGCGTGGTTGTTTTGGTATTCTGGACCAGTGTCGGACTGGCCCACCGGAATACCAGGAGAACACCCGGTGGGCCAAGATGTCAGTGGGCCCTCATGCTGCTAAACTTTTGCCCTATTTCATAGCCATTCCCTATTTATATGAGAACAAAAAGGCTAAATAGATGGAATAATTGATTATAGTATGTAAAGAAAACAAACTAGGAGAATAGAGGTTGATTGAGGAGATCAAGAATATTAGTACTGAGAGTGGAACCCTGGTCTAAGATTTTATGGTGGGCCCCTATTCTAAGGTTTTTGGGTGGGCCCCTGGTCTAAGGTTTTTGGGTGGGCCCCTGGTGTCCCAGTCCAACACTGTTCCAGACATAAGGAACCTTGTGGGGGGGGGGAGAAGGCTTTGAAACTCTAGCCGATACCTTGTGGACACGATTTCGTGAACCCAAGTGTCCTCGGTCAACTGAAACCAGGCCTCTCGAGAATGGAATAGACGTCCCCCGACAGCCTGCTCTCTTGTGATGGGTGAATGCCAGTCATGCGGTGATAGACTTGTCTGAACTCTTGGGCTGAGTTCGTCTAGTCTGCCAATTAGATCTGAATTTTCCCTGATAGCGGGTTTTGGAACCAGAAGTTTAGGATGAGGGATCTCTGGTTGGATTGGGGTTACTTTAAGTTCTGGACGTGCAAAAATAACGTCCTCTGCGAAAGGTATTCTGTGTCTTGGTCTGTGGAAGGAGTGTGCTTTTACCCCCTTGTGCTTGGCTAATAATTTTGTCAAGATCTGGACCAAATAGAAGTTTTCCCTTGAATGGAATGGTCGTGAGATTTTTTAGAGGAAAGGTCTGCTGACCAAAGCTTTAACCAGAGTGATCTACGAGCGGCTACAGCAAGTGCAGACGCTATGCTAATCACCTGTGTGGCATCTAGTGCAGCTTTGCACAGGTAGTCATTAGCATCTTTAACCTGGAGTGCTGTATTTAAAAGTTCTTGTCTAGACACTCCTGAGCTGAGGCCCTCTACTAGAGTGTTGATCCACGTTTGATTTGTTCTGCTGACCAAAATGGAAGCCAACACTGGTTTTGTTGCTTCTCCTATGGCTGCAAAAAACGGAACACAGAAACCCCTCCATTTTCTTGTTCATAGGAACAAGTTGAAGCGAAGATGCATCCGGTACAGGAATAGCTGTATTTTTGGATAGGCGAGACACAGGCGCATCCACAGAAAGAATTGCCCATTTGTCAAGAAATTCTTGGTCAAAAGGAGAAAATCTTTGAAATCTGTGGTTAGCCTGAAATTTTCTCTCTGGATGTTCCCATTCGGACTGAATGATACCATCAATTTGAAAATGAGAAGGAAAAGGGAAAATTGTATCACCGCGATTTTCCTTTCCTGGATGTACTCCATATCAGTACTCTCCGGGATATCCCCGCCCCCCCATGCCCCATCAGAAGGACCCTCCCCAAGCTTTAAAAGGCACTCCCACCTCCACCACAGCATCTTTGTTACGAGCTTTAAGACAACCATTGTAGAAGGGATGGGAACGCACTGATATGGAGTACATCCAGGAATGGAAAATCATGGTAAGTATGATACAATTTTCCCTTTTCCCTGGATGTACTCCATATCAGTACTCTCTGGGACATAGCAAGCTTAATGCCCAGTTGGGAGGGAAATAGGCTATAACAGCCTCTTGGATAATATTGTAATAACTTACTGTTGTGTAGTACAGCAACTTGTCATACTATCCGCTCCAGATACAGAACCTAGTAATGTACAGGAGACCTCTTAAAAGAGTAGCTGATCTCAACTCCAACCTAGAGGAAGAGATCAATGAACAATGATACTCAGGGGGAAGAAAAAAACCTGCTAGGACCCAGTCCTACACAAGAAAACTCACAGCAAGAGTGACCCACCATCTGCCCATCTCACATCCCTATAGTGAGAGGTGGATAGTACCAGACTAGTCATAGGGCCAACTTCCATGAAGAGGCATACAGAGAACAGATTGAAATGAACACCTCCTAAGAGTGAAATGTATCACAATTGGAATATACCTGATAGACCATAGCAGATATCAAGTCTCTATGCATATTCAATCCAGAAAACTATCTGCTTAAGAACTAAACTGTTTATTGAGAACATAACCAAATCTGATCACATCAGGTGGGTAGCAACAAATTACGACAGAAGAACCCCAAAGGCAACAACATATTGCCTCTCAAAGAAAAGCTGTAGGCAGACAACCTAAACAGCCTTATCCAACAATAGCCAATATCTGGTTATGCTAGCCTCTTGAGCACTCGCATTACACTATACTGCCAGCCCCCCCTGTAAGTTTACTATTATGCTGAAAGGTAACCTTACTACAAGCCAAAATGCCTGTGGGTAACTTTTTTCAGGAAGCTCCCTTATACAAGCACATAAATTTATAAGCAAATAGTCCCTGATTGAGACTGTATGTCACCTTAGGCAACCATGTTTCAAAGGATAACTGCTTAACATGAACAAGCAGAGCAAATGATGCCTTATTATGCTTTAGACAAGCACCAAGAACAAACCGAATGCCCTGCCACTACACGAATGACCTGAGAACAAGAAGGCACATTCCCAGCCAACATAGGCACTGTGCAGGAGCAAAGGAATTCATTCCACTTAGGACCAATGTCACACATGCTCTACCCAAGCAATGTGTAAGTCCCTTATCCTGACTAGTCTGATGTAAGTCAAAACTAGAGATACCATAAACATACTTCAGGGCAAATAATTGACTGTTGCCCAAGCAATAACTTTGATAAATGTACTGTGCCCTAGAAATAGGTAAACCTACAAGCATTACTGTATGTTACCAAAGTGCTCTGGCAGAACCTAGTCATGCCGGTATTAGCAGAACACTCTGAAGGACTGCTTCAATCTGTAATGGAGCAACCTCTGAACCATTCTAAATCAAATAACTTACATTCTGACTGGTCTACCACGAAGATCAAACTCAGAAAGCCCTGTAGGACACACCAGTCATATGCCGTTTACCAAGCATATACCACTAATGTAGTGACTCTCTTCCGTGCATCCTATCCTAAACATTGGTTAAACCAGAGCCCAATAATTACTACAGGCCCAGTGACACTTCACTTCAACTGTGGTATATCACCCTAATCCACGTGGTTCAGCTGCAGTTATAAGACATGATATATCCAGCTTTTATACCACAGGGCACAAGAACCCTGCAGTTGGGGTACAGTTTGACACCACCATACTGCCATGGCTTCCAAAACCCTGAACTGGCAACATCTTATACAGCATAACAACAACAGGCCACCGTAAACAAATATTTGTGCTGTAGATTTAGGCATGCTAATACTACAGATTTAGAATTCTGAAGGCTGCAGTTTACCAACATGCACATTACCCAGTACAGCAGCCAACAATTAGCTGAAGCTTTGGTATGCTTACAGCCCAGTTGTCACCAGACTCTGCTGAAGAATCCATAATATTTGGGCCCCAGATAGTTGAAACTAATCATACATAATACAGGGCTCCAAAATCAATGCATAACCTCATTAACAAATCAGCCCACTGAGAAGTCTTTTACGGAGAACACACACCGTGAATGATAAATACATGGTAACCTCATGTAATGCATTCAGATAGACAGATGAGTAAAATAATGAATTTTGCCTGCCACAATAATTTGTGTTACTTGCAGGTAGCACACAACCCTTAAGGTCTGGATTCCCCAGAGCATGGCCAATGGACAAGAACAGTATAGTGCAACGTTCATTACAATACACACCTTTTTTTAGTATAATCAGATCACAGGACACTGAAATACCTATATTTCAGATGGATTCAGCAGCCATAGATATAACCCAACTTGGGCACCAGAAAACTGGAGACCCCTGGAGGAGGACTGGTTTTAATAAAACAAGCAACAGAGCATACCTCCAAGACCCTGGTGCTATACTCTGGAGCTAAGGTTTCACCACACCTCTAGCTGATCACATGATTGCTGCGTTCAGCCGCAGGGGAGCGAAGGTATAGACACACTCAATTATTTTAAATGGGGCTGTACTCACGTGAACGCATGTAGGCGCCGAACGCATGCGTTGGTGCGAGTACAGCCTAATTGAAAATAATTGAGTGCGTCTATACCTGTGCTCCCCTGCGGCTGAACGCAGCAAAATGGAATGCAGGGGAGCGCAGATAAAAATGCTTGTGTGTGAGAGCCCTTATCCAGGAGTGGATAAATTCTCTGGAAACTCAGGTAGTATAGCCGATAAACTGATTACATTCAGCTGAGACCCCTCAGGTGTGCATACAGTTGGCCAGCTCAGAGGTTATTAATGCACATTCCCTGGTCCCCTGTCATATAAGTAATCTATGCAGATGCATGTGTACAAAATTATGATCATAAGATTGATAAGCCACCACACCACGTCAAGGGAAAACCCATATGGCGGTCCCTAACTATTTACCTCTGGTCAGAATATCAAATGCTATAGCCTCCCGGCATGAGAGCATTACCTGAATAAAGGTCTCCCGACCTGGGCATTGGTTTCATCCAATGGGCGTAGTCCTCCCCCGCCATTAGAGGAGAGACAACCCCAGATTTGGTTCCATGAGATTAATCCTCCCCCGCTTGCGGCTTTTAAGAGAGAGAAACTTCCCAGACCAACACCCATTTCCAAAGGCATTGTTACACCATTTTAAGGGACGGGTATGGGGGTGCTACAACCACATGGAAGCCTGGCCTGCAGCATAGCTGCTAAACTTCCGAACAGAATAAATCTGCTACAATATAAAATGCAAAAAAGAAAGGTTGTGGGAGCACTCCATAGCTAAATAAAAATGTACTAAAATACAATGGAAGTGCTACTGATCTGGCCAAATTAACTATATACATAGGGAAAAGGAGGAGAGATTGATCAATGCACATTCCCTGGTCCCCTGTCATATAAGTAATCTATGCAGTTGCATGTGTACAAAGACAGGGGTTTTTTAGTTACAAAATTATAATATAATATAAATCATAATTCTGCAACTAAAAAACCCCTGTCTTTGTACACATGCAACTGCATAGATTACTTTTATGATAGGGGACCAGGGAATCTGCATTGATCAATCTCTCCTCTTTTTCCCTTATGTGTATAGTTAATTTGGCCAGATCAGTAGCACTTCCATTGTATTTTAGTACATTTTTATTTAGCTATGGAGTGCTCCCACAACCTCTTTCTTTCTTTCTTCTTTGCATGTAACAACAATTAGGCAACTCACCTCTCTGTATTGCACCACACCTGCCCAAAGTTTAAAGACTATGGGGTGGGGTGTAAGGCCTATTTTTTTTTTTAAAGTCTCTTTTAATACCTCTTAATACACAATCTTAGGAAAGACTTTGTGAGGGAGGCAGTTGGCTCAGAATTCTGACTCCATTTTAAAAATATCTCCCCAGAGGGGAACCATACAAAAACAAAATGGAGACCATCAGACTCAGGCCACTAACTAATACTGATGACTGCTAAACTTCCACCAACCTCTCCCATCCGCAAAAATACAAAGGGTGCAGGGCCACACATCATTGCCAGGAGGTCACATGGATGGGGGGGGACAAGCACTGCCGCTGGATGACAGTCAGGAAGGCACATGGGATCAAGCAAACTATAACAGCTTTGTCCTACCTTATCCAGGTGAACAGAGCTGAAGATCACAAGATATGAGGTAATGTGCAGGGGAAAAGATCTCATGGATCAAAAAACGCCAGGCCCTAGGTGCCGGTCCCATAATGCTTTCCCAAGGTTAAAAACCGAAAAAATATTGCTTCTAATGGAGCAAGTTAACAGAAGGAAAAAAAGACGCTGAGGTGGAGGTTGGGGTGCCCTTTAAAGCTTGGGGAGGGTCCTTCTGATGGGGCATGGGGGGGACGGAATAACCCAGAGAGTACTGATATGGAGTACATCCAGGGAAATAAGCTTGAAGATCTTTTGAAAAGTGATTGTAAAGTGATTGTCCTGTTCTGTCAGCTGTATGCTATTGCTGAAACATCTGTGGGTATTCCTTTAGTACATCATTGTCCATTTTAGCTTGCTCCCAGGGAGTCTTACTAGCCCCAGCATAGCAGTCCCACGTAGGGGGGAGCCTTACTGAGGTACTCCTAGCCGGAGTCCTCAAGGACAGCCCCTGGTGCCAAAAAACAGGCCGCAGTATAACACAGCCTGCGTGGAGCAGGACCTGTCTCCTTGAAGGACACTAGAAAAACTGACTCACTCTTACAGCGAGTGGGGGTATAGCAGGAGGGACCTGTTCTTCTAGTGTCCTACCTCCTACTGATGCTATAACCCCATTGTCCCTGTGTCCCACAGACGAATGCTAGAGAAATTGCATTATATACAGTATATATATATATTATTGCAATTTCCTATCACCATGATACACTGACCTTTATTTAGAGCTCATATCAAGACAGGATTTCCCGCATGACTGCAAAATCTCTAAATATTTCAATCCATTTAAGGACGTGACTCACCTAAGGAAAAGATTTCCCAAAGAAGTACTCCGAATGACCAGACATCACTCTGTGTAGTGTAAACCCTGTCAAAGATGGTTTCTGGCGCCATCCACTTCAAAGGGAGCCGAGCCTACCCATGGAAAAAGAAATAGAAGAAAAGCAATGAAAGAAGTTGCCGCAATTAAAACAATGTTTTCTTGTAACACAAACAAGTCATATTCACTTACATCTCCTTTTCTCACATAATCAGGGTCTTTGTAGACATCCCGTGCCAGACCAAAGTCACAGATTTTTACCACGTTATTTTCAGCCAGGAGTATATTGCGTGCTGCTAAGTCACGGTGTATGCACTGTGAGCAAGAAACACAAAACTCGTTACATCTCTTACTGCTAAGTAGTAGTGAAATTAATATGTAAAGAAAAACAACTACCATAGAAACAGGATGTAAATAAATTACCATAGACAAATTGTGTATGGTAAATTATTTTTCCAGAAAAATATGGGTTTGGCTCTGTTGAGTTGAAATATATGAGCTTTATATTGTTCCTTACTTTACGTAACGCCATGTATTCCATGCCTTTGGCCACCTGGAAGCTGTAAGATATCAAATCTTGCATACACAAAGGAGTCTTGCATGTGTCTTCAGAAACTGTATACCGGAAGAGAGAGAGAGAACAGCTGAAGGCCTCAAGCATAAACGTTTATCTTTATAGAAGCATTCAACTAAAATTTTTCAGTAGCCTGATATAAAGATTTCTATATAACCATTTTTTTTTTGCATAAAGAAAGAATCAATGTAGGCAACTTTCTAATAAACATTAATCATAAAGCTCAGGTACAGTTCCAATAGAATGTCAGAGCTCGGACCTATCAGCTAAAACTGCAAGTGCACCCAGTTTAAATTATTTTGATGGCCTTAAGTTCAGCAATACCAAAAGGCTGAATATACTTTTCTACAAGTCCTGTGCTAAGCCAGGAAGATATTTGACTCCTTTACTTAAACCGCCACCTTATGGAATTCCAAAAAGCAATGGTAGGCCTGGAATTTTGGCTGGAAGTATCACTTTTTTTATTATGAGTTTTACAAGGCCCTTTGTTATAATGATATTTATATCATAACCATAATACAACAAACCTTCAGGGTCTTCTTCCTCAACGTCACTGAGAGATTTCTCTTCTGCAAACCCAGAGCTGGCTGAACTTTGGCTACTTGCAATACTATCTAAGCGCCTCTTAAGGTCTCTTGAAACTTCAATATAGTGATGTTTCCTGTAACGGGGCATTTTTGTCTGAAATTAAAACCATGGTTAATATTTAGATAGGAGCACTGATTTGAATCAACTGCTCATTTAGAAATACCTTAATTCATAGGGCATGAAATCCAGTCACTAATATAATTTTGTTAATTTTACTGTACATACAGTCTTTCCAGCTTAGTGGTAAAACCACTTAACAAATACCAGATAATAGAACCCACAGTATCTTGTGCCATTAACTGTCAAGCTCCCGCATTTACTTAGAAACATTAAAAGTTCAGACTGAACTATTTAAAAAGGGATTAGTGGAGATCTGGTGTGTACAAGAAATGTGATACTTGACACAGCCGATGGGGATTTGTTACAGAGGCTGACTAGAAGGGAGAAGGGTGGTCAAGCATGCATATTTCCTCTCAGTATCAGTTTGAGATCTGGAAAACCTGTTGTATAAGATAATCCTCTCTATCAACAACACTCTACAGCATAACATTTGCTAAATAAAAGCAAGATGACAAGAACAGCTTAGTTTCTAACAGCAATTAGTATTTGTTCAGCCAGGTTTTCCTATGATAAAATGGTTGGCAAGAGGAAGACATAATGCCATGCTAATGTGAGTGGAATTATAGGAGGTATGTGGTTAGCAGACACCTATATCCAGGGACTGTTTATAGACAATATACCTTGTATAACACAAATTCACTTCTTTTGCTTCTTAAATAAGCAGAAAGATTTCCATGCTTACAGTATTCCACAATCACCATTAAATGACCTAAAAGAAAGAAAAATTACATGTTTTGAATAAATGTTTTATACAAACAGTTACCTACAAAATTCAGTGCAGGGTTGTCCATCTGAAGGCCCATGGGCTAAATGTGGCCCTCCAAGGTTATTGCTTATGGCAGCTATCATACGTTTGACATAGCTTGCTGTGGTGTTTATACAAATGGCCTGCGGGTGTCACTGTGCTTACACAGGACTTTCTGTACAGCTTGAAAGTAAGAAGTTACGGTTGTTGTTTAAGGCCTGCATGAGCCTGTTAATAAAGCACTGTTATACTGTCCTCATCCTCGGCTACCAAACATAACACTTGCCATTTTTTTTGTTTTTTACACGAGAAGAGTTGCCTGGTGCTACTTAAGTGTATGTGTTTTGAAAATCCAGTACTAATAAAGTACTACTTAGTCAAGAAAAGGTTCATTACCTCCAGGTTTAGTGCAGGCTCCAAGCAGGTTAACGACATTTAGATGGTGACCAATATGGCTCAGAATCTTCAGCTCTGACATCAATGCACTGTGTTCACTGGTGGTAGCCCCTTCTGTGAATAACAGGAAAAACATTTGAATCTTTTAGAATGTTTGGAAATGCACTTTTAATTCTCTCTTATATAGCTTGTTCCACACTGAGTAGAGAATGCTTTGTTTTTTTCACTCTTATGGCATAGGGCTACTGTGCCCCTTCACACATAAGATAGAGCTCAGTGGAGTGTAAGCAATTAGATTCCAAAAGTTAGAAAACAAAAGCCATGATCTAATTGTTTTCTATTAGCAAAATCACCAGTAATGTGTCACTCTACTTTTTACACACAGCATGATAACTGGACCCCTATATGTGCGGTAAGTCTTGGTGCACAGGGAGGCTCTATTACAAGTGACAAAAGGCTGGTTGAAATGGGAGGGATTCCGAGATTCATTCATTTGGGCTTTATTAATCCTTTAATATCTGCTTATTCAAAGAAACATTGATTACTATCATTTAACAATCATATTTAAATGGTAATACTGTCTTTAACTGTAAAGAATAGTTTTTAATTTACATAAAAATACATTTTGCTTTTATAAGTAGTGGATTTCTTCCTGAATGTTTCCTTCTTTTGTCTATTCTACTCAGTTCCAGTAAGACAGACTAATAATATAAAGGTACTTACCTTTCAGCATTTTTACTGCCACAGTTTTGCAGGTACCACTTTTGTCTATTCCAAATGCATCAGCTTCCAAGACTTGCCCAAAAGCCCCACGACCAAGCGGCTTCCCTAGAAGAGAAGGATAAAACGTTTAACAAGATTCTGTATTTTAAGCAGAATTACATTAGAAGGTGAGTCTTCAAAATACAGTTATATACTGAAATAAGCAAACAACTGCATAGTGTGTAAATGCAAATAGAACATGATTCAATAAGATGAGTATTATTAACAAACCCTCTGTTCAATGCAAAATCACATAGGTAGTATAAATATTTATGCAGTGTAAAAACGCACCTAATTTAAGACGATCTCTTGGAAACTCCCACTTGCTGGCATCATAAGAAAGTCGCTCACGCTGTTCTTCTATAGGAACTTCGCTAGGGTCCATAATGATGGACAAATAACCGGCCTTAAGGTCGCCATCAATGGGCTGAAAAAGAGAAATTTTGGACGTCAGCTGGACATCACATTATTAAACTGGACAGGGTGACTAACTAGTGGTGATCTCAGGAGCCCTTATCACTCAGACATACAGTCACACATGCATCCAAAGCAATGCCCATTGGTTAATAATTAATGTATTTGAATAATTCAGGCAGAGAATCATCAAGAATGTTTCTATGGGCAATCACAATTAAACTGAAATGACTTCATTCTTAGCAAACCATGCAGAGGTTTTCTGGTACCAAAAGGGAAAAAATGTGTCTGTTGATATGAGGACAATGAAAACGAGGAACACAAAAGCCCATCAGTCAGATTTCATTTGTCATGCCGGACAAATACAAAAGGCACAGTAGGAAAACTTTTATTACCCTCTTTACGGTCCGGAGGATGATTACGAGAAGCACCCAAAAAAACATGGCAATGATTCCGGTGCCAACCAGAATAATGAGCTCCAGATTTGTTTTCTCCTCTGTGTCTAGGGAGAGAAAATTGAACGTTTGACTGCTCATGTCACAGCTGTGCTTTAATCATGATTCATTACTGAGGGTCATAAATAGCCTCCCACAAATTTTAGATGTTCTGTTAGAATCCTTTAGAATAAGCAACTTTACAATTCAAATATTAGTAGTCAATATTATATTTCTGTACTGTATATGAGTTCCGGTTCCCCCAGCAACATCGGATAGCCGGCTTCTGGCCAGGCTCTCTCTTCGCTCAAGCAGAAACTAACAGGAAATGAGTGCACGTGATACTTCGAAAACATTCTCTATAAAGGATTCTAACTAAATTTTTAAACTTTGTGGAAATATTTTAATTTCTCTTTACTAAAGGGTAGGGATAACCAAGGATAGCTATATAGTTAGACAAAGGCTTTTCAGTTTTATTTTTTTTTTTAAAGTTCAATAATTGGCACACAGGTAAAATGTGGTATCAGGTCTGTACTACATCCAGCTAAATAGTGTTTAGATGATAAAGTATTGACAAAGTTAGGTTGACGGCACACAGGGATTTCTGACAGAAAGTGGAAAACAGCATGATTGGGGGGGGGGTGAACCACTATAGAGGGGTTCAGTGCAAGCTCTTGCAATAGTTTATGATCTCCAAAAAATCTGTATTAGACAATAGGGATTTGTGATAATCCACACTTACCATTTACAGTGAAGTACATTTCTGACTTTGTGCATCCCAGGTCATTACAAGCCCTGCAAGAATAGATGCCTTCATCTTCCTTCCTAACTCTCTGGATGGTCAAAGTCATATTGCCATCTTTTAAAATAATACCTAAACAGATAAAATTGAATTAATTTTTTGTCATGTACTAAGGGTAGGATCTCAGGTTGCACAACAAAAGCCTGACATTTAGAAAGATGGTACAGTGAAAATATATATGCAAATTATATGGCAGTAAATAAATGGGTATTTATGACCACAGGACACTCATCCCTATATTGTATTATTATTATTAGACCATCACCTGAGTCTTCTACAAGGCTGTCCTCATCCTTAAACCATAGGATTTGCGGATCAGGATTTCCAGAGGCCTGACACTTCACTACTACCGTTTCACTGACATTTCTAGTTTGGTTCTTCAGGTCATGGTGGATAAAGGGGACTTTCTGTGCTGTGTATAGATAACACAAGCAATACATATCAGTCTTTGTGTCATTAATGAATCAGTATTCAAAGAAAAAAAATCACAAAGTTTATTGAGACAGGACGTTTTTTAAAATTTTGCATACCTAATATACTTATGTGTCTGACCAAGCAATATTTCTTCTGGGTCTTTTTGTCTTGAGCAACACACACATAGTTGCCTTGTTCAAGCATTGAGATGTTATGCAGGATTAGAGCCGAGGTCACATTGTCTCCATTGGTATTTGTAATTGTGGCAAGCTTTTCGACTACACCATCAAGGTTTTCGCACAGTGGTATTGGCCGTCCCATACGGTGCTTTTCTACTGTGCTGGGACTACGCTTGAACCACATGATATTCCCATAAGTAAATTTGTCAGCTGTGCATATGAGAGTTACGTTGTCTCGCTCAGTCAGCTTCCTGTTAGGGTGCATGTCAATTTCTAGGCCTCCTTAAAAACAGTTAAAACAAAAAAAAAAAAATTCAAGAATAAAAAAGACAGTTATTTTATTGTTATATAGGTTTGTTGACTTATACTACAGTTTAAATACTAAGAACAAATATCAGAAAAGATAGTACAGGTATCGGAGCTGTTATACAGAATGCTTGGGGCCCAGGGCTTTCCAGATAATGGATCTTTCTGTAATTTGGATCTTCATACCTTAAATCTAATAGAAAATCATGAAAACGTCAAATAAGCCCACTGGCTGGTTCTGCTTTCAATGAGGATTAATTATATCTTAGTTTGGATCAAGTACAATTTACTGTTTTGTTGTTAAAGAGATAAAGGAAATCATTCTTAAAAATTTGGATTATTTGGATTAAGTGAAGTCTATGGGAGATGGCCTTTCCGTAATTCGGAACTTTCTGGATAACGGGTTTAAGGATAACGGATCCCATACCCATAGTGTCAAAGATGCAAGTCCTTGTAAAAGACAACCTCGGCATCTGCAGGTATCTAGTGGGTAGATTAGGACACTGAAAGGTATGTGACACTCTTATCAAATAGCTTTGCAGGACACCACTGAACATTTATGTAACAAAAAATCAAATATGTTGTAGTTCATGAAAGGCACATACTGTCTATATCTACTGCAGGATTGATTATGTCCACTACACCCACACTTACTGGTGACATGGAAAGAGATCACATGCTCATCCTCTCCCACTTGGTTAGTGGCGGAGCATCTGTACAGAGAAGATACTCTGGCAGAACGAATGACCAGGTTACTCACAGTCTGATAAAAGAAAAGAAAGAGCCTATGAAGCATTCAGTATTATTTTTTAATGTCTTATAAAGCATGCAAACAGGGTCGAACTACATAAAACTTACTAGAGGTGAGCGGAGGCGGACTCCTAGTTGTTATAATTAGATGCTAATGTTGTCTGTGGTGATTGGGCAAGCTCTTGCTAGGAATATTGTAAATACTTGTACGTGTGTCAGATTCTCACCTTTACTTTGCCTTCTATGACATCTGTGTGAGTTTCAATCAGATTTTCGCTGTTTTTTACAGAAATATCCCTCCAGCTTGCACACGTGTATGGGTTTTTCCCAATACTGTATTGGCTAAAAAACAGAAGATATCAGGGTGCAATAAAGAGCCTTTCATAGGGCTACAAAGTGTGCTAAATACATATACAACAATGTAATACCTTGAGAGGGTGCACATTATTTATAGTGTATTCCTCTAACTATTAATGAAAAATACAACTCCAAGTTTAACCCTGCAGCTTTAAAGGGATACTGTCATGGGAAAATGTTAATAGTGCTGCTCCAGCAGGCTTCTGCACTAAAATCCATTTTTCAAAAGAGCAAAAAGATTTTTTAATATTGAGTTTTGAAATCTGACATGGGGCTAGACATATTGTCAGTTTCCCAGCTGCCCCCAATCATGTGACTTGTGCCTGCACTTTAGGATGGAACTACTTTCTGGCAGGCTGTTATTTCTCCTACTTAATTTAACTGAATCAGTCTCAGTGGGACTTGGCTTTTACAACTGAGTGTTGTTCTTCGATCTACCAGGGATCTGTTATCTTGTGTTAGGGAGCTGTTTGTTCTTTTGAGAATTGGATTTCAGAGCAGAAGCCTGCTGGTGTAGCACTATTAACTGCGTTTTGAAAAAAAACGGGGTGATTAACTTTGTTTGCATGTTATGTCATTTCCAATACGGCGGGGGGGGGGGTTGTCAAGACTTCTATTTAATAACAATGTTCATTCATAATTATTTTTTTCATGTGGACCACAGAAAAATATCAAAGAGTGACAAGAATCTGTGTGATCTTTAAGGAGGTTTCTTTGGGATGGTAGGAAGTACTCTAGAGGAAGAGGCTAGAGGAAGTCATCCAAAAAAACAACAACAGGAAAGTGGAATATTCTGGCCCCTGTTACAGGAAGTCTGGATTTGTGCAAAGGTCTGATAAGGGAAGTTGTGTGGGCCCCTGTGCAGGATTCCTATCACTGTGCACATAAATCGGCACACTTCCTCTCAGATGGCCTTTCACACAGATAAAAGAAAACACAGCACCAAAAACTTGATTATGTCGGCACAACAAATGCATCCTCGGCAGAACAAATGCATTGTTGTGTGAATGAAATACACATGTAGAGATGCTTGTGTAATGACCAGGTCAGTCATTTACCCTACTTTACCAGCTAAGAGGTTTGTTATAGGTAAGGTTTGGGATTTTGCTGCTCAGTTGATACTGTGCCCTGGGATTGGCCAGATAATTATGAAGCATATGTGGGCAATAGTTTTGAAAAAAAGAAAAGCACTAGTTATAGCAAGGTTATAATTTCACCTTAACTGCAGCCCAATAAAGTGTTAGATGTATGTAACTTACTGCGAAGAAAAAGAACACTCTTCTTCCAGCTGCCACTCCCACTTTATACTGATTGTGGTAGGAATTCCAGATGCTGTGCAGGTTAAAATATAAGGACTGCCGTACATGTAAGAATCCAGGGGGGCAGGTATGGCCTTCTCATATATATTTGGTGGCACTGCAAAACAAAATACAAAGTTAGCATTTAAAGGTAAACTAGAATGTAAAGAAATCCTCTCTTGACTTCATGTTGATTTAATTTGTTTGTACAAATATCCAAAACCAAACAAGCCCTAAAACATATGCACCCTTCATGTGCATTCCTCATTACCAATAATATAAGTCTTTCCTATCAGAGCAGTTGTCATTAGAATCAAACTCACCCTGTACAGTCAGTTGGAAGTGATGGCTTTCCTGATGCTTCGTCTGAACATTTCTAAGAATGACAGTGTAATTCCCAGCATCCTCTTCACGCGTGGCATTGATTAATAAAAAGTTTTCCATTTTTACTATATGATGAGGCAGCTGTTTCCCATTCTTAAACCTAAAATGGCATACAAAGGTTTCAGTGTGACGTTCAATAAATCATTAAGCCCATGATGAGAAATAATGTAATAGCCTCACCATTGCACATCAGGAGTAGGGTATGCTGTGTACTTTAGAGGGATTCTCACTGTCTGTCCAACCGTGGTTACAATGACAGAGTTCATGGATTCATCGAGGGTTATGAAGGGCTTTTCTGTAAATACAAATATTTTTGTGGTAAAAATAGAGCTAGACCAATTCTGGAGCAAACTGTTTCAGATAAATTCATCAGAAGGCAAATGTGCCAAATCAAGACCTTTGGATAAACAACTGTATTGAAAAGGAAAGCCTTATGTTTTACTAAATTGTTGCAGTCTTCCTATATGTGCAAATGTTGGTCATAAGTCAAATTGATTTTCCATTTGGAGCACTCAGTTTGATTTTGTTCATTCAGAATAAGTAATCCGACAAGCAAATTGAAAATTGAGTAAATGACTAATCGGCCCCAACAGTTTGACTTTTTTTCCAAATCTTTTAGACATACTACAGACCAGAGATTCCCCATTTATGTTTGAACTCTTTAATTTTCAAGCTTAAACTACCCAAAATAAGCTGGTGACCTGTAGATTTCCTGCTTGCAGTTTCATATCATGGCCAATGTGCTTTATATTCCTTTTATTGTGAATTAGTCCACACTGAAGGCCTTTGATATACTGAATATACATCAATCTACTTCCTACACTTCAAAAGACCGTATCCTTCCCTGTAGAGTCTATTGTCCCTCACTGTCAGTAGGGCACACGTCTCTATATTGGTTTTTGTTATAATGGTTTGAGTGGTATACATTTTTAAGCAGCCCAGCCAATCTATGATTTACAAAACTAGACAATGATATTTTGAGATAACAGCCTTAAAATCAATGTAATGAAGAGCAATCTGCAGAAATCTATTACTCATACTTCATATTACATTTTAATGTCATAAACATTTTTATTTTGTTCAGTTAATTCTATAAAGGTTGGCCTACAGGTCTAACAATGGGTCTCAAGCAAGACCCTGGGCAAGGCACGTAATCCCAACATCTGATGGCTGTCTCAATTGCTTTAAAGCCTTAAAGGAACAGTAACACAAAATAATTAGAGTGTTTTAAAGGAAAGACAGTATAATGTACTGTTAACCTGCACTGGCAAAACTGGTGTGTTTACTTCAGAAAAGCAACTATAGTTTATATAAACAAGCTGCTGTGTAGCCATGGGGGCAGCCATTCAAGCACAGAATACACAATAGATAACAGAGAGGGTATGAAGAATTCCACTGTATGCTATTTTCTGTATGCTACACAGCAGCTGCTATTTATAAATCATAGTTGAGTTGCTGAAGCAAACACACATGTTTTACTAGTGCAGGTACATTACACAGTGCAACAGTACATTTTATTTTCAGTACTTGAGGACACTTTCATTTTTTGGTGTTACTGGTCCTTTAAGATTCACAAATGGCACAGGAGAAAATAGCTAAATATAAATACTTTTATTTGCCTTTATGCATCAAGTCAATGTGGAAAGCTTCCATCACATACTTGGCCTTCTGGGGACCTGTACAAACTTGCACAATATCTGACTAAGCTGAACGACATTCCTATATCCCAAACATTAATTTTGAATAAATTATGAATCATGTGGTACATTGTTACCACCAATTAGCTGCCCAACTGGCTATAATTAGAGTGTTTAAAAGATTGCAAGATATAAGATGAAGTGTACTGGTCAGGCCTTACCATGTACAATCACAGTTGTACTGCTGGTCTTTGACATGAGGCCAGTGTATGCTGTGCAGCTGTAGTTGCCTCTGTCTTTCAGTGTCACAGAGTCTATGATAAAGATCCCAGAAAATTCTAGTTCCCTGTTAAGTTCTTTTCTGTGCCCTTTTGTTTCGGCTCTTTCATCCTAGAATGAGAGTTTAAGTTTAAATTAATATAATTTCATGATGGTGTAAGTGTAAAGTCTCATACATAATTTAAGCTAAGAAAGCATTTTCAGGAATGCTTACCATTATTGCAGGATAGTCCCATTTAAAGTCAACCCTCACATTTAAAGGAGTGCGAGCAGTGCATGTTAGAGCTAGCTTCTCTCCAACCGCCAGCTGTACCTGAGGATGGGGATTCATAGACAGGCTGTAGATCTTAAAACCTGAAGCAAAGAAAGAACATTGCAGACATAAAAATCTACAGCTTGTATTTAGGGCCTGTGAGCTGTTCATTAAAGATTTCATGCAACTTTACAAATGGGGCATAAACTAATCCATAGTGGAGCATTCCTTGCATTTAGCAGCAACTGCAGAATCATGCACTATGTCTTTCACAGTAAATGAGGCCCTGTTTCATTAAAGGGGAACTATCGCGGAAATTAAAACTTAATATAAGCTTCCTCATAATGAAGCTTTCTAAATACAATCAATTAAACATTCTGCATTGTTTCCGAAATAATCAAGTTTATCTTCACTGTCCCGCTCTCAGAATCTGTTTCTCTTCATTCTGTCTTCATGCAGCATTTGGGTGTCAGATGAAATATCCAATATATTTTATGGGGGGGTCCCATTCCTAGCAGATGAATTACAACTCACTCAAATAAATGATTCCAGTACAAACAAAATCTAACAATATAACTGCACTTTTGCACAAATTTTGCATGTAGAGAGACAGGATTTTAATAGAGTGAGCTCTAATACAACTTCTAGGCAAAGGAGCCCCAGTATAAGATATATTGGATCATTCATCTGACGCCCAACTCCGGAATGAAGACAGAATATGGAGAAAAAGATTCTGAGAGATGAATAGTGAAGACAGACTTGGTTATTTCAGAAACGGCACAGAAAGTTGAATTGATTGTTTTTAGAAAGTTTCTTATTTCAGTATGCTGAAGCTTATTTTTAATTTTCATTTGCACAATAGTTCCCCTTTAAGATATAAACAAATATCATTAAATACCTTTTCAGGACATATTTTTGAATACAAAAGTAAAACAATTCCTGCTATTATGCTGGCATAACTCATACAAGTACGGCACATTCTGGGAATAATTAACAAACAATAATTTTTTGGAAAGAGTACAAATGCATTAATAAACAAGCTTCTTACCTACAACAAGAACAAAATAGGCTGGTGACCTGTAGACCTCTCCATTCAGTTTGGTTTCACAAGAGACCAAGCTCACGGTCTTTAATAATTCACTTAATATGGTAAATCCCTTTTTGTGATCCCAGTGTATTCTGATACCATCAGGATGAAATGTGGAATTTGGGTATTTCTGAAAAAATATAGCAGCATAACCAGTTGGAGATTCACTGATAGAGTATGATTAATGTGTAAAATATTTTATATAGGGTTAGAGAGGAACACTCCGACCTATTCTCTTTGCCCCCAAATATTACTGTCTCTTACCGCAGACAGTGTGACATTCAGATCTGGTTTAGAGGCCAAGCATGGAACCGTCACAGTTTTATTCTCCGTGATATAAACAGCAAGAGGTTGTTCACTTATGGAAGGCACAAAGGGAGATCTTTTATCTAAAAAACAGTAAAAAAAATATTACTTTGAGATGGGTGTAATGAGTCAATAGCATCATTATTATTAGTAGTATTTCATTCACATCAGTCCGTGCTCACGGGAGGGTACAAGTCTCTATCACATTCATACACACTAAGGTCAATTTAATTTTTTAAGATTTTAATTTAATCTGGAACCAGTTAATCTGCTGGTATATTGTTTAAACACACTCCATGTAGATAGTGCCCAGACTGAAATTAATAAAATTATCCAACAAAAGAGGTTGTTCAACTTTAAATATATATATATATATATATTTATATATATACATAAATAAATATATTGTAAGAAGGATCCGCACTCCAGTTTCTGTGTTTCCAAAGGTGTTTATTCACTCACTAATGCATCCAACGTTTCGACCCCCATTGGGGTCTTTATCAAGATCCTTGATAAAGACCCCAATGGGGGTCGAAACGTTGGATGCATTAGTGAGTGAATAAACACCTTTGGAAACACAGAAACTGGAGTGCGGATCCTTCTTACAATATACGATTACTTTGACCCAGCACCCAGGCAGAAAATCGTTGGAGTTGGAGTGCAGGTACTTACCACAACTATAAATAAATATATATATATAAATATATATATTTAAAAAAAAAAAAAAAAAATATATATATATATATATATATATATATATATATAGGTGAACAATCTCTTTTAAACCAAATCTCTACTGCCAAAATACTTATTTTGGCAAAATGGAGTACAGGTATGGGAGCTGTTATCCAGAATGTTCCCGACCAGGTGTTCTCCAGGTAACAGATCTTTCTGCAATTTGGATCTTCATACCTTAAGTCTACGCGAAAATCATGTAAACATTAAACAAACCCAATAGGCTGGTTTTGCTTCCAATAAGGATAAACTATAGTTTGAGTACAATGTATTGTTTTGTTGTTACAGACAAAGGGAAATAATTTTTTACAAATTTGGATTATTCAGATAAAATGGAGACAGCTTTCCGTAATTTGGAACTTTCTGGATAATGGGTTTCTGGATAACGGATCCCATACCGGTAGTTGTAAAGATTTTTCTAAAAAAAAGTAAACTTCTCTATTAAATAGATAAACACTAATCAATAAAATAAACACAGCTCAGTATTCATTACAAAATCCTTAAAGGGGAATTCAACCCACCGGCACTAACCCTGTATTTATATACATATAAAAACTACTTAAAAACTATAGAACATTTTTAATAAATATAAACTGGAAAGTTGCTTAGAATTACATTTTCTTTTATTTGGAAAACATTTATTTGGGGTTTAATAATGTAGCGGTATATATAGTACACATAAAATACTATAAACAGACACAATTCGTATATATACACTTACCAAGAATAAAGACTTGAACACTGGTTGTAGCATTACTGTCTTCATAGTAGCACTTGTATATGCCACTATCATTGGCTACAACATTGGTAAGAGTCAGTGTCAAACAGTAGGAGCTCTCACTGCACTCACTGACAGATAAGCGGTTATTTATATTGCTGTGGTTTACTGGCCATGTCCAATTCAGTGGTCTCAGTCCCCTATAAAAAAATGTGTAATCATTACAGATTTTGCAGTTTGAATTATCTTTATTAAATAAATCCCCAATGTTTTACAATAAAGATTTACAGTTATTTGCAAATATAACTGGTATTAAAAGCAGGATTTGTGTGTCCCTTGTTATTCTCTGTCCTGGTGGTTTTGACTATGGAAACAATGTAGCAGAAGCCAGCTCACTAACAGACCTGTGAAGATGCATGGAAGACATTGTGGGAAATGGGAGTCTTGGCTGATGTCTGCTAAATTGTTTTAAAGGGGTTGTTCACCTTCAAACCATTTTTTTTTCTGTTCAGTTGGTTTCAGTTTTCCCCAATTACTAATAATTTTCTATTTGTGATCTTTATTTTCTAATACTGAAGTGTAAAGTTTAATTTTTCACCTTGTGAAGCAGGGGTCCCCAACCTTTTTTGGCCCAAGGACCGGTGTCAAGGTAAAACTTTTTGCAAGGACCAGGGTGGGGTCGGGGGTCGAGGTGGGGTTGGGCGGAGGTCGGCGTCCAATTCAGTGTTCCATATTAATTGCAGGCTAGACTCGGAGGCCCAGTTCAGGACTGTCCGCAGCTCGGTTCTAAAGCAGCTCTGGGGGGTGGGGGGTTGCCGACTCTGTAACTGTTCTAAATTGATACATTGTAGTTGATACATTTGTTATTTTTGTCCCTGCTGTGCAGAATTGCTGTGCTTTATTAAATGCAGCTGTTAGAATTGATACAATAGTTGCGAATATTGAACAGATGCTACTGATACATGTATCAACTAATTGTCTCAACTAAATGTAGCAAATTGTAACAGTTCAGAAACTGCTCCTGGGTCACTGGGTTCCCAGACTGAGACACTACGTACAGGATTGTTTAACTTTAAATCTACATTTTGGGAAAACTGTAAAAAATAAGATGGAAAGTAACTGAAAAAAGGCTTTGTTTATGGTGAGCAAGCTGAAAACAACTGAACTGAAAAAAAAAAGTGTTGGAAGGTGAACAACCCCTTTAAAGGAGAACTAAACCCCATTACTAATAAAAACCCCTAGGCCCTACCCTCCATAGTCCCCCCTCCCTGCTCCCCTCAGAACAGGTGTTACCAAAAGTAAATGCCCCTAAGCCGGTAATTACTCCTCGTTGCAGAGTCAGAGCAGCAGGGCGCCATCTTTGGGTGCTTCGGTAATCTTCGGGTCTTCTGGTGCTTTGGTAATTTTTGTAACATTCAGCGGTCTTTGTGAGCTCTGCTGCACTGAATCTGCAACGATGGGTAATTACCAGCTTGGGGGGGGGGGGCATGGAGTGGGGACTATGGAGGGTAGGGGTGTTTATTAGCAAGTGGGTTTAGTTCTTTAAGACCTCAGGACCAGGAGTGCAGAAAGGAAAGACAGGTCTACCCCTCCTGGTAAGAAATGTTTTATTTCTCCCTACAAAATGATGTTCATGTGTAAATTTATATCACAAAAAGAATTTCTGTCTCAATGATTTAAATGCAACACATGCCGGCTCAAGAACAACCGATTTCATTTATGGGGCAGAGGTCAATAATGTCCCGAGTGCGGATATCCCAGAAACTGATGAATCCTTCCTGATGCGGAACCTCACTGGTACATATGGGAAATGAATCATTGCCCCGGTGACGAATCATTCTTTAACAATTTGCATGTCGTTTTTATTGTTTCTTCAAATGTTAAGTAATCCCTAAATTTACTTTTTTTGTTGTGAAGATCATCAGTTTCATTTTCCAACAGCCATAGAATGCTTTAATTGTAAACAGGGGAGAACCTAAATATAATCTAGGCTGAAAAATCTATTCTGTTGTAGTCTCTCTTTAGCCCATTGTTAAAGTTGATTGTATACAATATTCTCACCTCCTGAAGATACCGCATATGAGCAGGAAAATCATCAATTAAAAGACACCAAGGAAGCCACAAAGACTGCAGAACTGTGCTGCTACTTTTTAATTACACAACATGTTTTGGAAACTTGAGAACGGGACCATATGATCCAAAACATTTTGTGTAATTAAAAAGTAGCAGCACAGTTCTGCAGTCTTTGTGGCTTCCTTCATGTCTTCTAATCAAAAATCAATGCTTTCTTTGATTGCAGAGAGAGAGAAAGTCTGCAGAGAAAGAAATGTACAAGAAACCGGGCTGGGTCACTGACCCCAGTAACATTAGAAAACCAAATAATTTTAAATTCACAAACCATAAAAATAAACATAAAATACCAAGTTGCATGAAAATATGAAAAGTTCATTGTGGTACACCCCATTGTTTTTTCAGATGTGTGCCAGCATTTAACCAAAACAGGAATGGAACCTGTTATCCAGAATCCTCAGGATCTGGGTTTTTTCCTAAAAATGGATCTTTCCGTAATTTGGATCTTAATACCTTAAGGGTGGTGACACACACTAAGATTCAATGAGATGTAGTCGCCCAGCGACAAATCACTTCTTCTTCTGGGTGACTAATCTCCCCGAAAATAAAACTTCGGGACGACTTCAGAAAATTAGGCAATCCCGCCAGCGATTTAGATTGTGGGATTGATTTTCGGAGATTAGTCGCCTGAAGAAGAAGCGATTTATCATTGGGTGACTAAATCTACCCAAATCTTAGTGTGTGTCACCACCCTAAATCCACTAGAAAATCATGTAAACATAAAATGAATCCAATAGGCTGGTTTTGCTTCCAATGAGGATTATTATATCTTAGTTTGGATCCAGTACAGGTCACTGTTTTATTATTACAGAGAAAAAGGAAATAATTTTTAAAAAGTTTTATTTGAATAAAATGGAGTCTATAGGAGATGGGTTTTCCGTAATTCAGAGCTTTCTCGATAATGGGTTTCTGGATAACGGATCCCATAACTATACTGTTTATAATAATACTTTTTTTTTAATATAAGCATCACATTGTTTTGACTTGACAAAATGTATTTGCAAATTAGGCCACAAAGGATTTTTTTCCAAGGGAAATCCACACAACATACCTGCATGTAATATTTAATGTTTCATCCGCAGATATGACAAGGTGGTCTTTCTTAGCACTTAAGCTTGGAAAGTCTGTAAGAGAGAGAAATGTACAAGATTTTACATCAAGGGATTTAAATAATGTGCTGTTCTAGAGAAGTGCTCAGAGTACAGCTTGACATAACAGGAAGAATGGGCAGATGGTCCCGGGGTTAAAAGGCAAAGTAATTAACAATTGTAGGATGGAGATCCTGTTTTTCTGCCAGCTTCAAGGTCTGACAATAGGACACAGTAAAGAATGCAGAAACATGTTCATTTTAATTGTGATCTCACCCCCTCTGTAACATTAAACTTACAAACCCGATGTCTAACATCTGACTATCACTTTGCTCCTTCTAAACTGATCTCATTGTGCTGTTGTGTCATTAGGTCTGTGTTCCACTAAAGCTGGCCATAGACGCAAACATCCAATCGTACGAATCCTTAATTTGTAGGATTTTCGGACCGTGTGTGGAGTATCCCGAAATTTGTTGTGCCATGCCGATCGGTCGTTCAGTCAATCGTACAGGTTAGAAGATTACCGTCGGCTACTGATTATGTCTCTGCGTGTATTACTGATCTGACAATTTTCAGTGGGAGACTGTCACCAGCTTTGTCAGACATAAACTTTCATACGATTGCTGTCAGGAGCTGAACATCGTCTGATCTATTCTTTTACTGCTTATTTGATCTGAATGCTTTGTGGTAGATCGGGAGATGGGGACATCTGATCGTTCGTCCGATATTGCAGGTAGATCTTTGCATCAATGACCAGCTTAACACCCAGATGCCTAGAATCTAATCAGGTGCTATTTTGTATTTGGCTACTACAGGTATGAGACCGTTTTCCGGAATCCTGTTATCTAGAAAGCTCCGAACTAAGGGAAGCCCATCTCCCATAGACTCCATTTTAATGAAATGATTCAGATTTTTAAAATTGATTTCCTTTCTCTCTGTAATAAAGAAGTACTAAAAGGTATGGGACCTGGGGTTTTCCAGATAACAGATCTTTCCATGATTTGGATCTTCATACCTTAAATCTACTAGAATAGCAATATTTCACCCTTTGATAAATAGGTCTCATCATGTCTGGCTGTTAAACCTCATCAGGTTTCCCAATCACTTCCTCAGTTCCTTTGTAAACTCACATGTGAACAGATTTTCCTAAATGTTCCCAAAATGTTACGCAACATACAGATGTGTCGCCAGATAAGCTGCAACTGAGGATGCACATGTTCCACGAGGTCTCATCCAGGTATTGTTTCATACCATAACAAACTGTATGGCAAATACTCTGTTTTCTTTTTTGTTTCGATGTCAGAAAGCCGTGATTTTAAAGAGTTGGTTTAAGTTAATATTAGTATGCCACGTTAGGCTATACATATATTGTTATTGCTACTCTTTATTACTCGGCTTTATTCAGATCGATGCATGGTTTCTAGGGTAATTTATACTTAATTTATGCTGAAATTGTTCACTGGAAAGCTGCTGAATAAAAAGCTAAATATCTCAAAAACCACAAATAATAAACAAATTAATTGTTGTCTTGAAAAATCTTTCTATTCATGCCTACTGGATTTTTAGAATCATATTTATCAATGGGTGAATAATGAGTAAAAAGTGATAAAAGAGAGAGATAGAGATAGATAGACAGCTAGACAGACAGACAGACAGACAGATGATAGATAGATAGATAGATAGATGGATAGATAGATGATAGATAGATTTACAGATTTATAGATAGATAGATAGATAGATAGATAGATAGATAGATAGATTTACAGATTTATAGATATATAAATAAATTTTAGGGCCCCAACATATCCAGAGGTTGTCCTGTTTTACCAAAACATCTTGAAATTGCTCATTATTTGGGCCTTGTGGACCCCCCTATGCCTCCTGGGCCCCCCTGCAGCCGCAGGGTCTGCTTCCTCTATAGTTGGCCCCTGCACCTCTGCTCCTATCTGGGGGGGGGGGATCCAGAGAACATGCCAGAGATATTAACAGAGGTATATTTTGATTTTAATCTCTCTAAAGTGAAAAGAAGAGCAACAATGTGATTATTTTAAACATGTTGCCCTGGCACTTCGTTGCCTTTTTAGCAGTGACGTAACTAGATATTACGGGCCCCAAAGCAAATTATTTTTCAAGCCCCCAAAATGTTTATAGAGGTTGACTTGTTTTACAAATATTTATTCAAACTGAATAAGAATTAGGGTCTCATGGGGCGCCCTATAACTCATGGCCCCCCCTGCAACAGCAGGGTCTGCTTCTTCTGTAGTTACCCTCCAGTTTTTACTTCTTTTTAGTAAATGAAAAAGAGGCTCTACTCCAGTTTCCACATACACATACAGCTAGGGATGCCTCATGCATGTCATATCTGTGTTACAGATGTGACTGAAGAAATATTTGAGGCTTTTTTGCACTTAAATTGCTTTCCCCACTTGCAAACAATGGGACAACCAACTGTCTATGGTGGAGCAAGTGCGTTAAAGGCAAGTATGTGTGACAATTTCCAGTGGTTACCTGAAGCCATGATGAGTGAGGTCAGTAGCAGCGGCGACAGGTACCCCAGCAGCAGCACAGCGCCCGGCTTCATGTTTAGTCCAGGACAGACAGCAGTAATCCCAGCGATTGGGAGCAAGATACGAGGGCAGCAGCTAGTGATGCTACAGACATGGACTGTGATGAGATTCAGGGCACCCAAAGGCAGCGTGCAGGAGGAGGAGGACACAGACAAGTCTCTGCGCTAAATATCCCGGAGATGCTACTCACACAGAGGATGTAACTGCAGCGCTCTACACTCCGTCTGTGCTCTCTACACAGCGGCAGCTTCACAACTTGCACAACAAGCCACGCCCTCGCTGCCAAATTCCCGCCCTTCCTCTCGGATTTCTTGGAGTTGTTGGCTTCTGCCTGCTCCGCTGCACTTCTCTATCGATGTGTTGTTTACCCCTCATTAATCCCTCAGTATTTTTATCAGTGGTTACAGAGCTCACCCTCTTCATACCCAACGGCAGTTTCATTCTACTCCTTTAATAAAGTTCAAAATTATTTGTGAGGAGAATGAGATATAATTCAGCAACAGAATCTCCTCGTACCCCTGTGCTGAGTTATTTGTCAAACAGAGCAGTACATTACAGTAATATATAGATATAATACACAAAATTCATGAATATGTTGTAAATTATAGCCTGATAAAGGCTGACGAGTGACGTCATCAGTTATAAATGGTGACTAGTGATGTCATCAGTTATAAACGGTGACTAGTGATGTCATTTCTCTCACATGGCTGACTGAAAATTGTGTATTATAATAAATAAAGTGACAATTGATGAAAATTATGAGGATATTAGAAGTAACCTCGGAGTTCCATCACCTGCAGCTTTGGTCATGGGCCTTGTGTTTTTATATGGTCATAGACAGGGCCGCAACCAGGGCCGCCATCGGGGGCAGTGGCGTAACTACCGGGGGAGCAGGGAGTGCGAGTGTACCAGGGCCCGCACCCCCGCAGGGCCCCCCGGTAGTATTCGCCTCGCTGCATCCATCATAAGACGGCTGCAGCCAAAAAAAATTGGAACGAAGGGGGTGGGGGGCCCAGCTGCGCGGCCCGCACCCGGGCCCGCCCCCAACTAGTTACGTTACTGATCAGGGGGGACAAGTGTCCCGGGCCCAGGGCTGAAGGGGGGCCTGGCAGTGCTGCATTTTTCCAAGAGCCGGACCCCCCTTACGAGCGCCGAGCGTGTGCGGCTCCTTCCGATGTTCCAACGCTGAATGCGGAAGTGCCAAACAGATGCAAAGTCCTGAAGCGAGGGAAAGACACAAAGTCACGAAGGAGCCAACACTGAAGTGATGGAAAGACACGAAGGAGCTGACACTGAAGTGACGGAAAGACCCAAAGTCACGAAGGAGCCGACACTGAAGTCCTGAAGCCACGAGTTCAATTCTACTGACACCAATAGGGTTTTTATTTTATTTTTTTTAAATCCCCTGGCCACCAATGTTTTCTTTTAATACTCTTTTAATTATTTTAATAATTTGTAACAAAAAATAGTTTATGGGGCTCCAATTTTATTTTTAAGTTGAAATTGGGGCCCTGCCACCAATGTTTTTTTTTTAAATATTTTTTGGGGCCCCAATTTTTTTTGGGGCCCTGTTGCCAATGTTTTTTTCAAAAAATATTTTTTGGGGCCCAAAATTTTAAATTTTTTTTAAGGGGGGCCTGACCATCAATAGCTTTACTTGTGTGTGGGAGGTTACTTTTTAGCACTGATGTCTGTGTGGTCTTTTAACTGTGATGTGGAGTGGGCGTGATCAGGAATGGGGCGTTGGCGCCAGGGGCCCTATTATGTCTAATGGCGGCCCTGGCCGTAACTAGGGGTAGGAACTCGCCTAGGGCGAAAAGCTGGGGGGGCCTCAGGCTTTTCTCTGTCACCTACCTCCCTTTTCCGGTTCCCGCTCTCCCCAACTGTTGCTGCTATTTTTGTTTATTGCACATGTGCACGATCCGTTTTGCAGCAAAATCCGTGCAAGTGCTAGCTCAGCCGGCGCCATGGGAGGCCAGGATGCCTAGGGTGCCTGGCCAGCTTGGCCTGGCTCTGGTCATGGAACTCCTTGGTGACTTATAATTTCCTTATATTTTACAATAGGGGGTGATTTATTCACTATTATATATCATTTATAGAAGTGCTGCCTGTTCCTGAAGCAAAAGCTGTTCCTTTTTACTGGGCTGAAAGTGCCTCCTTGCGCCTTACAGCAGGGTTGTATTTAGGTCCGATGCTGCCCCTACATCGCATGAGGTGGCTTCCGATCTGCTTGCCCTGTAGCAGAAGTGACGACACGCGCACGGTGCACTGACATCACTTCAGCGCTGACTCAGCCCCTCTACCCCTCAACCCCCCCCCCCAGCTCTGTCACCGGATTTCAATAGGAAATCCATGGCATGGGGGTGAGGGCCCCCACAATACAGCACATGTGCAGACAAACTGGTTGAAAAACGACAGACTGTACCTGCATCAGAAATAGCAATTCGTGCCAAGTATATATATTGTTATGGCACATTTACAGTATGTCCTCAGAGTGCAGAGACCTGTGTATGTGCCACATGGATACAGTTTAGCCTGTATTCATGAGGTACAGGCATGAGGGCAGTGGCGTAACTACTCGCTGGTGGGCCCTGGTGCCGTATTGGCACCTAGGCCCCCCTATTGGGCTCTCCCCCTATGAGTTGGAGTTCTTCTAGCCTCTCCAGTGGCCCCCGAGAGGGAGTGGGCCTTGGTGCAATTGCACCCCCTAGTAGTTACGCCACTGCATGAGGGGGCATGTACACTTTCCCCTACCTTGCACAAATTAGTGAGGGCTGGTATTCTTACCCTAATCCAGCCCCAGATGCAAGTGCTTTTTTTAAATTTATTTAAATTAGATTTTTCATTCTCATGTCATTCATATGTTCACATTGTATATATCAGGGGAGGCTGTTGCTTTACATATTAGCTCATGCTACACATATTATTCGTTATGTGAACCTGCTTTGTGCATTATGAACTACCTCTTCCCAACTGGGGAGTGGTCAACTAGGTCCTCTCCAGTGGAGTTCACAGCAGCCATCAGCACTTGGTGACATGCACAGTAGGAGGCATTTGCTGGTTCTGATCTACTGCGCATGCACCGAAAGTCACAAAGTATCTGAAAAAACAAATTGCGCATGTGCAGTAGCTGCATACCGGCAAATGCCTCCTACTGCACATGCGCCCGAAATTCATTAACTTTCCAAAAAAAAGATTGGAAAGTTTATGAATTTCAGGTGCATGCATAGTAGGAGGCATTTGCCAGTATGGAGCTACTGCGCACATGGCCAAAATTCACAACGTTTCCGATTTTTTTTCAGAAACTTTGTGACTTTTGGCGCATGTGCAGTAGATCAGAACCAGCAAATGCCTCCTACTGCGCATGCGCCACCAAATGCTGGAAGAAGAGTACTCAGGAGAAGATGGCTGCCATGAGCTGGAGAGGACCTAGAGGGAGGGATAAATAACAAGTTAGGGGCATTTGCCCGGGGGGGGGGGGGGGGGGAGGTAGGCCAGGGCGGAGGAGGGAGGGGGACCTACATAGGGGAGGGTGTTTTGCCCAAAGGGGTTGAATTCTCCTTTAAGTAAATTTATATATAGTGAATAGAAGGAAAAAAAGGGGGTGGGAATAGAGAGACAATTTGAACCATCTGAGCCCGGGTGCTTTTGGGGGGTATTGTCATTTGGTATAATTTTACTATGCTGTCTGAGGATGCAAAATGTGCCATGGTGATCACACTTTCTCAAAGTTTGGCAGTTGAGGGCTGTGTAGTGCTGCTAAGTATTCCATCTGCCTAATGTCCTGAATTGATGACGATAATTCTGTTCCCATAGGATAGGTGGTTGTGTCTTTTTCCAATTGCGCGCTATAACTCTTTTACATGCAGTCAATATGAGATTGGCTAATTTCTGTACTTTATTTTTGAGTTTAGGAAATGGCATACCTAACAGGAAGATTTGTTGACTTGTAGACTGAGTCCCAATAAGGGTTCCAATAAAGATACATCTTTCCAATAGTTTTCTAGTAGAGGACAAGTCCAGAAAATGTTGTATAGAGTGCCCGTTTGTCCAGCACTCTGATGATACTGTTGGGTATATTGAGTGTAGCTTAGTGGGTGTCATATACCATTGCATAATAATTTTGCAGTTTATTTCCTTGTGTGTGACACACATTGAAGCCTTTTTAAGATTCTCCCATAAAGATAACCATTTGGTGAGAGGTATATCTTCTCCAAGAGTTTGCTCCCATACTTGCATGAAACTATGCTTGATGAAGGAAGTTTCTGAATGTTTGCTAATATTCCATACATTTTTGATATAAGATCTGTCCTGTTCACTCTGGTTTCCATAAATGAATCCAATGGGATGCAAGTGCTTTTTAAATCAGCCCTAGTGCATTAGCATTTCTGTCTGGGCTTCAAAGTAAAACAACCACTCTTTATTACAACCTCTGATGCACGTACTAAAGCTGGCCATAGACGCAACGATCTGATCGTACGAGAGGAGAGTCCTGACATTTTTCGTCCGGCGGAGATCGGTTGTTCGTACAGGTTAGAAAATTTCTGTCTCACTAGGGTTTGTCGGACACAACTTTCATATGATCCCTGTAGGGGCAGAACATCGGCTAATCTGTAGTTTTTACTACTTTATTTGATCTGAAGGTTAGTGGCAGGTCAGGAGATGAGGAAGTCTGATCGTTCAAGGATTCAAACGATCGGATCTTTGTGTCTATGGCCAGCTTAAAGCATGAAGGGATGCAAAATGCATGGTGGTAAGTGCAGGACTCCACTGTGACCTGAATAAGAAGGAGGGGCGCCTATGTCTCTTCCCCCACACACCAATCATGAATACAGCACTGCTGAATTTAGGTAACACTGTATTCATGGGGTGGAAATCTGTAGAGACCTGAAAAATGTAGAGTAGAGCAGGGCAGGGTGCAAAGTGCAAAAACTATGGCAGATTGTGCCCATCTCTAAAGGTGGCTAAAGACATAACAATTATGATCTTTCTTGGAATAGATCTTTCCAATAAAGATCGTTTGTTTCAATACAGACATGTAGAGCTGAATTGTCAGATATACAGGTAGAAACAATAAAATTCTCCCTGTATCTGACGATTCAGCAATAACAATGGGCGTTGTTTGCCAATCAAAATTTTCATTTCCAACCTGATCGATGAGCTGACCGATATGCAAGTCTTCTGCTGATATCAGTCGGCTTGTTTCCCACCATACATGCACCGAATATCGTACAAAAATTAATTTCTTACGATACTATCTGTGTGTCTATGGCCACCTTTACACTTTGCACCCTGTCCTGCACTTAATAAATGACACAGTATTCACAGGATGAGCAACCTGCACCAATTGCTTACTGTCAGAGCTATTTTAGAGGCTGGAACAATTGCCAAAGCCCGTGCTGTGAGTAGCACCCCACGTAAGAAGTTTTGGGCAGAAAGGGTATAAGAAAGCTGAGTGATGCTTTGTGAGTACTTTGTAATTACTAGATGTATGCTGGTAGCTTTTGCCAGCATATGGATTTTCAGTATTTAAACTAAAACTCCGAAAGCATAAATGATGAATAAATGCGTTTTCTATTTCCAGTTTATTAATGTACACATGCAGGGCTGGATTTATATAGCAGGCACCCCTAGACCCACTGCCATTTGTCACCCCTGTCCTCTCCACTTTTTTTTTCGTGCAAATTCTCATTATTGGGACTGGAGCAATGAGGACTGGTGCACAGGAAATTAAAAAAAAAATTATATCTCCTGTGCATACCCAGTGTTATTGAACCAGTGTGGGTATGGTTGGGCTGCATTCCGCCCCCCTAAAATCTTGCCACCCTAGGCCTTGGCCTAGGTGGCCTTTCCACAAATCCAGGCCTGTACACATGCATACAATTGTGGCTTGCCCAGGGTCGGCCTGGGCCAGCGGGACACCAGGTGGGCCCTACTGACCCAGAACCACCCCCCATCACTGCTGCAACTAAAGAAACCGTATGCGCAGGGGCAATACATATGCAGCAAACAATTTATTAAATTCTCCCTCCACTTCTACCATTCAACTTTTCCAAAGATTATTATCTAAACAAAATAGTAACCAATCCATATGACCTGCATGAATAGATGACTTAATATAAGTTAAGCTGACCACAGCGAGGTTGCCAAACAAGCAGATCTTTCACCAATATGCCCACCTTGAAGTGAGCAATATCAGGTTGATCCAATGTTGGGCTGCAGGGCCCAAAGATTGGATCCCAATTACAGAGATACAAGCCATCAGAGCAAGAATTGCCAAGATTTAGTAACCTGTTCAACCAATATCTGCCTGATTTGAAGACAGAGATCGATTGTGGCAAATCGATGGAGGGCCCCATACACGGACCATACATGGCAGCTTTATAGACTTTATAAAATCTGAATTTTACTATGGGAATCCACATACTGTATTAAAGTAAATAAAGTTGACAGTACTGTGCTTATTCTAACTCAGTTTAACATTTTATATTTTTGGAACACTATGCAATTTCCTCAGGGTGTGATATCACATGTAAAATAGTATCTCTCCACTTGGAAGCCACATAATCTCCATATAACATTAAAAATAAAGTTATGTTTTTTTAAAGGTAAGAAAAATCCAAAATGATACTGCTGAAGCAAAGTATATGCCAGGGAAAACACACAGTGTGTGCCAGATGCATACACAATGAGGAAAGAAAAGCAAAAATAAAACAAATATGGGAAGGCATTCCTATATATGGGCACTCTTTTGCCCTGCAGAATCTTTGGTGGTGAGAGTTGTTTTTCTTTTAATGGAATATTGGCCAAAGCATATAAATATAAAGACAAGGAAGAGGTTCTTGGCCAGCAGATTTCCAGCTAGGTAGGTCAGCACATCACTCACACTTATAATAGGACAACATACACAAGCCACAATAATGGAATTTACTAAGTAAATGTATTAAGAAATGTATTACGGCTCAACTGTTTGTAAAAGACAAATACAGAAACAGCAATAACATGAGACGCGGTTCTGTTACCCCCCCCCCAACATTACAATAAGGTCGGCGAACTGTAGCGTAGTTGCGCTAGTGTTACTTCGCCAGGCAAAGCGCATTTACGCTAGCGATGCCTAATTTGCATACGGTGCGAATTTAAAAGTCTAATAGAAGTATATGTTACAGCCACTACATTGCACTACACAAGCCCAGGAAACCTTTAATAAAAAAAATAAAATTGTCCTATTGCCCTACATGTGCCCCCTGTATAGTTGTGTTGCCATATGTTAGGAAATCAGGGGGGAAGGAGGGTAACCCCCCAAAAAATATTTCGCTCTTTTTTAGACTATCACCCTAGAAAGGTAACGTTTTTTTGGTGACTTAGAAAAAATTTCCAATTTTTTTTCAAGCTCCTTCTATTGTATTGAACTTCGCCAGGTCTGACCTGGCGAAGTAATGTTTAGCGTAAGTGGTAACGTTCAGTAAAATGGTCATCTTAGTGAATTTACGTAATTACGATCCTTCATCAGTGCGCAACTTCGGGTGGCGTAAGGGTGCGAAGTTGTGCTAGTCTATCTACTTCGGTAGCAAAAATTCACCAGAGTTGGCGTTAGTAAATTTCCGAAGTTACGAATTGACGTCACGCTGGCGAATTAGCGCCAGCATTAGACGCTTCGCACTTTAGTGAATTTCCCCCACAGAGTGAATTTTGGTGCAGAAACACTGATGTATGCATTTTCACTCTGCTCTGTGTGTTTACTACCAAGCTGATAAGTGAAGACACATACAAGGCAGCCAATTGACTTTTCCAAATAAAATGGCACAGAAATCATTGACACTGTTCATTAGGGCTTGTGTGCATTAAAGCAGCCTACACTTCAGTTTTTGCCTTGGACAAGGAATGTTACAACAGTTTCTGGAAGGTGCATCAGAGTCTTTGTGGATATTGTCTGACATCTTTGGTGGTCAAAACAAACTGGTGGCATCATCATTCGCCACCTTTTCAGTTCCATGCAATAAGAAAACCCAACAACACTGTGTTTTTAGGGAAGAACCGTGATGACAGCCAGAAGTCACAGTACTGAATCTTATTGAAGCTTCTTGGCTATTTTTACCTTTGCTTTGTCAAGAGGCTAAAGCTGTGGAATTGACAAACTAAAACACAGAGGACAGCATTTGTAGACTTTTTAAACTATCATGGCCTCAAGGACTGTATTTTCACAATCAAATTAAAGTGGTGGGAACACATGTGGGGAAATTCACTAAGATGCGAAAATTCGCTAGCGTTGGCTTCGCTAGCGTTTGCCGCACTTCGCCAGGCGAATTTTCGCCAGCGCTACGCAAATTCACTAAAGTGCGAAGTTACGCTCAGATCGGCGAACGGTAGCGTAGTTTGGCTAGTGTTACTTCGCCAGGCAAAGCGCAGTTACGCTAACGATGCCTAATTTGCATACGGTGGGAACTTAAGAGTATAATAGAAGTATATGCTACAGCCAACCCATTACACTACACAAGCACAGGAAACCTTTAATATATAAAATAAAGTAGTCCTATTGCCCTACATGTGCCTCCTGCATATTTGAGTTGCCATATGTTCTACTTCGCTAGCGAATTTCCAAAGTTGCGAAATGACGTCACGCTGGCGAATTAGTGCTAGTGCAAGACACGTTGCGCTTTAATGAATGCGCACGTAGGCTCTACTTGGCATTATACTTAGTTTTCATGCAATTAAAAATTGCTTTCAAGCTTCGAATTCAAAAATAACCACCTGCTTTGAGGACCCTGAGAGCAACATCCAAGGGGTTGGAGAGCAACATGTTGCTCATGAGCTACTGGTTGGGGATCACTGGTCTAGATGAATATTGGAGACTGTATGAGAATTTAGCCTTAGTTAGTATTACAGAGAAAGCTGTACACTTTAACCAGAGAGCTTATGAGAAGTCAAAATTAACCTAAAACTTTACAACACATCATATTTAGCTAGAATAATATCCAATTCTGATTATTTCAGTTTCTATCCATAAATGTAGTGAAAAGATTATCAAGGATTTTTTGGACTTCAAGACTAAGCAGAAAATTGTTGAACCCTTCATCACTAGTGATGGGCGAATTTATTCGCCAGGGGCGAATTTGCGGCGAATTCCCGCGATTCGCCGCTGGCGAATAAATTCGCGAATCACCAGCGAAATTTCGCTTGCCGAAAATTCGCCGAAAACGAGTCGCGCGTCAGTCGCGCGTGATTTTTGACGCGACGCGACGAAAACGACGCGACGCGCGTCAAAAACGACGCGACGCGCGCCGAAAACGACGCGACGCGTCAAAGTTGACGCGACGCGCGACAAAATCGTCCCGCGACTCGTTTCGCGAATTTTTCGCCAATTCGCGAATTTCTCAAGAAATTCGCGAATTTTTCGGCGAAGCGAATCGCGGGAGATTCGCCCATCACTATTCATCACAGAGGCTTTAATGTGGGATCAAAATGTGTTATATTAACCTCAGCTAATGATTTAAAGTTGTCAGGCAACCATATTAAAATATCAAAACAGCATCATTGTCCAACTCTTGCTTTCAAATCTCAACCTAAACTAGAGAGCTTAAATTAGTAACCTTCAGATGTCATAGGCTATAGGCCAAAGTACCCAGGGGACACAGCTAAAAAAATGTCCCTCAACAAATTACTTTTATTAGGTCAAAAGAGTGATTAATTGATGGACCATAGGGAGCTTAATAGAGTCTAAGCAGGTCAAAGAGCTAAAATGCCATTGACAAAAGATTTGCTCTTACTCACCAACTGAAAATCATAATTCACTGATTCTTCATCATCTTCTACTCATCTATGTCTCATGAATTTTCAGCTTCACACAATTTAAATGCATGAACAATTCCAATGATTTATTTGCAAGTAAAAGCATGTAAAAACATGTATTGTTGCGTTCAATCAATATTTAAACTCTAAGAACTGCACTAAATTGCATAAACTGATAAACACTGTAGCTTTTTTTAAATTCAATTTAGAATTAAAGAGAAAGCAGCTGATATTTATGCTTCCATTAAATTCTCATTGGACATGGGAAAAGGTGGAAAGTTCAGGGCTTCTTTGCACATTTTGGCCCAAATTCACTAAATAGCGAAGCGTCTAACGCTAGCGCTAATTCGCAACCGTGACTTCATTTCGTAACTTCGCAAATTCACTAACACCGACTCTGGCGAATTTTCGCTAGTGTAGTAGATAGACTCGGGCAACTTCGCATCCTTACGCCAGGCGAAGTTGCGCACTGACGAAGGATCGTAATTACGCAAATTCACTAAGATCATCATTTTCCTGAACGTTACCACTTACGTTAGACTTTCTTCGCCTGGTCAGACCAGGTGAAGTTCAATACAATAGATAGGAGTTTGAAAAAATAAATGTAAAAAAAGGTCTGCGGCTATTCTTGAAAGTGCAGGTCAAAGTGCAAAAAGACAATAAAGTGTCAGTTTATGTAAACTACAGTGATTATGGTACCTGAAAGCACACATTATGTCATTACCTTTATATTGTATTAAAGTAGAGGGAATTCTACTTAGAATAAAAAAGTAATTTTGCTGTTACATTCCTCTTGTACCAGTTATATAAGGACTCAAAGTAAATGAAATACGTCATGTGCCAGCACTGTGTGATATTTATAGAACTCAAACTAAAGATATATCATTTGAAAGCCATTGAATTCAATTCTGGAAAAAAAAAATATGAGTTTTTTATGCCAGAACTGTGGGTAAATTAAAATTAGAGGAAAGTGTCACGGTTTAGGTTGTGCGGAAACCCATGATAGAGGGTGACCCATTAGTAACCTGGTAGAATAATGTCTCAGAATGATCAGTGTTATGTAGCATTAGGTCACAGGTCCTTCTATTTTGCTCTGAAAAATGGGAATAGGTAGATAGTGAATAGTGTTACATTCACAAGGGATGTGATGGGAAGTTTTCAACTATATATATATATATATATATACAGTTTTAAATGTATACTTATTCATAAATAGACATATCTTAAAAGCAAATTAATAGCAACAATTAAATGGGAAATAGTCTGTAGGTTTGTTTGTACAGCTCTTGATCTTCCTCTTTCTATGTACAAATGACAAAAAGAAGGGATACTCTCTGTTTCTAATTCCACGTTTCCTTTATGCCTTTGCAGTTGCTAAACTCGCCAAGAGCAGCACTATAGAGTAAGCATTAGGATATCCTGAGGAATCAACCGCCACGACACAGACATTTAATGAAACATTTTAACCAGTGCCAGAAGAGGAGGCAAGCAAAGGGATTGGGATGATACTCCATCACTTCCTGTCACACAAGTGCTTTTGTTGGACGGCGCCGGATCGACAAAACGCATCCAAAAAACGGATGTAATCACATGAGTCAAGACATAATGGAAAAGGTCTGACATGTAAACTACATGGAAATTTTTCCATCTAATGCAAAAAGACTGTTGGACGCGAACGATGTGTCTTCATCTGACGAGATAAAATCTGATGGAGTCTGACACATTTTTTCATTGAAATACATTGAATGTCTGATGTAGGTGCACCATCTGACTTTATGTGATCTGACATTCTAGCTATACGGGGATCAGATCAAAATTCTATCAAAATTGTCCATGTAGCTTTAACCTAAAAGTAGCCATACACTGACCAGCTTTGAAGATATCCAACTGGTTTACAAAAAGATGAATATGGTACAATGTGGACAATTGTACAAATTGTACTTGGCAGTGTTCAAATACTGCTGTTGTTTTCATACAAGTCAATGGCCTGAATGGTTGTATTGTATGCTCATTTACCTTTATTTCCAGTCTATTGAAACCTTCACTTCTTCCCTTATGGGACAAATATATGCCTATACAGCCAGGCTAGCTGACTAACCAAACCAGGACTTGCATTGGCAGCTTTAGAGCCACATGTGTGTATAACCGCTTTTTCTTTTTTTTTTTAACATGCAATTAAATATAGGAAGCACGTGCCTACGGGTACAATACAATAAGCAGAAAGTGAGTGAGAATTAATTTCTCTTTGCCTTGATCTTCACATAAAAGGTCCTTTCTTTGTGATAAGTCCATGGCTCCAAAGAAGAGTGCAAATGGAAAGTGTTGGCAAGCAATAATAACGCAACTGACATTGTCAGTGTCACTTCTCAGTTTCACAATAGTTTTAGACGATAGTATAACATGTAAGGAACGTCATGCATTTGCTTTAAACATTTGAATGTATACATTACCTGATAAATGGCTTTATCTTCTCAGTAGATGTAATCTTGTCACGCCTGGAGGTTAAGCCCACTTGAAGCCAACATCTAATCTTTTTCCACTTTGTATTCTAGGGGAACTCTGTCTACAAGGTGAAAACAAGAAAATATTTTTTTTTTAAATATGTTCTTCAGCCATCTTTTATTTAAAAATATGTTTTTCTAATATAGTGTTAAAAATACTTATCAGCGGTAGCATTGCATTAGATAAGGGAAAATAGTAAGATACTGCAGCGCAGTAAACAACTAACCCAATATGAAAAAAATGTTAAGGTGGCCATAGATGCGTTGGCCAATTTGGCAAAATTCAACCATCCTGTCATGTATAGCCCCACGGGCAGGAGGGGATTTTCAACAGACAATCCTGTAACCCAATCCCAGTTGATCTGTACATTCTGAACACTTCATCTAACAAAGCCCTGTCTTGGCACAAGGTTAAGGGACAGCAACTAACTTGCATTTAGTTCTAATAGTTTAAAACACATAAAAGTGTTGTCTGTATATTTGTACAGACCCAGATTTGGGGAAATACCACAAAGGTCATAGCCTAAGGTGGCTGGCATAGCAGGCTGCCCAAATACTGTAATGCATTCATGAATCTCAAACAACAAAGCTGCCCAGGGGAATATTCAAATATCTGTTTTTCTCAACAGTGTTACCACTGGAGGGACCCATTTCATTGGATGAAATGCAAAAGCACTACACACACATGCAATGTGTACCGCAGCTCCCCTAAAGCATCCTGTGCAGAATAACAATTTCTAACAAAATATTTGCTTTAATAAATTAAAGAACCATGCAGACACAGAGAAGCTTAGATTATTGTAACAGGGAACAGGAAAGGGTACAATGTTTGAATTTACTTGCCAAATTTTTTTAGGGCATGGACACACACAGCATTTTCCCAGTATAGAAACATTGTGTGATTTTTAAAAAAAGCCAGTGGCTTAGACACTGAAACTAGTTTAGTGTATTTCTGCCTTTGATGAACAATAAAATAGAATGAGTTAAAGGGTGGAATGCTGATGGAACTAAAATGCAACCTTTGCTAAAAGCTAGTGATTGGGCCATGACAGACAATTGTGTACTGATAAGATTAGATTGTCTGCCAGAATTTACATCTTTCTTCCTGGGTGATTACAAGTAGTGCTGCATTATATACTGGGGCAGGAAATAGTCACTCCTTGGGATAGTTTATACAATAAAGTATTTTCGTACCTTGTATTTATATTAAGGCACCCAGGGCCTGTGCCTAGGCCAGCAGGTCTTGGGGAGCAGCCCTCAGGTGCCTGTAAATGTATTTTTTGAAATTTTTAAAAAATTACCCATCCTCCAATGGAAATCCAGTGAATGAGCTGGGGGGGGGGTTGAGGGGAAGGGGGCCAGGCTGGATTGCGGAAGTGATGTCACACGCACGTACAACGCGTACAATCATGCTCATGGTGTAGGGCTGTATTCAGTCCTGCGTACCGGTAAGGAGTACTAAAAACTCATATTCCAGAAAACCTAAAAAAAATAGGCTACTACCATTTCCAGTATTGTCACAGCTAAATAAATAACCTTTCGTTATTACGTGCAATACTGTTCTAACATTTGTACCCCGATGGGTTCAGAACAATTCACACATCCATTCACTCTCACAAGTAATACCTAGGAGTTGCATGATACCTTTGTAATCCTATTACAATAGCCCCACATAATCTCCTCTGAGTTTCAGGTGTCACCTCTCTGAAGAGTTACAATGTGCCATTGTGATGGTAATAGTGGAAGAGTTTATATGTCGAGGACTTCCCATATCAGTCACTTGAACTGAAGAAGCTGCTCGGATGAGTAGTGAACCGTCTTCAAAAATTTCTTATACTAGATATACCATGACCTGGATGAATGAAAATCTTCATAATCATATTTCCCTTATTGGTTTATTTACAAAAGAAAATGCAGAAGAAATTGAAGAAAACAGTGTGTGTTTGACCCACAATGCACCTTGCCTTTCTTTGACTCACCTAGCACTGTCATGCGGCATGCCCAACGTTTTCTCCCTTTGGTATGAAGGGATCATTGCAGCACATGGTCCTATACCTACACATTTATGGCATGCAAGAGAGTACCAACAGCCTCAAGATACCTATAAAGTTCTGTACTTAGCTCTTTCCATCTTTATAACACCCTCCTATACTGGACTGTTATGCAAAGCTCTTCATATGGCCTACAGAGAAGAATAATAGTGGTGGCATATGTTCTGAAGATACTTTTCATCAGCAGGGACTGTCCATAGGGTTGCCACCTTTCCTGGAAAAAAATACCGGCCTTCCTATATATTTCTCTTTTTTCCCTATTAATAACATTAGGCCCAACCATCATTTTTACCAGCCAGGTCGGTAAAATACCAGCCAGGTGGCAACCCTAACTGTCCATCATATGAAACTAGTAGAAAAAATTGATTGTGCAAAATATAGGGAAAATAATCTGTGTCAGTCTGCTAATATATTGAATCCTTGGCAAAGTTGATCTTTAGGCAATTGTTTCTAAACAAGGCCAATGTAACCATGAAGTGGCTCAAGAAAAAAAGGAAAATTTGAAAATCGTACAAAGGTTCAACTGAGAATCTGTGGCACTAGTTGAGAACTGAATACTGTACATATTTGTCTTCAGTAGGGATGGGCATAATTTTTTTTTCCCATTGAAGTCTATGGGGGAAATTCACTAAAGAGCAAAGTGGCAAATGCTAGCAATAATTTGCAAGTGTGACGTCATTTCGTAACGTCACAGATTTACTCCCTGGCGTAACTTCGCTAGAGAAGTAGACAGACTCTAGTGCAACTTCGCACCCTAACACCTGGCAAAGTTGCGCTCAGGCAGAGGGACATAACTACGCTAATTCACTAACTTGCAGATTTTACTGAACGTTACCTGTGCCAGACTTGTGCCAGACTTGCCTTTGCCACCTCAGACCAGTGGAAGTGCAATAGAGTAGATAGGAGTTTCCTCCCCCCCTACATTTCCTAACATATGGTAACTAAACTATACAGTGGGGACATATGTAGGGCATTAGAACAACTTTATTTTAGAATGGTTTCCCAGGCTTGTGTAGTGTTTTATACTTTATGCTGTATTTTCGTCCATTGGATTTGAACTTGGCGCCGTATGCAAATTAGGTATCTCGAGCGTAACTTCACTTTGCCTGATGAATTAACGCTAGCGCAACTCCACTACCATTCGCCTCCCTGAGCGCAACTTCAGCTTTTAGTGAATTTGTGCAGCCCTAGAGAAACTATACCTGGCGAAGTGCGGCACATCTCCACAGGTTAGTGATTCTGCCCCTATGGGCGTCATTTCTGTGGCGAAACTTAGTGAAAAAAATCACTCATCCCTAGTCTTCAGACTAACCTGAAAAACCTGGAGCAAATCTGCCTAGATAATAATTCAAAACCACCCAGTATGCTGGTAAGCTGTAACATAATATAAATCGTGAGTATTGAATATTAGGCTTGCTATTCAGTTATATGTGAGAATAGTTTAAAGCTCAGGTCACTTGATGGAGGTGTGGAGAAGCCTGGCCTATATAGCGATCCAATGCATAAGGACAAATTCAAGTGAAAGTGTAGGGTGCAAAATTGCATCCCATGAAACACTATTCACAAAGGTACTTGCATACCTGCACCAGCATCATATGATTGAACTCTGTGGATATATCCAATTTATGAAGGTTTTTATTTTACAACATCACATTGTGAATCCAAAGTTTGGTCACACATTGGGACCTTTTTCAAGGACCCTACAGCACCCACAGAAGTGTTGGTTTAAGTGGAATTTTTATACCATGTTAATTAAGTGATTGGAATGTATTTTTCATATTTGCATCAATATTCGGTTAAACCTACAGACTTTTTTTTTATAGTTTTGTTATGTTTCTGGGAAAATGTCCCTCACGGTGGAAGAGTGCCCCACAGCCCCATTGAGATTCCATGTGACTAAATTTCAGACTGTTCATCAGTGATTAACAAGAGGATTTTAGGGGGTGGGAACTATCATTACCTCCCTGGTTGCTACTAGTTATCACATATCAGCAGCATGCAGGATAATATAACCTATTTATAAGCAAATTTTCCAACACAAAAGAGAGTACAATTGGTCGGATCAAATCATCCAGCTTGATGTAATGTTCCTCAATATCTCATGATAGACTCCGCTGAAACAGCAGCTCATGGTAGTCGGATTGTCATGAAAAATAGTTGCTAACTTGTTTAGATTTACCAAGGTATTCGTTCTTTTTCACTAATCTCATTTAGCCCAATGTCACAGGGGGCATTTTGACCACCACTGTCCACAGTTATCTGAAAACCTGAGGCAGGTACAGCTCCAAAAGGCTTAGTGAGTGTTTCTGAGTGGACATCTGTCTGCCACCACTAGATATTCAGATTTCAGCAGTGCATTTCTTGTAGGAATTTTGACCACAAATGTCATCAGATGGAAAACATTATTTAACTTTAAGGCAAATGGCATGTGGTTTCCCACTCCCACTGTGAGTTTGCTGATAGCCTAAACACTATTATTAGCTGAAAATGAGCCCCAGATTGAATAATGCATTGTTTCATATGTATTATATTAATATTAATGATGTTATTGAACCAAGAAAGCAAGTCAGATTCAACCTTTAAATACTGCATATTTTATAAAAAACACAAGCAACAAACAGGAAAGGAGGTGGTGGAAATTATTTCCTCGCATGAAATTCACTGGTTTGTAAGATACGTGACATTTGAAACACTCACTTTCTTTTAGTGCACAATCAATTACAAGTGAAGCAATAATAAATGAAAAAAGCATTTTGACATGAGAATATTACACCCAACTGTTTAGCCAAGGAAGATCTGCACCTTGCATTTTTCCAGAAACACAAAAACAAATCCCATTTTGTGAGATTAGGTAGAGACATGCTTTCTAGTCAGAGTGATTCATAATGGAAAACTGTGTTGAACACAAATATACATGTAGTGCATAACCCTTTTTTGGCTTTCTCTGAAGGTTACTATTGGTGCTCACCTAGTTACACTAAAGCTTGTGTTCACCAAACCTTCAAGTTCTTGACATTGTGTAACTTTCCATGAATACAACTTTCTTATATCCTTTTTTAACCTGTGGACATTGGCAGTGAGACTTATTGTTTATGTCTAGAATTAAAATTTTTATTAAAGTTCCACTTAAAATTTTATGGTAGGTTTCAGTAAGGACATAAGAGAGTCGACATAGTTTTGTGACCTGATTTCTACTTTCTATCCAGTCTCCCCACTGTGCCTACTCTCCAGTACTGTTCATGTGGCAATACAATTGTAGAACTGGCTTTAATGCAGAAGCCATAGATAGTGAAAATAATGGGCAAATTATGAGCAGTCAAAGTACCAAGGTTTTAAAATTTATGCTGAAACATGGGGAAACTTTGTCACACCAGGAAGCCCCTCTTGATTTCCACTCTTTTGGTTGGCAGTGTTCCAAACCATAATGTCCTAAGGGCAACTGTGTAAACCTTCCTGTATAAGTAAAGTAAAGTTTTGCTGAAGAACAGATTCAAGTGGACATCTTTAATAATAGTTCATAGTACTTCATATTAGGCTGTTTATTTGTTCAGTACAATGTTTCTCTACATTTCTTATTTTATACATGTTCTTATACTACTAAGATTTTTTTTATTTCATGTATTTTTTAACCATGACCTCTTATCTAAAGCTAAACATTTAGATATTTAAGCATTATCAGCTAATTTCCAAGCAGGACCCTTTCCTAACAGCAAGGCTTAGTGTTATTGATGGGTGTGCTGTCACCACACTCCTAGAGAAACTAATGGCCCCACTTAGTCATATGATTGTTACACTGTTCGGTTTGCATGGAACAATGAATGGAAGTTGCAACACATTATTGAGTCAGCAGGTAAGAAGCAGAACAGGCATTTAATCTCCAGATTCATTACTGTGAATTATATTAGATAAACTTGACATATATTCCCTAAATCTCATTTATTAGCTGCTTATCTTGTTTCCTCTGGATTCTTTGTAACCAAACGTGCTTTTATCACAACAAACCATAATCATAGTTAACAAATTAACACACGGTTATTTTCTGGCAAGCATTTTACTACTTTTTCTTGCTGTTTTAATTATTTTACATTTAAATTAAATGTAATGTTATTTTATAAAACAGAAGCATTAGAAGACTTGTGTGCCAATATAGTGGAGAGAAAGTGACAGACTTTCCTTTAAGCCTAGGGGAGACTAATGGCAACTATGACTCTTACCCTTAACTGATAGCATGTGGATATGTTTCCCAGTGCAGTTTTGGACCTTCCAATTTAGCATTCAAAGCAATACTGACACATTTCTATAAAAATCATAGGAACATGTTAATGTCCAGGAGGTGCTGCATGTAGAATAGTTTCCCCTCAAACCACCCCCAGCCCTCTGCTTTTGTCTTAAATTTTACTTTTAATGACATGGAGGATGCTTAGACAGGCTACTACTCTGGCACTGAGCAGTTCTTCTGTTGGAAAGAGAACGTGTGTCCTGCAGGTGACGTGACATGTGTCATCAGATTGGTGTTATGTCAGCTTGGAACGTCATCATAACAAGCTTATCCTGGCCTGCTGATTTGCATTGCTTCTGCAGGTGAAAGGAAGCTGGGAGAAGAAGGCCACACACAAAGATAGCTGAGCCTCTTCCAAGCTGTAGCCAGCGCTGTCATGAAATTGTGGTTTTATTAGTTACAGTTGTTAACCAGTGTTCTAACAGGATATTAAAATAGAGAGAGTCCAAAGAATGGCTAACTATGGGCAAAGGATATGGAAAGTCTCAGTTAAAAAGAAAGACTCAGCTGCATTGGATTGCTTAAACTGGAGAAAAGATGTCTAAAGGAGAATTCAACCCCTATTCTAAAACCACCTACTCCCCCAGCCATAAATAGACCCCCCCTCCCTCCTCCCCCCAGCCTACCTGCTACTCCGGGCAAATGCCCCTAACTTTTACTTACTTACCCCTCCATGTAGATTTTGTGCAGCATAATTCACGGCAGCCATCTTCTTTTCTTCTGTAACCTTCGCAATCAGAGCGACATTTCGGAGCATGCGCAGTTGGAGCAATCTTACAGTCCTGAACAACTGCCCATGCGCTGAAAGTCGCAAACATTTTCAAGGAGGGGGTCTATATAGGTTTGGGGGGAGGGGATTTTTATCATAGGGGTTGAATTCTACTTTAAGAGGGATATGATAACAATGTATACATGTATAAGGGGATCATGTAAGATTTATTTATTAGTAAGTCCTTGCAACAGACACAAGGGCATCCATTTGGATTAAAAGAAAGGAGGTTCCATCTTTCATAAATGTTTTTTTACAGTCATAGCTGTGAATTTTTGGAATTCTCTCACTGAATCAGTTGCATTGGTAGAGGTTGGATGGCTTTTTAGCAAGTGAGGAAATACAGCATTATTGAAAATATCTCTTAGTACAAACTTAATTCAGGAACTGGATTCAAATTAGAGAGGTTTTGGATGAGTTTTTTTTTTCCTCCCTCTGGATCAACTAGCAGTTAGGCAGGTTATATATAGAAATAAAAGGTTAAACTCGATAGACGTGTGTCTTTATTCAACTTAAAAGTAGTTATAGCAATGCTAGACATATTACTTTTTTGCTCAAGGCAGATGACTTGGAAAATGTAGAAGAAGGCATTGCTCTTCTATTCAGCCTGATTTTAGCATGCAGTGATCCATATTCTTTTGCATTAAGGGTAATTCAATTTCTGTCCCCTGTGCTAAAGCACCGCCTCTGACATCATGCCCTTAGATATAAGAGCTGTGCAATTAGGTAAGGAAAAGGAAACGGGGTATTTTAGTGTAATTACAAGCCTTTGCACTTACTATGTTACCTTAAATAACCATTCATGCCAGTGCAACTGTATCTGGGTCACTCCATGTTTACTTTTAGTAGGTTTTGGCCATCCCTTCCATGCACCTGATACTGCACTTTTTTTTCTTTAGATCATACAGCTGTAAAGAAATGCAGCTGCCACATCTTCCAGCTGTGTTTAGGTGTTGAATTCTTGGAGTTGTAGTTCATAATAGCTAGATGGTGACAAGACCCCTGATCTAGATAATACTGCTACAGGAGATAGAGAGGGGAAGGTGCAGGGGTAGTTGTCTACTTGATGACCAAGACTACAATGGCATGGATTATATGGGTGTTGGACGGGGTGAAATCACAGACAACAAACAAGACTAGTACTTTGTCTTGGTCATTTTAGGGCCTTAGGGCAGGGGCACATGGGCAGATTCGTCTGGTGACTAATCACCTCTTCTTCTGGGCAACAATCTCCCCCTGCTTTCTGACTGCTAAAACAAAAATCGCCTGTGGCACTGCATTCACGGCACTTCGATTTGAATCAAAGCTCTGTGAGTGCATTTGCGCTGGCGTTTTCTCATTATAGCAGGCGGAAGGCAGTTCAGGGAGATTGTCGTCCAGAAGAAGAAGTGATTAGTCGCCAGGCAATTAAATCTCCCTGAATCTGCCTGTGTGACCTTACCCTTAGTATACATGAAATGCCAGAGTGTATTTAGAATCTTAAGCTCCCCATAGACGCAAAGATCTTTCTCTGCCTGAACGACTGATCGGTCTGAAAATTGATCGGCTAGGTTAAAAAATCTTTATTGGTTCCCGTGCAATATATCTATGTTTGCAGGGCCAAGCAGGCAGCAACCCTTCAGTTTTGATGACAATATTGCTTGAAATGATCTTTTTAGTTGATGGACAAATCGGACATTTAAACGATTGTTTTGAGACAATCGTGGTCTCACGATAACCTTTGGATCTTTTAAAAATCTTTACGTCTATGGCCAGCTATAGTCTGGACATGGTCTAGCTTACAAGTGCAAGTAAATAACATCCCTGTATATGTCTATGTGATGGTAGCTTCCAGGGAATTCAGGCATAAGAAAGGCTTTGTTGGAGCAACAAAAACATACTCACAGGTTGCAGAATATTTTGGCACTTTATAAATCTGTGCTAATAATAATGATGATGATATTACTGTATTGATTTTATCTATTGTGAAAACTGACCAACAAACACACCAACTTTATGAAGGCATGTTTTACCATTTATAATGCTTGTTATCTTTGATTCCAGCTTTACAAGCTTGTGACTTATTGTATGTTTTGAACTGAATAAGGAGTTGGTCAGGAAATGAGAGCGTGCACCCCTTATGGTTTCTAGTTGGAAACAAGCATATTACAGACAGATGTGACTGTTTTTCTTCTTCTGATGCATTTGTTTTTCATATAAACAGAAAATATTTCCCTGGGTGCATAATGAGAGGCATATCTGCTCTAGAGCCTGGAGTGGCCTTGTGCACAGGGCTGATCTTGAGTCCATGAATCTTAATGGCCCCTGTCCCAGACTGATTAGCTTGCTACTTCCTGCATTATACCTAAATAACCTGCCTATGAAAGAAAAACACATCAAGTAACAAGACTAAGTCCTTAGTTAGGAGAAGGAAGTTTCTTTAGTCATCACTGCTAAAGCAAGGACATTAATTATATAATTGTGAGGAAACAATGTCTACATGTAAAACATGCCTGCACAAATGAAGTTAAAACAGAAGTTTATAAAAGTTAAATGTAAAGACTAATTGACATATACACACAGAATATGAGGGATATTCAACAAAACTATAACACCCGAGAAAAATACACACCAGTGTGACACATATCTAAAGGACTATGGGGCAGATTCACTAAGACTCGCCAGCGTAGGCTTCGCTAGTTTTCGCAGCACTTCGCCAGGCGAATTTTCACCAGCGCTACACAAATCCACTTAATTGCGAATTTACACTCAGGTCGGCGAATGGTAGCATAGTTGCGGTAGTTTTACTTTGCTAGGCAGAGGGCAGTTACGGTAGCGAAGCCTAATTTGCATACGGCGGGAACTTTAAGTTATAATAGAAGTATATGTTACAGCCACTACATTCCACTACACAAGCCCAGGAAACCTTTAATAAATTAAATAAAGTTGTCCTATTGCCCTAAACATGTGCCCCCTGTATAGTTGTGTTGCCATATGTTAGGAAATGTAGGGGGGAAGAAGGGTAACCCCCCAAAAAAATTATCAATCTTTTTCAGACTATCACCCTCCTATGCTAAAATACGCCGGCGTTTTTTTGGGACTTAGAAAAAAATAAAAAAAAATTTTTTCAACCTCCTATCTATTGTATTGAACTTCGCCTGGTCTGACCAGGTGAAGTAACATCTAGCATATTTGACGTCACGCTGGCGAATTAGCGCTTCGCGCTTTAGTGAATCTGCCCCATGTATTTCTCAAGATAGCTTTTTTCTTCATCTTCCTTTGCCCTGTCTGAATTTTTCATGTCATCTCTTTTTCACCTCCATCCACCCCCACCACCTAATTCTTCCTCCTGCACTTTGGTTTTCTGTTGCCCAATGGCTAGGGTTGCCACCCTTATCCCATTAAAGGTCAGTGTTGAGGGAGGGTGGTGGTGATGTCAGAGGAATGTCAGCGAGGGAATGGGCGTGCCAGGTGTGGAGATTTGTGCGTCGGAGTCTGTAGGGAGGTCCTGGTCCTGGAGAGCTTAAAAGAAAGGTGCTACAGAGGGAAACATTTAGGAAAGAGGGTCGTTACATTGCCAGTAAATTTTTCATACTTGCCCTAGCAGATGATTTTCAGGCTAGGCCAGTGGCAACCCTATCAATGGCAGATTATTTATGTAAAGGCCCTGATTGGTACTCCAACCCTCCCCCAATCTTCCTAGCTACACCCATGATCGACCTATGTTCTGCCCCACCCCATCTACTCTCTACACTCCTTGGCCCTCAGAAACCACAAATCCAAATTGCCCTAATGGTAATTTACCATTGCTGTTGCTACTTTTCCTGCCTTACCATACAGACAATTTATAAAAACTGGGAAAATTTTCACCTGGGCAAATACCAATAGCAACCCACAGAGACTAGCTTTTTTTTTTTTTTAGAATATCTATTAAATGCCATATTACACTACCTATGTGCAAATGTGCCCAGTGTTTATGAATGACCCTTGTGTCTTCTCTTCCACTTTTGCTGTTCATTGGAGGGGGAAGGTGTCTAAACATTAAAATTTGGATGAAGGCAGAACCTGAACTTTGCTTTAGCAACTATAAAATGTAATAATTATTTGAATTAAGGAAATATATTTTAGGTCTGTTTAGCTAATAATTAAACAAAACATCAACAAATGTAATTAAATGATTTGTCATGGTAAATTTAACTGTATTACATTTTCTACAACCATTGCCTACAAACTTTAAAACAAAATATGACAATTTACATGGTATAATGTTAAAAATGCTGTGCACTAGTGCAAGGGTGCCCAAAAGGTAGATTGGGATCTACCAGTAGACCTTTAGCTGGTGATCAATAGATCTCAAGATACTGTCAACAAACAGCTTGTCTAAATCACCCTCCTGTTTCATGCTTTTAATTCAGATATGTATTATGTTAAGGTTACAGCAAAATTACAGCAAATACTTGTTTGATAAATATAGCAATATTTTTCATGGAACAGAATGCTAACAATGCTTTTATTGATGTAGATCATAATGGGACAGCAACAGTAAAAGTAGACCTTGTATTAGTAAAGTATAGGCAACCCTGCACTACAGTCTTCCACAGCTGGTGATATTATGTTTAAAGGTGAAGGAAAGCCAAATGTTAGGCACCCCCAAGTGATTGTATTGACTTGCCTGAAACCCTGGGTTGGAGCTACTATCAGCAGAAAACTGCACCAGCCCGGAGTTATACCAGTGAGCACAACAGAGCAATCCTCTTGCAGCTTTTTCTTTCTTCAAATTTCCTGGGCAAAAGCATGTGCAGTTGAACGAAATAGACAAGCGAAGAAAGAATAAGACAGAAAAGGATCCCTCTGTGGTGCTCACTGGTATAACTCCGGGCCGGGGCAGTTTTCTGATAATAGGAGCACCAGCCTGGGGTTTCAGGTAAGTCAAAATCACTTGGGGGTGCCTAACATTTGGCACCCCCAAGTGCATGAAGCCTTTCCTTCTCCTTTAAGGAAAAAATCCACAAAGACAACTTTACTGTGTGTTAACGAAATAACAGAAGAGATGATAAATACCATTGCACTACAGACCTGTAAAAAAAATGTTCCACTGTAGACAAGTGTTCCAACTGCCCTCTTTATCATGTGTATTACTTGCAGCTGGTTAGCGACCGTGTTATCAAGCAGAAGAAAAGGCAGCTGATAGTGAGCAATTGTTTTTAGAGAAACACAGCTACTCCCACGGTTTATGGAGTGCCGTGATAAGAATTCAGGAAATATGGGGCCCCCGAGAGCCATGGTGAATTCAAGGGAAGCCCTTGATGACTCACTGGACTTTATGGGAACATAACTGAGAAACCTCCGTGTAGTTTGAGTATTTACATGAGAATTTGCTAGCAGGAGCACATGAATTCTGTTATTAATAAGAAGTTGTAGTTATTTCCTTTTATTCTAGTTTTCCATCGGCAAGAGGATATGTGATTCACTCATATCACTGTTTATGGTATAATGAAGTCAGTTTAAGTTCTTCACCTATATACAATTGAATTTTATGCACAGTACCCAATTTCCTTTGGATAATTCGGCTTGAAACAGTGGATTTTAGCAGTATATCAGCCAAAAGTTCTGGATCCTATTCACTTAGATGCACTAAAAGTGGGATTTGAGTTGAACAAGTCAAGCAAGGAATATTATTTGGCTGACCTAATAGAAAAACATTTATGCTCCAAGATGATGATTATTAGATAGGATTTTCAGTCTGGACAATCAACCAGCAGTTGATTGGGATTTGTCATGAGTGTAGAATAGGAGCAGGGTCGCAATTGTCCATACTAGCCCACCTAATCAGTGCATTTACAGACACCTTTAGAAAATCAGTATGGCCAGTATTGATTCATTTGTTTGAATAGTACATTGAAAAAAGAATCTGGACATAGGAGATACACAACTGTGAGAGGCAACTGTGGTCCCTTTTTTTCCAGATCTACAAATACCACATATCTGAACTAAAAAGATGCATCAAACATCATCATAATGTATTGTAAGCCTGGACAAGCCAACTGTGAGAAGAAGCCCCAGAAGCATTTTTTTCAGAAAACTTTTATGTGGTTTTGGTGCCTTTAGATGGACATATGAATTCCTATGACCAGGGTCCGGGGGGTAAAGCGGGGAACAGCTGCACCGGGCCCCATAGCTTTAAAGCTTTAAGGACCTGACCATGCTACACTTCCCAGATAAGCTGGGCCCCCTTAAGTACAAAAGCAGCCACCAAATGAAGCCGAAGGCCACCTTGAGGAGCCGAATGAGAGACGCAGCCAAAGAGGAGAATGAAGAGAAAAAACTCAACCTACAATTTGCAATTTAGATCACTGTGATTCCTGCATCGCGGGGTGCCTCTCTGCTACTGTCTAAAGAGGCTGACTCAAAAAACTGCCACTGGGACACAGCATGGAAGATTTAGCCACTGTTTGTTTGACACTTTCACATGTGTCTTGCTCCATAGGGGGCAAATCAGTCTGGACAGGTGGTGTATTTAAACACAAAATATACAAGTTGAGTAATCTTTTTTTTTCCTATTGGTGCAGCTGCCACGGAAGAAGTTCTTTTTCTGAACAAAATAATCGAAATTAGAGGAGAAGCAGTTAAACAATAAAGTATCCATTTAATTGCAATGTGCAATTTTGTCAGTGATTAACTACAGAGGCATGATTTGTATTATTTAAATTTGTGTTTATAATATCCTACTAACAAAACACTGTGATTTTTGGCATATGGAAAAGCATTTGTTGCAAAAACTAACAGATATAAGACTAATATTTTGACGGCTCTGTAAATGATCATTATATATATATTATTCATGTTAATCCGGTTTTTAAGGATTGCTACATTAAAATCTACTTTATTCATCATAAATGTTTGCTTCGTTCTTTTTTTTTTAATCCCTTGTCAATTTAATTTAAAGCAAAGGATCATCATCATCACTGATTATATAGTGCTAGAAAGTTATGTCCTGTTGAATTTTTGCACAAGAGGGGTGTCTAGGTGCAGGTAAATCCACTGGGTGCATGCATGTGGAGCACCAATGTGCATCACTGGTATTGATAGTTAATTGGATTTATACTTGTATATATGTAAGCAGCTATTTACAGTATGAGGCATATTTATCTTTTTTTTCACCACATGGTATGTAATGTATGATTTGAGACACAGAGGGGTAAATTTATCAAAGAGTGAAGTTCCGCCACTAGAGGGAAATTCCACCGCTCTCCATTCATTTCTATGGGATTTTGAAAAGCCTATTCATCAATGGGTGAAGTGAAAGTTCACCCTTTGATAAATACGCCTTTAAAAATCCCATAGAAATTAATGGAGAGCGGCGGAATTTCCCTCTAGTGGCGGAACTTCACCCTTAACTTCACTCTTTGATAAATATACCCCAGAGAGACAGGGCACAGTTGGCAAGTGTCATGCGAGACAGGTGTTCATGTAATAGTGCAAAACACCAGTGGCCAATAATAAAGATTGCAAATGCTTGTCATAAGACTGCATAAGATATATATATATGTGTGTGTTCCCATGCAATTTTAGTAACTACACCAGGTATTTAAAACACCTATTTATAATTATGGCCCAGTGTGTTAAGAGCTAACAATCTAAACATTTACTGAAAACTATTATTCCTTACTGCTGTGCTTATGTGATATATTGCATGCATTTATTAATGCATATGCAAAGGATTCTGCACTATGGACAACCTTTTCGCTATGAGCTGACGTATACATCTTTGTAACGACTGCAACCTGCCTCACCATGTGTTAGTTATACACTTCTTGTGCTGCATGTGCACCAAATAATAATCTTAAGGTAGCCATAGATGCACATAGATATTTGGTGTGTATATGGCTGGAGACAAGCGATATCGACATATATATTTTCGGCTCGTCAATTGGGCAAGCTAAAAAAAGTTTGAGCCAGAACATTGGCCACTGTTACTGCTGAACTGGAAGATACAGGTAGCATTCTGTTGTTTCTACCTGTACCGTACTACTGTATATATGATGATTCAGCTTTAACATGTCTTATTTGAAAACAAACCAATGGTCACAGGAATGATCATAGGTTGTTATGTCTATGGCCACTTTAAGTTGGTTAGTCAGATACAAATAAGTGTAGATCAACAAAGTGCAAACAATTATACAAATACATGAATTAAAAATGTTAGTTTTGGGGCTGCAATGATATAGAATTGTGCAATTGAGATAATAGAGGGTAGTACATTTGATACCTGATGAAGTACCAAAATTAATGACCACCCAGATAGCTCTTTCTATCTTCCTGCTATGACATGCAAAGCTTGGTGCCTGAGTAACCTAATTAAGTTCACTAATTTGTTCTTCAACACATCATGTAAAACAAACAGACACACTTTACCATTGTCATTAAGTACAACAAAGCTCTTCCTGGAGGGCCATCCTATCTAAGTATAGCTAAAGCCAAAAGGAAACTATGTTTCTCTCTGTTCCTGTGGGTGAAGTTTGTCAAAAATCCATCTTCTGCTTATCTACCCCCCACATGGTTAATAATAAAGCACACTTTTGCCTAAAGAATCATACTGGAAACTTCATTAGATACTTCCTTGAGGTAAGAAAAACACAATTATGCAAGTTCAACAAGTTATCGACAGAGACTATCATGGGTAAAGGTTTCCTGCTCGCCTATAAATCAATTCAACCTACACAAAACTGACAGATAGAGCAATTACTAATTGTAAGTAGTTATCAATCAAGAACGTTTTTCTGAATGTCACCAAAGAGTGCCATGTTGTCAGGTGGAATAAACTTCTTCACAGCCCCTGTGGATGTATATAATGACATGGCCATGCTGTGTTTGATTGAAGGTGTACATGTTGCTATTTGAAACAAGGCGGCAACACTGCTTTGGTTATTTTGTCAAAAGGTTATGTTATCTTAGGGCTTCACCAGGAGGTAACTTTTAAATCCTTTGTGCATGTATGACCAGTGGTTTATTAAGCAAACAGATATGCCAGGCCAAAGGGTAACTATCATTATTGCATTGAAGTCATCAGAGATGTCTTAAAATGCAATGGGAAATATTTTATATAGTACAGTTAAACCATTGGAGACTTTACTTATTTAGACTTGTTAGAGCTATCCAGATATCCAATCCTGGTAATGATATAGCAATCATAAGTATTTTGGATGCTGTTATGGATAATGTTGGCGCTTTATAGACCACTATAGACCATAGCACTGTATAGTTACTGTTATGACTGTTATTCTTACATATTATTACCATTGTAATATCTGTGTCATGGCTGCTTAACGAGCTCCAACATCCAGCATCTCACTGGTTTTTCTGAAGTGCAGGAAGCTGGAATTCCACAACTAGAGGATTGTAGGTTGGACATTGGCTTCCCCGCAATCTTGTAGCCTTGGCTTCTTCTCTAACTTCATCCTGACTATAAAAATAGAAAGTTTGACTAAGCAGCAAATATGCGATGACATGAACAACATTCCCCAATTCCAAAAACCTGTGATGCAAAAATAGTTTCTGTGTTGTTTTGGAGTGAAATAATCACACAGCCATCATATCCTGACGATATAAATATATATATATACGGTATATGTGTGTGTGTGTGTGTGTGTCACACTTAGAAAACAATTACCTGGGTGCTGTTCAGAAATTCAATATATCTATGTAAAAATGCTGAAGCACACCAGGATTTCAAAAAAAGACTTCTTTATTGGATCCAATAAAGAAGTCTTTTTTTGAAATCCTGGTGTGCTTCAGCATTTTTAATATATGGTTGTGGGAACATTGGATAAGATGCTGTATCAGTAAAAGAGCATAAGTTCACAAACTACAGAGTGTGCTGATTCTTCTTCATTGATATATATATATATAATTTTTTTTAATGTACAGCCCTTTGTGTACTCCTTTAAACAGAAAGTATTTACATGCCCCTTGTTGTAATCTTTATATAATAGTAGTGCGTGCCGTACTACAATAACAAATGAAAAAGAGACATTTTTATTGCTGTTTGGTCACAGTGAAGGATATGGTGGCTTCTGAGAACATAGCACTTCTATAGTGTTAGGTTTTGCATTCCAGGAGGATACAATTAGACAAATAATTCAATTGGTTCGTTTTTATTTATTCTTCCTTTTTTTTACAAGGCCAAAGTGAAAAAAAACAGAACTAGTCAATTTTGAATATAGATATTTCATTGATTTTTGTTTCTTAATTGTGTCATTTTTCAAAATGCATTGTTTACAGTGTGAGCATAAAACATCCCCATGGCAAACCTGCTGGCTAAGGGGTGGAAAAGATGCATTTACATTAACAAATATTTATATGCAACCAGAGCTTTGACGCCCACTATAAAATTTATGATGCTCGCATAAATCTACTATCATAATTAAATTCAAAAACAATAAATAGGCCCTTATTATAGCCATCCTTGATGTATACTGGACAAAATGGAAAGGCATCATTCTATATATTTACTTTTAGGCAAAATTGTATTTGTGTATATGCAACCCCTTTGAAAAGCGGATATACTTATTCCATTGTTTAGAGCTGTTTCTAGCACCCATAAACCAAAGGGGCAACAAGGCTTTAGTCTTCTAAATTAATCTTCTTAACTGTTGCTTTATGTCATGGTACAAACCATAAGACTGTCATAACAAATAGTAAACCTGGTAATAATCCTTCAGCAGGTTCCTATGGATTTTGGAGCACTTGTCTAATGCCAATCACAACATCTCATGATACTGTGGGGGAATTCAAAGTGGCTTTTAACAAGGATATAATAATCATGGGCAGCAGGCAGGCATTTGTTTGTGTAAGTGCTGGGGTCAGACACTTGATATCATGCCATGTACAAGCTCTATGCTCCACTTTGTCCCTAAGGCTAAGTCCAGACGAGGAGATTCGGGGCGATCCGTCGCCGGGCGACTTTTTGCCGCGACGGATCGCCCCCGAATCTCCCGGAATAGGTAGGCATTGGCGCTGCTTCAAAGCGCCGGCGCGTGTTCACACGCGGCGACGCGATTTTCAAAAGCGCTCCAAATTGCCTCGCCAGGCAATTTGGAGCGCTTTTGAAAATCGCGCCGCCGCGTGTGAACACACGCCGGCGCTTTGAAGCAGCGCCAATGCCTACCTATTCCGGGAGATTCGGGGGCGATCCGTCGCGGCAAAAAGTCGCCCGGCGACGGATCGCCCCGAATCTCCTCGTCTGGACTAGCCCTAAGGCTCCACTTATTCACTCCACTCACAGTACTTGGCAAATCACTTACTTGTCAATGTGTCTAGGGGAAACACTGATAAAATGCAGTCACAAAGCTGTGGTCTGGCTTGGGGTTGAAAATAAATATTTAATTAAAAGTCTTTTTAAGTCTCTTTATTTTTTTTTCTTACACATATTATAATCTTTAGTGTATTTGTTTCTAAATAGACAATATAGCATAAAAGCACATAACATTTCTTCTCTACATATTTCAATTTGCTTAAACCAACGGAAGGGGCATATTTCTGGCATGGCTCTATCACATAGGCTACTAAAACCACATCAGGCACAGCATCCTATGTCTTTGCCCTAGTATTCCTTTTCAGACAGGCAATTGGAAGTGTTGGCATTTACAGGTATTTCACATTCAAGAAGACACCAAGGGGCAATTTTTTAAGCTTTTGTTGACCAAATGCCCAAAGTCTACCCCATGTGTAATAGGCCTAATCAGATAAAGAAAATCCTGATGGAACATGAACAGTAGCCAGATACTCTGGTTCAGATGTTACTTGGAAAATAAATGTACTCTTGAAACAGATGAAACATGTCATGTATGTTAAAGGTCTAATGTATTCTCTTATCAGTAATGGATTGATTCTTTCCTGATCGTACCTGATAGGCTGCAAACTGATGGCTTCTTCCTCTCTCCGCTGACTTTCCTGTGTAGATTTAGGAACTTGCCCATTAAAACACAGGTTAGGTTCTGTCACCCACCACAGAATATTAAAAAGAAAGTGAGGTGCCTTGTGTGTTACACCAAGGTTATATGGAGACTTACTTTTTGTATAGTTAACTTTGATAGAAATCTTGCAATCCACAAATCAAAAAGACTTGGTTATTTTAATATTATAGAGGAATCAAGCCTCTTTGTGTCTCCTCATGAATGTGGCAGAGTACTGAATTCATGGGGGTGGGGGGAAGCAGTTTTTAAAATGGAGTGTATAACACCTGCAGGAATCTGGCAAGGTACATGGAAAGACAAAATGGGTAAAACACATGGAAAATTACATCAGGTCTTTGGTGCTTTGCACCCTGCCATTCACTTAAATGATGGCTCATATCTCTTATGCAACCAGATTAGAGGCAGTGATCCCTAATGCATAAAGGGCACAATAAGTGACCCCAGTACATACTATATACAATCATCATTTCATTTCATAATAAACAAAGAAAGGAGAAAGAGAAATAATGACACAAATACTGTAGGAAGAAAAGTGGTATAAAGTCAGAAAAAAAGTAAAATTGACTTTGCTCGATTTTTTTGCCAATATTCTGTGGGTGCATATGTATCCAATAAATATAGTATACAAGAATAAGGCACTCCAGCAAGAATGAACTTCTCAAAATTGGTTATTGCCACTGGGCAGCAATCTGGAAAATGAGGTTCAATGTTGATAAATGCAAGGTTATGCACTTTGGAAAAATAATATAAATGCAAGTTATACACTAAATGGCAGTGTGTTGGGAGTTTCCTTTTATAGATAACAAGTTGTCTAATTCTGGGCAGTGTCATTCTGTAGCTACTAAAGCAAATAGGGTTCTGTCCTGCATAAAAAGGGCATAAACTCAAGGGATGAAAACATAATTATACCTCTTTATAGATCCCTAGTAAGGCCTCATCTGGAGTATGCAGTGCAGTTTTGGACTCCAGTCCTTAGGAGGGATGTAAATGAGTTGGAGAGAGTGCAGAGATGTGCAACTAAACTGGTTAGAGGGATGGAAGACTTAAATTATAAGGGGAGACTGTCCAGGTTGAGGTTGTTTACTCTGGAAAAAAGGCGCTTGCAAGGGGACATGATTACACTTTACAAATACATTAGAGGACATTATAGACAAATACCAGGGGACCTTTTTACCCATAAAGAGGATCACCGCACCAGAGGCCACCCCTTCAGACTAGAAGAAAAGGACTTTCATTTGAAGCAGCGTAGGTGGTTCTTCACAGTGAGGTTGTGGAATGCACTGCCGGCAGTGGCGTAACTACTCCCTGGTGGGCCCCATTACAGGATGGGCACCTGGGCCCCCTGCTGGGCCCTTACCTCTAAAAATCCCTACTGGAGTGTTGATAGCATGTGTGCTGTAAAATCTCCCTCTAGATAACCACTTGCCATAACCATTTTTCTGGCTTCGATGGACCCCAAGGGGGTGGGGCCCTGGTGCAATTGCACCCTCTGCACCCCTGGTAGTTACGCCACTGACTGCCGGGTGATGTTGTGATGGCTGATTCTGTTGATGCTTTTAAGAGTGGCCTGGATGATTTTTTGGACAGACATAATATCAAAGGCTATTTTGATACTAATCTCTACAGTTAGTATAGCTATGGGCATATATGGTTTGTGTGCAAGAATGTGGGGGGTGTATGCTGGGTTTTAATTTGGAGGGGTTGAACTTGATGGACTTTGTCTTTTTTCAACCCAATTTAACTATGTAACTATGTAACATTTTTCGAGCCTGTGGGGCTCTTTGACAAGTGCGGTATATGGTCACACTTGCATACTCAGCCATACAGTATCTGCTGCTACACCTGGCCTCGAGCAATGTGCAAGAAAAGTGCAGGAAGTATTCAGCACTCCATTCATATTTGACTCCCCCAATGTCCTTCGAAATTATGTTTTTTCTTCCACATAACTAACTAGGCACTAATTACCAGTTTTGCTGCAAGGTCACATCCAATGCAGTGATAATGATAATAGGCAACAAATATATATTTTGACATGCTTATCTGCTAATTGTACGTTTAGGGTCTTGGTTATGTGCCAGATGTAGCAGCAGCTGCAGGGAAGTGTTTATTTGGCCCTTTGACCTGACAGAGGTGACAGAAGAAATCTAGCCCCTTTTATAGTTTCTTACAGTCTCTTGCTGCATCACAGCAAGGATGAAACTCAGTGAGGTCAGCCACACAATGGAAACCTACCTGTTCCTAGAAAAGACTCCATTATTATTATTCAAAAAATATATTTATAAAACGCCAACATAATTCTTAGCATTGTACAATAAATAGATAAATACATTAAACATACTAGAACCAAAACAACCAATACAAGTGGGCCTTCCCCCAAAAAAAGCTTATTATCAAGATAATTTGTATTGTTTCTAAAGCCCCAAAATATTCTAAAGCACTATACAATAAATAACATCTACTGGACTTTCCAAAGCCCCAATATCTGTGCCTGTTCTTATACATCCTTACAGTAGAAAACTTTGTTTACTGGGTTCAACTTATAGATAATTAGGTGCAATTCATAATGTGCACCTTCCTGCCCAACCAAGAGTTTCTTAGTGGACCCAGATTTCCATTAGATGCAAAATTGTTAGTGGGATTTACGTCAGCGCCTCTTCATTTGTAAGAGGCGCTGATGTTGGGGATCAATCCTGGATTTCACCCGGGGTTGAAATTTGGGTTCTGATCCTGTATATGTTTCTCTCACTATTCTCTCAGAAAACTGCGTGGACCTTATATTGGGAGTATTATTCTGCTGAACCAGGAAGTGTCTTTCCGAAAATGTTGCCACAAAGTAGGAACTGGTAGTGGCACCTGTGTCAGCAATAATAGGATCAATACGGGCTCCGGCACACTCTCCTTCAAATAATACAAATAGTACCTGGTGCTCAAAAGGCAGAGGCTCGGCCACCCCACACAAAGTCCAGCAAAAAAATCCAATGGCACACAGGATCCGTGCAAGCAAGTGCTTTGCGTGTTTATTGCTGATGCAACGTTTCGGGGTCACGCCCCTTTCTCAAGCATGCTTGAGAAAGGGGCGTGACCCCGAAACGTTGCATCAGCAATAAACACGCAAAGCACTTGCTTGCACGGATCCTGTGTGCCATTGGATTTTTTTGCTGGACTCAGCAATGATAGGAGTCACCTAATAGCCAAACCCAAAATAACATATTTTTGGTCATAAGGTGTATGTCTCCTGCATGGATTATGTATGGACTTTAGAATTAAAGTAATCCCTGTCTATGATAGTGGGTTAATGTTGTACCCCAAGGAAACTGAGCTTAAACTGAGCTTAAACTTTATAATCTCGGTCTCAAGAAGAGATCAAACGTGTTCATTGGCCGACCCAAAGCTCAAAATCAGGTTACAAATGTATGTCACCCTCTTATAGCACCAAGGTCTCCAGAAAAATACAGCAAAAACCACAAATAATACAAAGGTGATCTATTTGTATCTATTTGTACCAGTAATAGAAAAATATTAACTTGCTGTCTTATATTTTTAAACTGTATAAATATCAGTGCACCAGTCATTTATTATTTTCCTTTATTGATACTATGGAATGCTTAGGGATTCTTAGTAACACTTAGTCGGCTGATAATGAGTCGAAGAACTATTACAAACATGAGAGCTAATACTTTGTAGCAATTTCAAGGCAACTCAATCTCCCATTAGAAATACAATGGCTGCTAAAAGTTTCCTGCATGTCATATTATATCTTTATTAATAGGCTGGCTGTAACTATTGAATCTTCTCATAAATCAACCTTATATGAGTTGTCAGCACTTTAACCAGTCTTGTGTAATTACTTTTTGTCTCTGTGTATCATAATTCCTTGTGGCATGTCAACAGCCATATAATATAACTACCTGGAACTCATGCTTTTAATGGCACAACAACAAGTCATTAAGAAACCACAGAGGGCAATTTAGGTGTCGGTTTCCATTTGAGCCATTGGAACCTCAGTCTTTTCATCTTTATTAGGACGTTTTTTTGCATTGGCAGCTCGTGTAGGCTTGAAAGGAGATCACTTGTATTAGCATTTCCCCAAGGAAAAACAGAGACACAATATGAAAGCAGTAAAGCTACACAGTGTTCTTAGTTTTTATGAAGAGGACAAAGTCTCCATTGCAAAGTTCATGACTTAACAACATAATTGTCAATGCAGGTCTCCAGCTCCCAACACCTGGTCATTGCAATGGCCTCTCAGTTATTCAAACTAATTGAAAGAGCAGTGCCCAATACTCGGTGGGATAGACACAAATGGCACCAATAGAACAGAGATACCAATTACCACTACACAGACATGGCATACAAAACACATAATTGATTTAAACTTGCACTGATGTTTATTGTAAGAGTCTAAGTAACCCATTTAACAAAACATTATCTCAAGGAGCCTGTTTTCTAACATTATTGTATTCATTTATATTAAAATAGCTGTTTTCTGCTAGTTTGCAATAGAGAGCAAAGTTTTGATTATTTTGATGTCCAATAAATCTCACAAATACTTGTAACATTATGGGGAACACATACAGTGAGGGAAACAATGCTGTTTGAATGTTATTAAATAAGGGTTATTTGGTTGAGACCATCTGATGTGATTTTGCAGGCACAATAAGGGTGTGCTGCACAGCTGGTAAAGTCAGCTCTCAATGCCAGGTGGAAGTACAGGTAAGTAATACAATCTTGCCCCTTATCACACTGAACTTTGTGCTTAAGTTTAAGTCATAATGCAACAGATGCATCAACGTAAAGGGAACGAACAAGGGTGGAACAGAGGAACAAGCACTTTCTGTATGGAGTACTGTATGGGATTCCAAGAAAAGCAGTGAAGATGGCAGTATGACAGATGGAGGGAAGTACCATCTGTGGTTTTACAGAGCGTTGGGAAAAAAGTAATTTTTTACTTTTCTTATCCTTCAAAGAATCTTTGATCCAGTCCCATCCAATCCCATCATTACTGACCAGCCCTTTTATGCCAGTCGAACCGATGCACCTCTTTGGGAAATACAGCTGTGCATGCAATCAGTCTTAATGTTAATAAACATTTTAATATATTCACCTGTGATATACAGTGTATGTACATAAATATATGATTAAATATGTCATTGAGCTTATGTATATAGCTCCCAAATTACCACATGCACACCCAGTCCTCAATAATATAGGTAAAGCATCAAATAAGGGAAAGGCTACTTATCATGCCAAAATCACACAATGCTTGGGTCCGTACCCCTTTGTCAGGTATGTGTATATATAAAGTGAGCAGAGTGGAGTATCCTATATAGCAAGTTAACTGTCTGGTTGCTAATAATGAAGGTTCTGAAGTAAAGCACGCAACAGGTCTTTTCTTCATTTCTTTAGTAGCCCAAGGATTAGATAGATTAGAATACAACAACAAAACAAATTTCTAAATAAATTCACTTAAAACTTACACTTGTTACAAATTGAATAGATGGCCCTCGGGTTTAGAAAACAACATACCTAACATTATTGTCATTTTTCAGTACTTTAGGGTTCTTGCCCTTTTTTTAAAGGCCCTAGAACCTGAAACAAAACATATATATATATATATATATATAT
>CM044431.1:39276078-39294226 GCA_024363595.1 Xenopus borealis
AGTGCAGAGAGAGACAAAGAGAGGGACAGAGAGAGAGAGAAAGACTTGCAGAAAGTGCAGGGAGATAGAGAGACAGACAGAGAGAGGGACAGACAGACAAAGAGACTTACAGAAAGTGCCAAGAGAGAGACAGACTCACAGGAAGTGACAAAGAGAGACATAGAGGGACAGAGAGAGAGAGACAGAGAGAAGGACTTACAGAAAGTGCACTGAGAGAGAGACTCACAGAGAGTGCAAAGAGAGAGATAGAGAGAAAGACTCGCAGAGAGTGCAGAGAGAAAGAGAGAGAGAGACAGACAGAGGGACAGAGAGAGAGACTCACAGAAAGTGCAGAGACAGACAGACAGAGAGAGGGACAGCCGGAGAGAGAGAGACTCACAGAAAGTGCAAAGAGAGAGAGACAGAAGGAGGGACAGACAGAGAGTGACTCACAGAAAGTACAGAGACAGACAAACAGAGGGACAGAGAGAGACTCACAGTGCAGAGAGAGAGAGAGACAGAGAGACTCACAGAAAGTACAAAAAGAGAGAGAGGGACAGAGACTCACAGAAAGAGCAGATAGAGACAGACAGAGAGAGACTTGCAGAGAGAGAGAGAGACAGAGAGAGTGAGACTCACAAAAAGTGCAGAGAGAGGCAGAGAAAGGGACAGATAGAGAGAGACTAACAGAAAGTGCAAAGAGAGACAGAGAGACTCACAGAAAGTGCAAAGAGAGACAGAGAGACTCACAGAAAGTGCAGAGAGACAGAGAAAGGGACAGAGAGAGAAAGACACAGAAAGTGCAGAGAAAGAGAGACTCACAGAAAGGCAGAGACAGAGAAAGACACAAAAAGTGCAGAGAGAGAGAGAGAGAGAGAGACAGAGACTCACAAAAGGAGGTCTTTCAGCTTCAGTGACGTCCACGATCTCTCCTCCCTGTTTCCCGATGGCAACCTTGTCTGCACACAGCACAGCAGCATGAGGAGTGGGAGGGGCGGAACCACAGAGGGAGAATGTGGATGGAGGAGCGGTCCTAGAGCTCGCAGATGCTTTGGAATGCACGCAATTTGCAATGGAAGATGTTAGGGGCGCCTGTTTGCCGCCCCTAAACATCTTGCCGCCCTAGGCCCGGGCCTAGGGGGCCTTTCCCTAAATCCGGGCATGATAATTTATGACAATCCCTGAGCAGTCCAGATCACACTGAGCATGTGCACAGTCTTGGTCTTGCAAAGATGTATAACAAAGTTACAAGATGACAGCCCCCTGTGCCCAACTTTGAAAGCATAAATCATTTGTTTGATTAGGCTTGTGGTGCAGTAAGTTCATGTTTATGTTTAGTATACAAAATACAGCATTTCTAGCCTTATTCTATTTTAGACTTTCCTTGTCCTTTAACCCCAAACAACTGATTAGAAGCAGCACCCTATTCATGCTTGTCTGAAAACACAAACCCATGCCAATGGGGATCATTATCCAACCCACATTTCCAACACTGGAGCATTCTCACCTACATGTGATTATACAAAATAAGCTAAAGGCAACCTCATTTTTTAACCAAATCAATCCATGTTACTTGGGGAACAAGTAATATTTATTAGCAAATTGAGCAGCAGAAAACAATCCACGTCCACCAGGATAATATTCTCTGTTGAATGCACTTCAACCCATAAATATGGCTCAAGGCGCAAAGTGAAAATGTCTTACCCTTTAAACAACAGGGATTGTTTGTCCATATATTGCAATATATTTAAGCTGGCCAAGTCCCATATCTGGCCAGTCCTATGATCAATTTTCAATTGATTCATTAAGAATTCTATTGCTTCATTATACATTTTACAAAGGGACTAAGTTTTACCCGCAACTTACTTGCTGCTTTCAAAGTAAAACTCCCAAACTTGGTTGCCCTTTTATTGGACACCAACTGTATGCACAGAATGTCTCAATGTCTTAAATATATATATATAATGGGTTGAGTGCAGAGGACCTCTTAATTTGTCTATATGTATTTTGTGGTCACAGCCTCATTGCACCCCCACCTAATGGTTTTAAAAATTAGTGGTGAACACAACTTTTCCATGACAGCACCATTGACAACTTCCTTACAGGTGTGAAAGGCTTGCAATAAACCTGTGGATAGAGATACTAACAGTCTTTGCATTACCACCAAGAACCTATTTGGGATTATGTTGCACAGAAACTTAAGTGACAGAAAAGTAACAACTAAAAATGTAGAGGCTGACAGACATTACTGTGCCACTACATTGTCACACACAGGGTTATTGTACCAACAAAAAAGATTACATCAACACACAACTTGTGAAAGGAACTGAGAAGACAAATCCCTGACTGAAGCTGGCCATAGACGCAACGATCCGATCGTACGAATCCCCGATTCGTACGATTTTCGGATCGTGTGTGGAGTGTTCCGACTTTTGTCGTGCCATGCCGATCGGTCGTTTGGTCGATCGGCAAGGTTAGAAAATTTCTGTCGGCTGGCGATAATATCTTTGCGTCTATTGCAGATCGTACGATTTTCAGTGGGAGACCATCACTAGGTTTTTAATCGTTTCTCAACTCGCCTCATTGGCAGAGTGCTCCTGGCTGACCCTGTGGTCAAGGCATCACAAACAGGTTCGGACTGGAGCATTTTGTGCCAACCGAGTCTCAAACTTCCAGGGGTCCAAGCGCATGCGCGAACACCGATGCGGGTCTCAAAGTACATTGTTTTGTTTTAGCCTGGCAGATGAGGGGAGCAGTTCTGGGCTGGCCATGAGGGCTGGGGTCCACCGGGTTTTTTCCCGGTGTCACGCTGGCACAGTCTGACCCTGATTCATACACCAGTTGTGAATATCACAAAGCAATGAACTATAACTGGCTCAACATTATTCTATAAGATAGGCACCTGATGGCTGCCCACCTAAAGCTGCCACCCTAAGCACTTGCCCTGGGTGTCTATGGATAAATACAGCCTGCAGGTACCATGTCGGGGCACTCACCATATCCAGATACAGGCAGAACAAAGCAATATTTTCTTGTGTAACTCTGGTCCAACTGGCCAGTGTAGTGATGAGCACATTTTTTTGCCACTCATGGATTCACAGTCAAATTCCGCATTTCTCCAAAAAAATTGCTGCAGGAAAAATTTGCTGCAACAAAAAAAGTCGCAGATTTTTCATGCATTTGAACAAAAAAAGTCTGCATAAGAAAAACGCCCATTGACTTTAATGCTTTTGGACAAAAAAATTTTTCAAGCACAAACAAAAATTTCACACCCGTTGACTTCAATGTGTTTTGTGAAATTATCACCCTGTACAGTAAAACCTGGTTAAAGATTTCAGTCCCGTCTGTGATGGTTGCGGAGTTATTGGTTAACCGTCCCACCTATATATGATGCGTAATACATTTCCCAGTTACTTTTTACTTTTGGCAGTCAGTCTCTCTACATGCAGGAGTTGGAGCCAGACTTTTATTGAGTCTGGTACAGGTATGAGATCCGTTATCCAGAAACCCATTATCCAGAAAGCTCCGAATTATGGAAAGACCTTCTCCCATAGACTCCATTATAATCAAATAATCCAAACTTTTTAAAATGATTTCCTCTTTCTCTGTAATAATAAAACAGTAGCTTGTACTTGATCCCAACTAAAATATCATATTGAACGCAAAACCAGTTTATCGGGTTTATTTAATGTTTACATGATTTTCTAGTAGACTTAGGGGCAGATTTACTTATGGTCGAATTTCGAAGTGAAAAAACTTAGACCATCTAATTTTTTTGGGGGGGGGACCGGACTGAGAATTAAAATAGGCCCTGGCATTTTAGGTACACAGAGGCCCACACAGAGGCCCAAACAGCCCAATAAATACTGATTTTCTATGGCACCTTATAGCAGCCCCTCTGGCATTTGCCAGAACCCACAGATTGCCAGTCCAGGCCTGGTTGATCCAAATGTTATTAATAGGGAAAAAAATATATATAGTGTAAAGCTGGCCATAGACGTAACAATTACGATCTTTCTCGGAAAAGATCTTTCCAAGAAAGATCGTTCGTTTCAACACACACGTGTAGAGCTGAATCGTCAGATATACAGGTAGAAACAATAGAATTCTACTTGTATCTGACGATTCAGCACTAACAATGGCCGATGTTCAGGGAGCTTTCAAAGGCATCCGATCAAAATTTTCCGTCCAGTCCGATCAACCAGCCGACCGATATCTTAATCTTCTGACGATATCGGTCGGCTCATTTCCCACCATACACGCACCGAATATCGTACGAAAATTCGTTTCGTACGATATTATCTGTGCGTCTATGGCCACCTTAAGGCTAATCTGGGCTATCCAGACCACAGATAGTTAAAATGTCCAGCTATTGGTATGAGCATGGTATGACATTGGACTCTCTCTTCAGGATCCCGGCCCTTCACTAAGTGGAAGCATTCCCTCTACGGTGTAGTGCAACTACAACACCCAGACACTGTGCGTACAACTTACAAAAAGGATGGGCGCCAGGAGGTTCTTGGTGAAAACTCAAAATAACTTTTATTATTAATCCGAAGAAAATGTCCCCAGGTTTACTCACTTGTTGAATAGGGTTAACAATCAATCACATCTTATTCAGAACAGGTAACAGCGTCAGCCGCTATATGGTGAATTTTACCCCTCTCCCTTTGGGTTGCCATCGTTTTGGAAAAATACCAGCCTTCATATATATATATATATATATAATACATTTTTTCCCTATTTGTAAAATTTGGGTCAAGTATCATTTTCACCACCAGTAAAATGACCAGGTGGCCTACCCCCAATTCAGCCATACCTCCTAAAAGTCTCTTTTTCGGAGAGACAGTCTCTCTTTTGACAGCAGAGAGCCCAGAACAGCTAGGTGCAAATAAGATACTTTGTAACAATTTTGAGAATTGTAATAGTTTAGATAAGGAGAAATATTTTCAAACTTTCATAACCTGCCATATTTTGTAAAATGAACATGGTAATTAGGGGGTGTGGCCACAAAAACAGGCGTGCTAAAAAAATGTAGCCACACTACCTGCAAAAAAAATGTTGTCCTTTTTTTTTACTTCTAAAATGTTGGGAGGTATTTATTATTCAGCCACTGTGTGGAAAAAGCACAAAACATAAACTGAAGAGATGACTTCACCTCATCCTAGTTTGCAAATAAAATAAACCTGTGTATTTGGAAGAGATTAGGAGAAGAGGTTCTGACAGAAAAAGTCAGCTCTCAAGGCAGTAAATATAAATGATCAAACAGGGCAACCGAAACCAGAAAAACAAAGTTCCAGCCGTGCCCTCCACAGACAACTGTCTCTCGTTAGCTGCTAATGATTGTGCAACGCTCAACTACTTCCTCACTCGCAGCAGCCCACTGTGGCTTACTGCCGCGTCACTGCGTTTATACACTTGTAGTTGTGACGCAAAACTCTCGCGAGATGAGGCGTGTGACGTCGGGATTAGCTGTCCGGCAGGAGCGGAGGAGCTGAGGAGCTGGAGATCAGCGGCGTTGCGGGACGTTTTAGCCGCGATTCCTGACTTCCGGCTCTCTCGAGAAGATCAGGAGGACTGTGGGCTGTATTGAGAAGATCAGGACTGTCCCACGAAAAAACCGGTACTGTTGGGTTTCATGGTTCCAGTATATGATCTGCTGCAGCTACTGACCCTTAATACCCCTCCCCCGGGGCAGGGAATGTCTGACACTCTTTAGCTTCTCTTCCCAGGCACCGCACACCTCTAATAGTTCCTTCACTTGCAGGCCTTTGTGTTCGAGTTACAACAGACTGGGATCACTCTGACTTGCCTGCAGTGAAATGTGTAAATGATACGTGTAAGGGCTAGTCCACAGGAACATTCAGGGAGACTTGTCGCCTGGCGACTGATTGCTGCTTCTTTGGGGCTACTAATCTCCCTGAATTGCTTGCCCATGTCTCGCGCCCGCTAAACTGCGCCTATTTACCCGCAGCGCTGCGTTTTTATAATTCTCTCGAAATTGCCTAAGGGCAAGGCCAGACGGGAAGATTTGGGGAGATTCGTCACGTAAGGAGGCAACTTCGAGCGACTTCTGAAAAGCCAGTGCAACGTGTGACTGGGCGCAGGCAATTATTCATTGATTAGCTGGAAGGTGGGGGGAAGCGTTTCGGGGAGATTTGTCGCCCCTAAGGCTAAGGCCAGGCGGGGAGATTCGGGGGCATTTTATCGCCTGGCGACTTCTCGCCGCGACTTGTAGCCCCCGAACCTCCCCGAATAGCCACTTCACTAAGCGCACCGGCGTTGCTTGAAAACGCCGGCGCGTATCCACATGGAGCGGCGCGCTTTTTGAAATTGCTCCAAATTGCCTCGCCAGGCAATTCGGAGCAATTTCAAAAAGCGCGCCGCTCCGTGTGGATACGCGCCGGCGTTTTCAAGCAACGCCGGTGCGCTTAGTGAAGTGGCTATTCGGGGAGGTTCGGGGGCTACAAGTCGCGGCGAGAAGTTGCCAGGCGACAAAATGCCCCCGAATCTCCCCGTCTGGCCTAGCCCTAAGAAGAGGCAATTAGTCGCCAGGCGACAAATCTTCCTGTCTGGCCTTACCCTTAGGGTTGTGACATACAGGCAGATTTGGGGAGATTTAGTCGCAGCGCTTCAATTTCTGGAATCACACAAAGTTGCCTTGTGAGGAAGCTTCGGGCGATTCCGGAAATAGAAACACTGCAAGTGCATTGGCGCTGGCGTTTCTTCATTCAAGCGGCGGGCAAGGAGCAGAAGAGGCGATAAATCGCCAAGCGACTTAATCTCCCAGTCTGCCTCAACCCTAAAGCTGGCCATAGACGTAACAATTACGATCTTTCTCGGAAAAGATCTTTCCAAGAAAGATCGTTCGTTTCAACACACACGTGTAGAGCTGAATCGTCAGATATACAGGTAGAAACAATAGAATTCTACTTGTATCTGACGATTCAGCACTAACAATGGCCGATGTTCAGGGAGCTTTCAAAGGCATCCGATCAAAATTTTCCATCCAGTCCGATCAACCAGCCGACCGATATCTTAATCCCCTGACGATATCGGTCGGCTCATTTCCCACCATACACGCACCGAATATCGTACGAAAATTTGTTTCGTACGATATTATCTGTGCGTCTATGGCCACCTTAAGGCTTAGGCCAGACGGGGAGATTCGGGGGTGATCCATCGCCTGGCGACTTCTCGCCGCGACGGATCGCCCCCGAATAGCTAGGCACCGCTTTTTTAAAATCGCTCAAAATTGCCTGGCGAGAAGTCGCCATGCGACGGATCGCCCCCGAATCTCCCCGTCTGGCCTTAGCCTAAGGGTTCTCCAATACACGTGCCATAGTGACTGAGGCTTGTTTGGCCAGTCAGTGCTCAGTGGAAATTCTCTGGTATGTCAAGATGTATGGAAGCTCCTGCTCCTGTGTGTATGTATATATAAATAATACATGCCATGAATGAACTGTAAAGTATATCCTTATAAAAGATGGAGTTCCATGACCTGTATAACAACATTTGATGGTGTGCCTCATACTGTTATATGGCCATGGATCTCTTCGGTAACTGTTAATATAGTGAAGTTCCCCGTTAGGATATAAATTACAGAGGGGTTTTATTACAGCCTAGTGTTTTTATACACGTCATGGAACCCCGAGGTAACTTTGTTGTAATCCCAGTAACCTGCATTGTCTGCAATCTACAGCAAGTTATTTTCAAGGGGTACTTCCCCTTTAATAAAAAATTGCTTTATCCTAGCTAAATAGCCCTGATACTGATTGTATCTCCAGTTAAACACATGGGGCTCATTTATCAACACTGGGCAAATTTGCCCATGGGCAGTTACCTATAGCAACCAATCAGTGATTAGCTTTTTAAAGCCAGCTGCAAGTAGAACAATGAATGCAGCAATCTGATTGGTTGCCATGGGTTACTGCCCATGGGCAAATTTGCCCAGTGTTGATAAATGACCCCCATTGACATTCATTTGCACAAAAGTGCATTCATTGTTTTCAAATGGAAACTGTCAACGGAAGTAAACACTTTTTTTTTTTTTTTTTTTATAATAAGTATTAATTTATACGGACTGTCTGTGCTTCTGTTGTCTGCACTTCTGGTCTTGACTGCCTGTGCCAGGATCACTCCCCATTGGTCAAGCCTTCATTTCCCACAATGCCTTGCATAGCCTGTGATTGACTATTGATTGACTCTCTGATTATATCACGTCTAGACTATTGTAACTCTCTTTTAATTGGCCTTCCCCTCCAGAGACTGTCACTTCTCCAGTCCATGATGAACACTGCCGCTAGGCTTATACACCTCAGCAACCGCTCCTCCTCTGCCATACCATTCTGCCAATCCCTGCACTGGCTTCGGCTACCTTTCAGAATCAAATTAAAATTAATGACCCTGAGATTTTTATAACTCTGCCTCCCCCTACATCTCTGAACTCATCCCTAGATACTCACCCAACTGCTTACTATGCTCCTCTACTGACCTGCTACTCCACTCTTCTCTCATTACCTCCTCACATGCTCACATTCAAGACTTTGCAAGAGCTGCACCCCTCCTCTGGAATTCTCTCCCACGGTCTGTCCACCTTTCTCCCAACCTTTCTACTTTCAAAAGATCTCTTAAAACGCACTTATTTAGAGAAGCCTATCCTCACTCTGTTTATACTGCATCTCTCACCTGCTTATCTCTGATCATGCCCGCACATTGTGTCTCATTCCTTTCCACTTTAGATTGTAAGCTCTTTTGCACAGGGCCTTCCTCTCCTTTTGTACTGGTTGTTGTTTATGTAAATCTGTATGTAATTCATGTGATTTCTTTGTATAAGCACATTCATTGTACAGCCCTGTGCAATATGTTGTCACTTTAAAAATACTTTTTAATAATAATATTAATAATTGACATCTGCAAATTAAGCGAGTTACTGAAGCGTTGGAGGCATTGTAAAATACAGAATCCTTTGATTCCATAGACAGGTATTCCTTCAATCGTGATTTAATTTGCAAATAACTTGGAAAATCCTTGAAAATGTAAAATACAGGAATATTGGAATGCTGCTCCATTGCAGAGAACATTTGCTTTCCTTGTGCAAAAATGTTAAATATGGGTTCAGAGTCTACTGTACATGCTCACTGCATGAATAGAAAATAGGAACCACATCCCAGACTTCCCCATGCTGAGTTGCTTTCCTGCTTACTGTGCCCATCTCTGGTGTGGAAGATTAAAACCAGACTGCCTTCCACTTTTGTCTCGGGGGTATTATATGGTTTTATAATCTGCTTTGTCTCTCAACTCCACAGAAAATGCATACCGAGATTCCAGCTGTCCTCTCCAGCAACATGGAGCTGTCCTCTACAACCAATCTTGGATTTATCCATGCCTTCGTGGCTGCTATCTCCGTCATTATTGTGTCCGAGCTTGGAGACAAGACCTTCTTTATAGCGGCCATAATGGCGATGAGATATAATCGGCTCATTGTATTGGCTGGAGCAATGCTTGCCCTGGGACTGATGACATGCTTATCAGGTAAGCAGGCAAATTTCACTTGTGTTTTGGAGCAATATCTAGCAATGTTTACATGACAAAAAAAGGAAGTGTGTGTATAGTACTTGTACAAAGGGTGAACACTTTCGATCTACATAATTTCTGGCAGCAGCCTTTTCCAGTGTTTATCATAAGCATCTTGTTCCAAAGGAAGGTGAAATAGAACATTATAGTGTTTCATCATGAGACAACCAGGGCAGTTACAGATACCCATGTGTGATATACCTTGGCCCAAGATCCAATAGAATTGACCCTATCAACCAGATTGCTCAAATGGCAAACTGGATTGCTGCTGAAAATAACTCAAAAACCACAAATAAAAAAAATGAAAACTGTTTGCAAATTGTCTAAAAGTTAACTTAAAGGTCAACAACTTCTTCAATTATGTTTTTGAAAGGAAAACTGTAGAACGACCTGAGTAACATGCTCAGAAAGCTTTAACTGCAGAGCTTTGTTTTATATGTGAATAATACTCCCCTTACTGTAAGTTATCATATAAAAGAGGCTTAATGCCCTGTGTCATTTGCTGCTGATAGAGCAAGCAGTATTGTAGTTCCCACATATTATGTGTATGTAGGTAAGACGTCTCACTGTCTTATTTATATGCTGCATATATGTCTGTATTTTATATACCCATAGTTTGTTTTTGAGTTGTGAAATAAACTCTTCTAAATGACTTGGATGCATCAGTCATGGCAGTGCTGTGAGTGGATATTCCATGAAAGTTTACATTTTACAGTGTTGTCCCAAGGGCCTTTTTGCCGGGCAGATAACCCGTTTTCCCTGTAGCCTCCACCTCTTGCACTTTATTAAAATTCTCCTTTTAGAAGCCGGCAGGACTGTGCTCAGTATTTGCAAAAGAACTCTGCCCTACCGGTTTCTGCAGAAACTGGAGAGGTACACAATAGTTTTTAGTTTTTTTTCCCCTGTCCACCATTTTTTTTTCTAGAGAGAACGCTGTCTTGGGAGAAAAACTGGTTTTCCTTCCCAAGATTCCTTCTGTCCTTTATACACATGCACAAAGAGCCTGTCCGCGTGGATATATTGCTAAGTGCTTGAGTTATGTGTTCATTGAACACATTCTGTTTTCTTCAAGAAATCACATGTTGATTTTGGTCTTTCAGTTTTGTTTGGGTACGCCACTACTGTTATTCCCAGAGTCTATACGTATTATGTGTCGACTGCGCTGTTTGCAATATTCGGTCTCCGAATGCTGCGGGAGGGATTAAAGATGAGTCCTGATGAAGGCCAGGAAGAGCTGGAAGAAGTTCAAGCAGAAATCAAGAGAAAAGATGAAGAAGTAAGTCGTAGATCTTGCATGCATCCCCCTGTACTGATTTAAAATGGACATAAACCCTGCTCTTAATTGCTGTTTCATTTTCTACTCTGAGTAACTTTATGCTGCAGAATGGGCTTTTTGCACACCGGTTCTTTGAGGACTGTTAATGGAACATGCAGCCTCTGAGTACGTGTTTTAATTGTGTTTGTATCTTTTAATTTATTTAGTGTTACTTGTACATGGAGAACTGTAGAGTAGAATAGGCAGGCGCTACTCTACAAATTGCTTTCTTCCTTTTGGAGCATCTAAAGCTGGATGCAGAACCAAGCGCATGACCCTGTGCCCTATTCATACACTTGCTTGCTCACTTGCCATGCTGTGTCACCACCACTGGAATTGCACCCTGATTGCCTAGTTGTGGCCATTCAGCCTGGCACAGATCTCTTTCAACGAAAACTACAGTGCCAAAAGCTGCTAATATCTCTAAGGGGCTGATTTATCAAAGGTCGAATGTTTGTGTGTGTTTTTTTTTTACCCCTCAATTTACCTCAAAACTGGAATGGTACCTTACTTACGAAAAAAACGTGAATGGCAAAAAACAGATTCTGCCAGTTCTAGTCGAGTTCAAGTTCAGGCCAAAACCCAAGAGGAAAAACTCAAACATCCAGCAGGCTGTTAACCTCTTCAAATGGTTCCACGGACCTCTGTTAATGACTTTTACAGAATCTCAACAGGTTTTAAGTGGTTTATTTTTGGATTCACGCTATTTCCAGGGTCAAGGTATACTACATTTCAAATATTCAAGTTTTTTTTTTTTTTATATATAGGTAACTTTTTATACGTTTTTAATAACATATATTCAGCCAAGACCATTACAGTTCAGGTAACTGTAAAAGGAACTAAAATGCTTGCTATGATTATATTAGTTAGCCAATAAAGGTATCACCTTTATACCATTTTGTTATTTTTTTATTTCAGAAGGGTTGCCCAATAACAGTTCAGGTAGTATAATAATTGAAAGCATCATTAAATGATACATCGGTAGCATATAGACAGTATTTCGATACAGTAAGGAGCAATATTAAATATTAGAGTAGAATTTTTAGTTTAAATCCGCCTCGCGCCATGGTGTCCAGATTTTTTCATATTTGGACTGCGTCCCTCTAGTTTCATGTGTCCGTTTAATTAGGGGTATAGCATTGTGAACCAATCGTTTCCATTTCTTGACCTAAGGAGGCCGGGGACCCATCCTGTGCATGACTATGGTTTTCCTTGTGTAGAATAATAGTGAGCGGTATCTATTTCTAGCATATTTGGACATTACAATATCATCTAGTACTCCCAGGAGTCCTATAAGGGGAGAAATTATTGTTGCGAAATCAAAGTGCTCAGTAAGTACCCTGAGAATTTTCATCCAAAACCTTGTTATTGGGGGGGCAGGATCACATCATGCGGTAGATTGTATTGGTCAAATTTTCCTGAAAATGTACATTTTGACCAAAAAATACATCTTGAATTTTCATGGAAAACATCAACTTGAATCTTAATAAATCTACCCCTAAATGTTTAAAAATAGAAAAGTGCTCAAAATAGCAAGTGTTCTTATCTGAAAAAGTGCTGAACATGCTGTAGGTCAGTTTTCTGCTATGCCACATCCTTGGTGACCGTTTTATTATTACACAGCAATGTTATACAGTAGAACCCCCATTTTACATTTTTCAGGGGACCAGGAAAAAAATGATGTAAAATCAGGGAAATGTTTTAAAGTAACTTTTTCTTCAAGTACTGAAAGTATAAACACACATGAGTTTTACTTTGAGATACAATATTTAGTGTGTTAATAACAAGGATTAAGCATTGCAGTGTTAATGTTACACTATGGGGGGCATGAGCAAGACTCTGTCACATACACAAGATAAAGCAAGTGATTGGTGCAGGACTGTATAAGGGGCAGGCTCATTGAAATTGACCATTTACAGGTAGAACAGGCAGAATCTGATTAGTATTTTAAACCTCTTTATTTCACAAATAACATTCATAGAGGATAAAAAGCAGTTTTTGGGAACATCAAGACAAAATTTTGATGTAAAATAAGGGAAAACATGACTTAAAATCAGGGAAATGCACCCATTGAAATGCATTATAAATTGCTGGGACCACTAATAAAAAATGTAAAATAAGGGAAAACTTAAAATCAGGGGATTTAAAATAAAGGTTTCACTGTACAAAGAGGCCTGTGTAGACCTTGGCCATGCCTGGACCAATAAAAACTTTGAAGGCCTCATCCTTTCCTGCCTTAGATGGATAGTCTACATCTTGGGTACAGTGTGGAGTAGACAGAAAACAGCCTGGAAATTCCTGATGTTTTTGTTGGATTTGGCAATATAATGATGTTAGAACACAGTTTTAAGCAGCACATAATTAATCTTGACCTCCATGCTTCATCCCTGTGTATCACTTATTAATAGTGACTGATGCACTGTATTCCTCCTGATGCAAAATGGAAGCTGCAAAGACCACACAGTCCTATGCTCCATACTTGCCTCTAGTTACGCAAAAGTGACTGCAGTAAGTGTGTAGAAGACTTGTTGCGATTACTGACTTAAAGCAAACTCAGAATGATTGATCGGTATCATTTAGTTTTTAAGGTTTTTCTTTTTCTTTTACGGATACAAAGAAAATGTAAACGAGCAGTTAGGCAGCATTTGGCAATTGCATAAAAGTCTGGTACAATTATTTACGTCATCCCCACAGTGGCTTTTCCAAGGCAAACATTATTCTATATCCTTCTTACAGATGTATGATCATAGCACTATGTACAGGGTTATGTTGCGGCCAACACCACTTAGCAACACCTTGTTAGTTAGAATTTCTCCATGCATGCTTCTAGTTTCTAAAAACAAGTTTGGCTAGTTTCTAGCAAGTTTGTCGACTATTGACAAATCATGAATAATACAAAATAGGCTGAAAAGCAGTGTAAATACATACTGATATGATAGTTCTTCCTCTCTATAAACCATGGACTAACACTAGATTAGTACTATTAGTAATACTGCTGAATAAAAAGGCAATTGCACTTAAAGCTTGAAGTAATGGAAATAGGATGTACTGTTGAAACACAACTATACTTTATATAAACAATCTGTTCTATAACACGAATACACCAGTGACAATATAAGGTACTGTTGCCCTGCACTTGTAAGGTCTGGTGCAGACAGGGAGATTCGGGGAGATTCTGTCGCCTTCTCCCTGTCCGCCGCTTGTTTAAATGAAAAAGCGCCAGCGCTGTGCACACGCGGCGCAGCGATTTTCGGAATCGCCCGAAGTTTCCTCACGAAGTAACTTCGGGCGATTCCGGAAATCGCTGCTCTGCGTATGTATCAGCGCTGGCGCTTTTTCATTTAAACAAGCGGCGGACAGGCAGAAGGCAGTTCGGGGAGATTGTCGCCTGTGATTAATCGCCAGGCGACAGAATCTCCCTGTCTGCCCCAGCCCTAAAATTGGGGTTTAGCTTCAACAACACTAGAAAAGTTTATATAAAGAAGTTGCTGTGTAGCAGCTGAAAGGGGAGAAAAGGCTCCGGATACACAGCAGACAACAGATAAGATCTGTAGTATACAATGGGATTCTTCAGAACTTGTGTTATCTACTGTGTATCCTGTGGTTGAATGGCTACACCCATGGCTACACAGCAGCTTCTTTATATAAAACTATAGTAGTCTAGTAGTACTAGTTGTACAAGTGCAGGGCAACAGTACATTTTATTGTAATTCCTTGGTGTTACTGTTCCTTTAAGATTCTTCAAGAGCAGCGGTCCTGCTGCAATAACTTCAGTGGAGCTGTTCATCCTAATGAACATACCAGACTGGAGCAACAATCTTCTTGGTTTTTCATCATTTTGTTCCTCCCATTCACTCTCCAGACTGTATTATGAGTCAATTAGTCTTCCTTTCAGTCCAGTAAAATCGTATTATATCAGTTTATCTACAACTGTCACTCTCTTCCCATCCACTGTTACATTTATTTCATTTTCTATTCTAATCCATTTTATTACTTTTTTTCTTTAGCTTCAAAGAACAAAACTGCTAAATGGGACCGGTGATGTGGAAACCAACACTGGGCCATCGGTGCCCAAGAAGAGGTGGATGCCGTGTATATCTCCAATTTTTATCCAAGCTTTCACACTGACTTTCTTGGCCGAGTGGGGAGATCGCTCACAACTCACGACCATCGTTCTTGCAGCCAGAGAGGTAAGTGCACAGCCATTCTGAGAAATGTCTGAGAATCTGCTTCTGAAATTTGATCGTATTGCAGTAAGCAGACTCTGTGTGTTGGATACGATCCCTAAACTATTAGCAGGTTAGTCCTACCTCCGTCAATGATTAGAGGGCATTGAAAATGCGTCTGGCTACTGAAGCATTATGGATAATTTTAATAATCTGTATATTGTCTCCTTGCCATAAAGAACTACTGTAGCTGCTTGTAGAACAGTGGTCTCTGGGAACCAGTGGGCTTATTTTCTCTTGGCTGTAACAAAACGACTTTTTCTATTGATGCCTCCTTGTTTTCCTTGCTCTACAGGATCCTTTTGGTGTTGCTGTGGGGGGAACAATTGGACATTGCTTGTGCACTGGATTAGCGGTTATTGGAGGAAGAATGATAGCACAGAAAATCTCTGTTCGAACTGGTAAGTTATTAGTGTATTTTCCATTGTCTGCCATTTGTACAGTAGCTTTGAATGTTTATTTACTGCGTTGCATATCCCTAGGGCTATAAGAATGAGAGTGAGGCCATATATCATAACCATGTGTAGGGCTATGGAAGGCCTAACTAAATGTTATACAACAGTACGCACCGCCTTTAACCCTTCTAATGTCATAGAGTTTAAAGGAGTGGTTCACCTATGTATTAACTCATACAGGTATGGGACCTGTTGTCCAGAATGTTCGGGACCTGGGGTTTTTCAGATAATGGATCTTTTTGCAATTAGGATCTTCATACCTTAAGTCTACTATAAAATCCTGTAAACATTAAACCCAATAGGCTGGTTTTGCTTCCTATAAGGATTAATTATATCTTAGTTTGGATCAAGTACAAGCTACTGTTTTATTATTACTGAGAAAAAGGAAATCATTTTCAAAAATTTGGATTATTCAGATAAAATTTAGTCTATGGGAGATGGCCCTTCCATAATTCAGAGCTTTCTGGATAACAGGTTCCGGATAACAGATCCTATACCTGTAGTATGCTAGAGAATGGCTAATTCACAAACCACAAATGATAAAAGCATAAACCATAGCAGATTTTCTCAGAATTTCAATCTCTACATTACAACATAACATAATAAGAAGTAATTTTAAAGGTGAATAACCCCTTTAAATTCCACAGCATTAACACACAGGGATTCCAGTGCCTTGGTACTTAAAGGGATACTGTCATGGGAAAACATGTTTTTTTTTGTTTGTTTTTTTAAATGCACCAGTTAATAGTGCTGCTCCAGTAGACTTCTGTACTGAAATACATTTCTCAAAAGAGCAAACAGTTTTTTTTATATTCAGTTTTTAAATCTGACATGGGGCTAGACATATTGTCAATTTCCCAGCTGTCCCGGTCATGTGACTTGTGCCAGCACTTTAGGAGGGAACTGCTTTCTGGCAGGCTGTTGTTTTTCCTTCTCAATGTAACTGAATAGTACGCAGTGGGACATGGGTTTTACTATTGAGTGTTGTTCTTAGATCTACCAGGCAGCTGTTATCTTGTGTTAGGGAGCTGTTATCTGGTTACCTTCCCATTGTTCTGTTGTTAGGCTGCTGGGGGGGAAAGGGAGGGGGTGATATCACTCCAACTTGCAGTAAAGAGTGACTGAAGTTTATCAGAGCACAAGTCACATGACTTGGGAAATTGACTATATGTCTAGCCCCATGTAAGATTTCAAAATGAAATCTAAACAAATCTGTTTGCTCTTTTGAGAAATGGGATTTCAATGCAGAATTCTTCTGGAGCAGCACTATTAACTGATGCATTTTGAAGAAAAAAAAAATTCCCATGACAGGATCCCTTTAACATTTTCTGGGTTCCAGCAAATAGCTGCAACTCAAAGTCAGCGGCTGACCCAAGTGCCCCCTGACACACAGGTTTAGGGCTACTAAAACAATTAAGCAAAATTAGTCAAAGTTTACAGTATGTTTATATATGGGACACTGATGGATGGCAATGTCAAATTTCTGAACTACATGTTTGCATATAATAGAATCCTATACCTTTTACTGAGAGAAGAATTGAACCAATAAGTTTCAATCTGAACTACTGTTTTTTGCCATTCCTTATTTAAAAAAAAAAAAAAAGTGACTATTTTTTTTTTTGCATATCTTTTGCATAATGTCTATAATATTCTAAAATCTATTGAATTTTGTTTTTCAGTGACGATCATCGGAGGCATTGTGTTCCTGTTATTTGCTTTCTCTGCACTATTTATCAGTCCAGATTCTGGATTTTAACCCGTTCCCTTTGCCAAACGTCACAGTGTGGATGGCTGCTCCCTTTTCTACTGTTCTGCTGTATATAATGTACAAATTGTAGCTAGAATGATAGCTAATGTACAGAACTGCTCCGTCTCAGACACTATTTTTGGAGTCTGTTTATTTTATTTAGGAGGGGGGATTTTTTTTTCTTTTAGGACAGGCAGATTTTAGTGATTCAGACACCCTCCACCCTGACAAATAATCAACTTGATTCTTATTGGACTTGGTCACTTGATAATCTTTGGAAAGCTGTCAGTATTGGATATAGGAGTAAGGATTTAATGCCCGTGCTTTATTCCACCATTCTTTCTTTAAGATAGATGTTGTTGGGTACTTTCATACTGTAAGGAAATAGGAACTTAAAACTTTTCCGCGTGTTGAAACATGATGAAATCTATTTCCTAACCTGAAGAAGCTTACTCCAGCTGTTAGAGGACTACCTACCCTTGCACCCCTCCTGTGCTGGCCCATAGGGACATATAATCAAGTAACAGTACAATGTCTTTCATTTGTTGTATTCCCTCTGTAATGTGCATTTGAATAAAAGAAAGGAATTAATCTGGGTTTTTTTTTTTTTTTGCAGGAAAAATTATCACATTGGTGCAATTAAATCATTGGTTGAAATAAGTGATTAGACTTAGAGCAATGAAATCACAGCAAAGCTTCCTGTGTGGGTGGGACGGTACAGCCTTTCCTTTAAAGGGGTTGTTCACTTGTCTCAGAATATCACTCTACATTATACGAAAAGTTAACTCAAAAGTGGAGAGTGATATTCTGAGACAATTTGCAATTGGTTTTCATTTTTTATTGTTTGTGG
>CM044431.1:39303563-39317763 GCA_024363595.1 Xenopus borealis
GCAATTCTACTTTATCAAAGGACATAAAGTTTGGGAACTAGATACTGAAAATTGAAAAGTACCACAGCTTGGTGCTCGACTTTATTACTATTAAGATTTTCCATACCTTTTACCAGCTTAGTTGCCCTTCTCTGTACCCTCTCTAATACAATAATGTCCTGTTTGAGTGAGGGAGACCAAAACTGTACGGCATATTCTAGATGTGGCCTTACAAGTGCTCTATAAAGTGGAAGAATGACCCCTTCCTGCCGTGACTCAATGCCCCTTTTAATACAACTCAGGACCTTATTGGCCCTTGATGCAGCTGACTGGCACTGCTTGCTACAGCCAAGTTTATACGCAAGAGATACGAGAGTTTTTTAAATTTCCCATGCATCAATCCCCATTGCTCCTGTCCTGATGATGAAAATTTGTGAATAAGGACAGACTATGGGGGTGACAAATGCCAGTGGGCCTAGGGGTGCACGCTATGTAAATCCAGCCCTGATGGTGAATGTGTGCAGACGTGTAATTTCAATGTAGTCATTCACTTTGGGCATTCATCAACTGTGCAGGGTTGGTAAGAGTTGGAGAAATTTACAGAGGGTTTAGTTCTCCTTTGATACAGTAATCCGAGGATCCTCCCCCACACCGAGGGGAAATCAAGCACATTTCACCGCCTGAGGCGGCCTTCAATTTGCCACCCCCTTCCCCACGGCACTCACTTTTTCAGCACCGGACAGGGGTGGGGGGGCGTCCTTGGCGCTAGTGCTGAGTGCTCAAGTGTGGGCTCTGCTCTAGAAGAGCTGAATTTCCGAATTGATAACCGGAAGTTTGGCTCTTAGTTACCAGGAGAGGCATTTTTCCCACCCCTGGCAACCAGAGGGGGCCTGCCGCATGAGGCGAGTGCCTCAACTCACCTCATCGGCGGAGCACCCCTGCCCACCCCCACCCCATTCTAAAGCTCAGGATATTCCCCAAGTTTGAGCTTTTCCCAGTCATGGACACACCATATGCATTAATGCAGAAAAAACTACAACATTAAGCTCAGCAGCGTAACTACAGAGGAAGCAGACCCTGCAGCTGCAGGGTGGCATAGGAGTTATAGGGGCCCCTTGAGGCCCTAATTCGTATATAGAATTTCAATAAATATTGGCCTTCATGGGAGGCTGGATTACAGAGCTCAGTGCTGCCTTCCCCTGCTGGGAATGCACAGTTGTAAAGGCTCACCTGCCAGCTATTGATTGGTACCAAGGGCCCCACTGCACATACTACAACATTAGCAGAGACAGAGTTCATTTTGCATGTTGAAAAAGGACATTTCCCAACCAGGCCCGGATTTGTGGAAAGGCCACTTAGGCCCAGGCCTAGGGTGGCAGGATTTTATGGTGGGACATGCTGCCCAGCCTCACCCACATCGGTTCAGAAACACTGGGGATACGCAGGAGATACTATAGTTTTTTCCCATGCGCCAATCCCCATTGCTCTGGTCTTGATGATGAAAATTTGCGAATAAAGGGCACATTTTACATTTGCCAAGTTATGAAAGTTTGAACACATTTCTGTAGTTTTTATGTTTTATTACAGTTTTACTAATGAAGGTGTTGCCCTTTAAGCTGTGCATTTTCTTCTCCCAAGAGACAAAACTGTTACAAATGTGTCAAGTATGTATTCTGGGCTCTCTGCCAAGAACCAGTAAAGTTAGAAACACTGTATCTCTTTTGGCTGTGTAGAGAAATAGGGACTTTCCTGTTCAGGGCAGAAAAATAGGGACTTTCCTGTTCAGTGCAGAGAGATCAGGATTTTCAGTACTAACCCAGAAAAGCGGGTTGAGCTGTCAAAAGCGGGACTGTCCCTCTCACAACAGGACATAGACACATAGACTCAGTTTTATCCAAATAAGCCCATTTTTTTTAATTATTTCCTTTTTCTCTGTACTAATAAAACAGTAGCTTGTACTTGATCCCAAATAAGATATAAATAATCCTTATTGGAAGCAGAACCAGCCTATTGGGTTTATTTAATGTTTATATCATTTTCTAGTAGACTTAAGGTATGAAGATCCATTTTCCATAAAACCCCAGTGTTGTGTTTGGTAGCCGAGGATGAGGAGAGTATAACAGTGCTTTATTAGCAGGTCATGCAGCCCTTACATAACAGCAGTAAGTCTTACTTTCACTTTCAAGCTGTACAGAAAGTCCTATGTATGCACAGTGCCACCTGCAGGCCATTTGTTTTGTACGATATCCCGTAGTTTTACTTGAATTGGACATGTGAGGCAAGCTACAGTGCCACCTGCAGGCCATTTGTATAAACACCACACCCAGGTCCCGAGCATTCTGGATAACAGGCCCCATACCTGTACTGAGCATACGTTTGCTGCTGACAAATTACTTGCAGTTAGATGGTAACATCTGCCTTTGTGAATTTGCCGTTTGTACGATATTTTACAAATTGTTGACCGCCACTTCTGGGTTACTTATTTTACTGACACTTTTGTGAATTCCCCCCCCATAGTCTTTTCACCCACAGGAAATCACTTCCCCAGCGAGTACCAAAGCACTCAAATGAGAGTAGCCATGGATAAAACCTTACGCATGTAAAATGCCTTTCTTTGGATTCACTCTATTCCCATCCACCACAACAAAAAGGTATTTTTTCAGGCACCAGGTCCTGTGGCCAAAGATAACACCATACGCCAACGACTCTACATCATCAGACAACTGAAGGTGAATATTTCAGTTTACAGATGATGTTAGCTTTCAGTGTATCTCAAATTAGAATATGCAAGCCAGAGTTTAGGTCTAGAGGAGGTTCAGCCAAATCTAAAAATAACAGAGCTGGTACATTGGCCCATGTAGATCAGGGGTCCCCAACTTTTTTCACCTGTGAGCAACATTCAGATGTAATCAGAGTTGGGGAGCAACACAAGCATAAAAAAAAGTTCTTGGGTAGTGCCAAATAAGGGATGTGATTGGCTATTGGTGGCCCCTATATGGACTGGCAGCCTACAGGAGAGAATGTTTGGCAGTACACCTGGTTTTTATACAACCAAAACCTGTCTCCAAGCCTGGAATTCAAAAATAAGCTCCTGCTTTGAGGCCACTGGGAGCAACATCCAAGGGTTTGGAGAGCAACATGTTACTCATGAGCTACTGGTTGGGGATCACTGGTGTAGAACATACTAAAAGGGAATATTAATATGAACATCTCATTTTAAAAGAAAAATACAATTTTTCTTTCTAAAATGTTTTGATTGCAAACTAAATCTCCAGACTTGTACGGTGGTTCTGTATTTTATACCCAACTAAATACGGGCCAAACATGAACCAGTGCTGATATGAAACTTCTTAGCGGAAACACCAAGTTCAAGTGCCAGTTCATTAAAACAAGATTATCTAAGGAATGTAGAAGCATTTACGAGGCCTTTGCAGAGAACATGACATGGTTGTGGTATGAAAAAAAACAATTCAGATTTTCAACATCACTGACCCTACAGGACACATTGATCAATAGTCCAGGTCAGACATTTGTGCTTGATACAGATAATACAAGCCAATCAACTGTCTGCTTGATCCATGAATGACTGGTCAATGTCATATTCAAATTTTCACAATTCCAAGTAGGGATGCACCGAATCCAGGATTCGGCCTTTATCAGCAGGATTCGGCCGAATCCTTCTGCCTGGCCGAACCGAATTTGCATATGCAAATTAGGGCCAGGGAGCTAAATCACGTGACTTTTTGGCACAAAACAAGGAAGTAAAAAATGTTTTCCCACCCATAATTTGCATATGCAAATTAGGATTCGGTTCGGTATTCGGCCAAATCTTTCAGGAAGGATTCAGGGGTTCGGCCGAATCCAAAGTGGATTCGGTGCATCCCTAATTCCAAGTCTTGATCAAGGGAACCTGAATTTTTAAATTTTTTAAAGTGGGGTGTTCACTGTTAACTTTTCGTATGATGGATGAGATCATTTGCAATCAGTTTTCATTTCTAATTTACAGGTTTTGAATTATTTGACTTTCGGTTCAGCAGTTCTCCAATTTGGAATTTCAGCATCTCTCTGGTTCCAATCTACCCTAGCAACCAGGCAGCGGCTCCAGGGAGACTGGATTATGAATAGTAACGGGGAGGAATTAGAAAGATAAGCAATACAAATAATATAAGGAGAACACAGAGGAATGGTTTCTTGGCTGCTAGGGTCGGTCCTAGAGTGAGAAGAAGTAAGAGGAGTAATCTCCCAGAAAATGCCTTCCCACCGGCAACAATGGGAATCATTGGAGGGATGGCATATGTTTCGTGAGGCAACTTTGGAAAACCGAAGTGATGCTTATGCCATTCCGCCGGAGATTAGTCGTCCGTATTAGTGAAGATTTATCGCTTGCCGCCACCCTAAGGTCAATGGGGAGATTGTTGCCGGTGATTATTAATGCGTCTCCATTGGAAATAACTGAATTTGCTGGAGGCAAAACCAACAAATCGCAAAGGATGAAGTGATCCATTGGTTTTACCACCAGCGATTTATTTCCAATGGAGACGTATTTGCGGGAGATTTATCGCCTGCAGTTGAGCATTTTTATAGCGGGCAATAAATCTTCCCCATCGGCCACTGCCGTAACAGATAAAGGGAAAAGCAAAATGAAATTATCAACATAATGCAAATTGCTAGAGATAACACAAGATAATTAAAGGGGTTGTTCACCTTCCAACACTTTTTTCAGTTCAGATGGTTGCAGATAGTTCACCATAAACAAAAACGGTTTTTTTCAGTTACTTTCCATTTCCCGTGTGCGACCGTTCTTCTAATATTGAAGTGAGTGTCTAATTTTTCACCTTCTAAGGGCTGCTAATGGGGGGGGATTATTCACCCAGACATAAAAAAGCTTTATAATAAAAGTCTTTATAAATTAAACATGAAATCCAAATTCTTTTTTTTTTTTATTAAACATTCATAGCTGTTGTAAACTCGTTTAAAAATCTCAGCTGTCAATCAAATATAACCGGTCCCTCCTCTATGCCTCAGGCATAAAGACAGGGCAGGCAATTACTTTCACTTTCCATTCAGCACTTCCTAGATGCCACTGCTCCCCACACATTCCCCCAGTTCTCTTAACCATTTAATTGTGTAGCCAGGACATGGGGATGGACATCGGGTCCCCCATTCTGGTGCACAAACAAGATTTTAAGATGATACAAGGCTTGTCTTAATAACAGTGTCCACAAAATGGCTCCTGCCTCCTCGCTATAATTCTGAATTCCAAGACCCAGTGAAATTAAAGTTTATTTTGCTTGATGAACCTGATAACATAGGATTTTAATTTTTTTTTTTTTTTTTCGTGTGACTGGTCCCCTTTAAAGACAAGCACATGATATTTGATAGGCACTCCCCCAATGACCTTAAAGGAGAATTCAACTCCCTATATATTAAAACCCACTACCCCTTACCCTACATAGTCCCCCCTCTCTGCTTTCCTCCACACAGGTGATAACTCCATTAATTTCCCCATTTCCAGTAATTAACCCTTGTTGCAGAGTAAGTGCAGTAGACTCATGGACATCATTTTTTTCTCTTCCGGGTCTTCGGCTGTTACCAGCGCTCAAATGCGTAGCTGTCCAGAACCGGAAGGAACTGCTCATGCGCAGATACAACGCTTACCCTCCGAAAATTAGCGAAGAAGATGGTGCAAGTGAGCTCTGCTGCAATGAGGGGTAATTACAGGATATGGGGGGGTAATTAATGGAGTTATCACCAGTGCAGGTTGGAGTGGGGGAAGGGGGGGGACTATATAGGGTAGGGGGCGTGGGTTTTATTATATAGAGGTTGAATTCACCTTTAAAGATAAATACAATGAAATAACAGCGGTTTGTGGAATAGATTTTATTGAACATCCACTACAGTTTGGGTGCATTTTATAGCAATGACAGTTCCTCCTCAATAAGCACTGCATTAGTACTGAGGTGTAAGCACAAGGAGCGCCCCACAAACAGGGAGCCCCAGTGGAGCTGCGTCACACCAGTAAAGCTTGTGTGAGGATTCACTGCAAAAGGAGACACTTAGTGAGAGCAAATCACTTTCCTTTCCACTGATCCCACGACACGTACGTATGGTAAAAATACACTGTATATATATATATATTTGTATATCATTTTGTAAAAAACACTCCTAGAACGGAACTTGCAATAAGTAGTTTCTTAAGGTTTTTCTTTTTTAGCTTAACATTTCTGACATAAATAGACAAAGAATTGAGAGGTAAGCGGTGTTTTTATTTCTTCTTTAAAGGAATTGTTCAGTATAAAAATAAAAACTGGGTAAATAGATAGGCTGTGCACAATAAAAAAAAGTTTTCAATATAGTTAGTTAGGCAAAAATGTAATGTATAAAGGCTGGAGTGACTGTAAGTCTAACAGAACATAACACTACTTCTTGCTTTTCAGCTCTCTTTTGTTTACACTGACTGGTTACCCTGGTTACCAGGCAGTAACCAATCAGTGACTTGAGGGAGGGCCACATGGGTCATAACTGTTGCTTTTGAATCTGAGCTGAATGCTGAGGATCAATTACAAACTCACTGAACAGTTATGTCCCACGTGGCCTCCCTTCAAGTCGCTGACTTACTCAGATTTAGAGAGCTGAAAAGCAGGTTGTTCTATTCTGGTTATTATATTAGACATCCAGTCACTCCAGCCTTTATAGTTTGCATTTTTCCCTGACTAACTATATCAGAAACATTTTTTATTTTGCACAGCCCATCTATTTACCCAGTTTTTAATTTTACCCTGAACTGTTCCTTTAAACCATCTGCAGAAAAGTGCAAATGCTTACATATAAAACAATGGGAATAACATGGGGATCCAATGAGTATGGATGGATGAACAGCGTCATCTCTTGAGATTCCAATGCATTCAGAAATGAACCAATAGTTCCCCCACTACATGATACTATCAACCAATAAGAGAACACGCAGAAACAGCAACAAAACTGTAAACAAAGTATTAAAAAAAAAATGGTGGTGGGGCGAGATGGGTTTCAGAAATTAGGTGACTTTACAGAAATATTAACGCTTACAGCCATGCATCATATAAAATTCTGTTTTCTTATATTATCCATATATATATGTCTGTATTTACAGAATATTTTACACTGGCTGTACAAAATAGACTCTGATTTCCAACATTCTCAAAATAGTGTTATGTCATTACAAAAAAATAGTGATATTCTCGTCTCTTTCTGAAACCAAACACACAATTCCCAGTTTGTATTTACTTCATCTGGTTCTGGAGATGCCTGCAATGCTTTGACAAACAAAAAGGGCTGATACAGTTACATGGGTACAAGTACATTTACACAGTGACGGGGGAAACGGTTAACGAAGGTGTTTCCCCTTTAAATGAACTTTTAGTATGATGTAGAGAGTGATATTATGAGACAATGTGCCTTTGGGCTTCATTTTTCAATTATTCAGCTTTTCATTCAGTGGCTCTCCAGTTTGGTGTTTCAGCAGCCAGTGATGTAACTAAAAAGTGCGGGGCCCCCCCAGCAAAAAATATCTTCAGCGGAGTCTGGTGCACTCCAATCCCCATCCGCCCATTCACTTCCTATCCCGCCTCTGTCCCTCCCATGTTCCACCCCTGTCCACCCAGACTCTGCCCACTCCTGGCCGACTTACTTCCCCTTTCCTTGTCGGTAAGAGATTGTGGCTGGGGAGGAGGGTTTTTTTTTTATTAAAGGGATACTGTCATGGTAAAACATGCTTTTTTCAAAACACATCAGTTAATAGTGCCGCTCCAACAGACTTCTGCACTGAAATTAATTTCTTTGAAGAGCAAACAGATTTTTTTATATTCAATTTTGAAATCTGATATGGGGCTAGACGTTTTGTCAGTTTCCCAGCTGCCCCAGTCATGTGACCTGTGCCTGCACTTTAGGATGAAACTACTTTCTAGCAGGCTGTTATTTCTGAATCAGTGTTGTTCTAAAGCTGGCCAGACTCAATGATCCGATTGTACGAATCGAGGATTCGTACGATTTTCGGACGGTGTGGAAAGTCCCGACATTTTTTGTCTGGCAGAGATCGGTCGTTTGGTTGATTGGACAGGTTAGAAAATTTCTGTCGGCTGCCGTTAATATCTCTGAATGTATTGCCGATCGTACGATTTTCAGTGGGAGACCGTCACTAGGTTTTGTCAGACAGAACTTTCGTACGATCCCTGTCAGGGGCAGAACATTGGCTGATCTGTGATTTAATTAATTTATTTGATCTAAAAGGTTAGCAGCAGGTCGGGAGATGGGGAAGTCTGATCGTTCGAGGATTCGAACAATCGGATCTTTGTGTCTATGGCCAGCTTTATATCTACCAGACAGCTGTTATCTTGTGTTAGGGAGCGGTTATCTGGTTACCTTCCCATTGTTCTGTTGTTAGGCTGCTGGGGGGAAAAAAGGAGGGTGTGATATCACTCCAACTTGCAGTACAGCAGTAAAGAGTGATTGAAGTTTATTAGAGCACGAGTCACATAATTCGGGGCAGCTGGGAATCTGATTTCAAAACTGAATATAAAAAAAATCTGTTTGCTCTTTTGAGAAATGGATTTCAGTGCAGAAGTCTGCTGGAGCAGCACTATTAACTGATGCGTTTTGAAAAAAAGCATGTTTTCCCAGACCCCCCTGTGGTCCCTACAACTGTGGGGTCTGCTTCTTCTATAGTTACCCCACTCTCAGCAGCCATCTTGTTGCCAGGGTCTCATTTACCTTAGCAACCAGGAAGTGATTTGAATAAAAGACTGGAATACCAACAGGCAAAAAATTGCACAAGAAGCCATGCAAAGTAACAACAAAAACAAAATTGTAGCTTTCTAAAGTAATAGTTTTTAGTATGCTGGGGTCAGTGACTCCCATTCAAAATCTAGATAGAGGCAGAAAAGCAAGGCAATTCATTAAAACACTATAAAATGTTAATAATGAAGACCAACTGCAAAGTTGTCAGGAATATGGCATTTTATGACATACTAAATCTTAAAGGAGAATTCAACGCTTTTAGCATAAAAATATGTGCCCCCCCCACACCTTGGCGCAGAATCAGGCATTGCAGTACCACGCAGCCATCTTCCAGGTCTTCGTGTCTTCTAGCTTTTCTGCAATTTCTGTCCATTTCAGCACATGTGCAGTATGCTGGTCGATATGCTGGTCTCCAACTCAGCCGAAAACCCAGAAGGTGATTGCGTGGAACTCCGATGCCTGAATCTGCGCCGAAGGGTAAGTAAAAAGTTAGGGGCATTTATGTAGGGGTTTTATTGCTAAAGGGTTAGATTCTCCTTTAAATGTTATAAGCTGATGGCAAACCCAAGACAATGGAAGGGATAATAAGAACAGAACACCTACATGAGACTTGTAAGGTGAAAGAGCATAAGAACATGCAGAACAGCTCGGGGCAGTAATAGTGGAAACATCACCTAAAAGCTAAAAAAAGGAATGTGAAACTGGAATCCGGCAGAAGCATTTTTATCCTGTAAGTGCTTACACTTTGCTTTGGTGTCAGTCCCTAAGTCAGTTGAAAGTGCCAATGAAAGCTAAATATGCAGAAGTCTTGAGCAGACTAAGTGGCCTAATCATCAGAAAGGGAGCAAGCAGGGTCATCTCTAGGGCTTGTAAAAAGCAGGCACAATCTACAGCTCTTTAGTTGCAACTGCCAGCACCTTCACCCTTCAACCCATGCCTGAAAGCTGCAAAGAACAGGCAAATCATTCAAAAACTATAAAAAAATAAAAGATGGAGACCAATTGAAAAGTTGCTTGTAATTACCCATTCTATAACATACTACAGTTAACTTAAATGTAAACCACCCCTATAATAATGGGGACTGGAAACCCCTGTTTTGCTGCAGACTCTGCCACAGCTAAAGATAGCCCAGGCTGCAAGCAAATGCAAAGTGACTTTTCAGATCAAGCGTAGACGGATTCGCTCAGTGTAGTGTGAAAGGTCAGAACAGATTTCTGCTACAGAATGGGAGTTTGCCGTCACTTAAGTTTTACCAGGAATAATTCTATCTGGTCTGTATTCAAGTCGGCGAGGAATTCATTATTATAGAACCATCTTTAGTAATGCAGCTTAAGCCCATCTAAAGCTTCTGATCACAAACACAAGCTTAGCTGTTACAGACACATTTGCTGTGCTGATTGCACTGAATCTCCTATAAAACAAACCAGGACACCTCAAGAATCTTATTGAGGGGCTTTTCTGAGTATATTCTATTAACAGGACCTGTAAGGCTGTAATTTTCATAAATTAAAATAAGAAAATTACTTTTTTTTTGTGATTGTGTGTGCGCATGTATTAAAATCTCTCTCTTAATTACTTATATCAAAGCGGAAAACTACTGGATATTTACAATTAAAATCTGAACTCCTGTGGGAGAGAGAGACAGCAATATATTCCCTCAGCATAAAGGGAAATATATATATATATCTCAATAGAAGGGCCAGCACTCCATGTCTCGTGAAGAATTAATGTGTTTATTTATCGCTCATCCGACATTTCGACCCTCATTAGGGTCTTTTTCAAATGAGGGTCGAAACGTCGGATGAGAGATAAATAAACACATTAATTCTTCACGAGACATGGAGTGCTGGCCTTTCTATTGATATGAATAAGTGACATTTGGCTACAGCACCCTGCAGTTGGACTAAATCCGGTAAGAGTGCAGACACTGAGAGACATTTATATATATATATATATATATATATATATATATATATATATATATTCTCCTCCCAAAGAAAATACTCTTATTTCATTTAGATAGGACTGATGCATAGACACTGCCTTGGCGGGGCGCATCAGCTTAAACATACTTTGTACAAACTTTGTAACTAAAAGTGTCTCTTTTTTCCTAATATAGGTAGGTTTCCATTAATCCAATTGTTTCTTAAGGTAGTACACTGAGGGTGCTGGGAAATAACTTGTTTGTTTAAATTCATTGTATGATATAAGCCACACACCCATGCACCAGACTGATTCTTAATTGCAACACATGGATGAGCTGCATTTTTTGTTTTTGTTTTAGTATATATATATATCTATCTCAGGGCTGTCCTAGTGGTTCTTGAAGGCATCTCCAGAACCAGAGTTGCATCTAGTTCTGCACCTAACAAGTCTGTAGTGCAGCAGAGCATCACAGAGGCAGAGTTTCAGTTGGTGCCTGATCTCACCAAGCTCTGCTGCCTCGTACCAAACATTCATTACGCTGTATCCATAGTGATTATAAACGCCATACTGCCGACAAATCCTGTCGTCTCCTTTCCAGACAGCAGTTTAACAGGACTCATAGTGGTACTACTGTTGCTGCACCTTGGTAGGATCGCTCATACTGTCAGTCCTGTGATGGGAAAACTGCTGCTGGTGTGATGGGGCAAAAGTGTTCTGTTGCACAGGGAAGGGGGAAAGAATGAGCTGTGTGGACTGGTTTCCATGAACCAACCTCGAAGTCTAGAAAATAAATCAAAATACAAAATTAAAATGAACCCTCTCACAAATTTTACATGGCTTCTCTTGCTGTGCAGTTTTTGCACAAGACAATGGAAGGGATATTTTATACACTGTATATACACACAAAAGTTGCTATGGGGAAATTATTTTTAAAGGGAGACATTGGAGCAGTAGAGATAAGATACAGGGCAACCAAAATTGGTCTGTCTATAATAAATAGTCTATAATAAATATTTAAAGAGCAGCACACGTTACCTGCAAAAACTGCTGTGGCTGCTGGGCTAGTTGTGCTTGAGCAGGCTGCTGTACTGTAGGCACTGTCTGTTGCTCTTGCTGATATTGTTGGTGCTGAGTGATTGATAAGGTCTGGGGTTGCTGCTGCTGTGTAGCAAATGTAGGGTAGGCAGTAACAACTGGGCCCATAAACATTGTGCTTGGGACCATAACTGCTCCACAAGCCATAGGAGTGGTCACCAGCTTAGTGACAATTTGCTGAGCTTGAGAAAACCTGAACAGAAAAAATAAGTCTTGCAGAATCACCTGTCAGGAATAACTGTTAATTGACTAACTTGCATAGCACAACAAGTGACCAAGAACAAGTATATACAAGGGCAGGGATCCCCAACCTTTTGAACCCGTGAGCAACATTCAGAAGAAAAAGGCTTTGGAGAGCAACACAAGAATGAAAAATATTCTTGGGTTGCCATATAAGTGCTGTGATTGGCCACTAGGTAGCCCCTATGTATATTGCCAACCTACATTGAGGCTCTCTGTTTGGCAGGACACCTGGTTTTTATACAACCAAAACTTGCCTTTAAGCCTGGAATTAAAAAACAAGCACTTGTTTTGAAGCCACTGGGAGCAACATCCAAGGGGTTGAAGAGCAACATGTTACTCACGAGCTACTGGTTGGGGATCACTGTACTAGGGCATACCAATTGCAATCCTTTCCGGTATGCATTAAAAAAAAAAAAAGGCACACAAACCTCATTTATCTTTTCTCTAGTATACTGGACTTCGCACATGTTATTTCAGGAACCAGAAAATCACATGAAATCAAATAAAGACGTCCCTATGCACAAGCATTGCAGAGTCTATATTCCATGATACAGTACTCACCTAATCTGCCTGTCCTGAGGAAATGTAGTAACAGAGGCTCCCTGGCTGCTCTGCTGAATGTTGGAAGGCATCTGTACCATACTACCAGAAGGCGCCTGCGAGATGACCATAGTGTTGTACAAAGGACTAGTGAGAGTTCCCGATGTCTGGCTAGACAGTGAAGTCTGCTGGTTGTGTCCTCCATGAATGTTCTGCTGGCCTTGCTAAAAGGGAAACGTTTTTCCAATATATTTAAATCACAAATTGTTAAATCTTGCAAACGTTTGAATTAAAATTATTCGTTTAATTAGAGACCTTCCTTTACAAACAAGGTAAATCTGCAACCAGGCTGAGAAACAATTTCACTCCCCCCCCCCATCAGGTCCCTGCTTACTTCTAACTCTTTAGCAGTAGCATCAGGGACTCACTGTGGCTGGATTTAAGTGGATAATTTGGGTATGGTTTGGTTACAATCCAACAAGAGTTTTGTATTCAGCACTCACCCACTATCCACTTATTTTCTTTCAAGCGGTGCACGTGCCCAGTGGCCCACAGACCAACCGATTTTGTAGACAATGTATAATTTGACAGAGCTCCGGACAGGATTTTTATAAAGGCTTTTTAAACTGAAAATCTTGTCCGGAGCTGTGTTAAATTATATATGGTTTGGTAACACCAACTTTTCTTGCAAAGCTTGGCCAATAACTGCCATACATAATACAACAGTAAGGCATACCTGTCAGAACAGTGTAAAAAGTTCTAAACTCCTTGTCAGTCTGTGCCTTTATTATTATTATTATAATAATAATAAATCAGGAGGTTTCTGCCCAGCCATACACTTCATATCAATGGTTGTCAAACCTTTATCTATAGCCTCAATGAAATGTCCAACTTTTAGTTAGGGCCTCCCTTAGTTTATAAATTGGGTAGTCATAATTAAAAAAATTTTTTTAGGACAAGACATACATACTGTATTTAAAACGCTACTTTACTGACCTTCAAATGTGGGCTTTTAGGTGTATCGGAGAAAGCAAATGGTTATTCACCCCTAATCTCCCACTAATTGGCATTTAGTCTTAGCCACCCCATGCCACAGCTCCCATCAGGGGGAAAAACCCCAGCATTTACATTACCTGGTTTGCATTCTGTAACTGGTGCTGCTGCATTATGTGCTGAGCCCCCACATGCCCAGTGTTCATGCCACCTTGAAGTTGGCCTTGCATGGTGAGCTGTGGTAACTGCTGAATGCTTGGGCTGTTTCCAGAAGAGACTTGTACTGGCCCAAAATTTAGCCCTGGTGCTGGTTGCTGTAAGAACATCTTGGGAAAAAAAAGAAAATATACAGACTAGCAGTCATAATATCTAATTACAGACTACTGCTAAACAAATCTGATCTGTAAAGAAAGCGAAGCATTGACAAGACCAGAACACATAAACAGACACTGACTTACAAAAAATATCTAACACATATATATACATAGGAAGTAAATGAAACAGTGCCTGAAAAATTTTGTCTCACTATCAGAGAGCAGTTTCCTGGAGTCAATTGTGGTTTGGATGATTTCTTGGACAGGCATAATATCCAAGGTTATTGTGATACTAAAATCTATAGCAGTATAGATATGGGTGTATATATATATAT
>CM044431.1:39327467-39360327 GCA_024363595.1 Xenopus borealis
AGTATGTGTACAAACTATAAACTCTGGCCTGGAATTCCACTGATGGTAGGTGATATAGTAGCGCGTCTGCAGCCATATCCACTGTTGCCCTTTTGTCAGGAATCTGTAATAGCATGACTTGCCTTTTCCATACTGCATTACTAAAAATATAGAAGGCAAAAATGGGATTAAATGAAATACAATTCATAGACTAATTAAAAATGCCTGTCCAGTGGCCAAGTTAAAAACAGGAAACTTGAGCAGGGGCAAATGAAGATGGAAAGAAGGTTGTCAGAGGCAGAATGGATCAAGAAGCAACACTACAACACAGGGGCAGGAGGATATGAAGAAGGAAGCAAGGGGCATCAGGAGCATAAAGAATAAAGAAGGCCCCATTACATATAAAAGTTGTTTTGCGCCCATACACTGGCCAGTAGTGACAGAGACAACAGCTGGTGGACATCTTTAACCTACTTGAAATACTTACAGTGTTCATGGCATTTTGCAAGGTTTTCCAGGTCATCCACATGATAATAATCATAGCCGGACGTTCCTAGCACCTCAAAAGGCAAATATCCAATGATTGGAGGGGCCCTAAAATAATAAAATATCAGTTTCACAAACCAGTCTCCTACATCATATGATGCTGCTTCAGTCCAACATCTCAGACGGACTAAAAGAACTAGTTTAGGACTAACGTGTGTATGGCTGTATGTATTATATAAGCACACATTTACTAAATACAAGCTGCTATGCTGCACTGCACTGACTGAATTTACATGAAATTAAACCAGTGGAGCTCTTTACTCTGGATTTTCTAGATGTATTACAAATCTTTCCTATAGGTTGGTTACCTTATGGCGCCAGAGTTTAATAGGCCTATCAGTCCAGCAGTGTCTACCTGAAAACCAGATTGACCACTGGCCCCCAATCATAAATGTAGAGACAGATTAATTGACCATGAACTGTTTCAGTGTATATCTCTGTATAGCGATCCTCAAAATCATTCCTCCATGAGAGTCAAACTATTTTAACTATCCTAATTCATAACCCTATATACCCTCCCATTGCCATCTTGTCAATCTTAAAGAGGAACTCCACAAACACACAACTTAAGCTTTATGAAAAGTAAACATAATTTCAAGCAACTTTGCAATATAAATCAGTTAAAAAATATGCAGACTTTTTGCAGAGATTTTTTAATGGTTTCGGACAGTTCCCTAATCCCAGCCCCCTGCTGATCTTTCTGACTACTTTGCTGAGTTGGCTGACTACTGTTTCTTTGTATCAACAGGTAGCTGTCCTTAGCCTTCGTCCTCCCAACCCCACAATTCCGTGCACATGTGATTTCAATAAGGAAAGGAAAATCACAGTGCAATGTAGTTCCTGCATGCTGTCTGTATGCTGTGGAGAAGTTGTTACAATTTGTAACATCAGTGTTTAGTCCCTCCTTCCAAAGGATTTAAAATGATGCAGAAAGAAAAGAACCGTTAACCAGCTGGATTTCAGCAAAGAAAATGGCATTTATCCATACGTTTTGAAGAAACAGGTAACTGTGAAGGGTATATTAGGGGTTTCTGTGTTATGTGGGCCTCTTTATCAAATTTCGGTTTGGAAGCCGGAGTTCCCCTTTAAGCACCATGCCCTTACGAGATACGGGCATGATGGCGTTGCCTAGACCAAATAACAAAAGGAAACCACACATTCAAGTCTTAATATTTCCACTGGCAAATCCAAGAAAATAAACACAAATATATGGTGTCTTGTAAATGGCTTTTTTGCCAGACACAGCAATCTTTCAGTAGGCAAGGAGAAACCAACCTGTGGTCCAAGAAAAGAAACTTCCATTCCAGACTGTGCCTTGATGTGAACTCTTCATTGGATTCTTCTACAGTGCACATTTCCTTAAAATGAATAGAGAAATTATTATTTTCCATGTGTAAAAGGACCTAATGTGCAATGCCCTATATGGTCCCCCCATACTGCCCTAAACTAAAGCAATGATAGGGAAACAATGGCCCTCCATTTCTTGTTGCACTACAACTCCTACAATCCTACATCAGATAAAGGCGGTCAGGTCCACTAGAATTTGTAGTCTAACTATATATAGTGTGACTTCTCATTCTGAGCAGAGCAGTTCTCTATTCTACAAGCTCCTAAAGGGGCAAACAATTCTCCAATCTGTCAAGAACACGGCTTAATTAGTGATGGTAATGCCTGGAAACTCTGCATTCTTCCATTTTATTTTTATTATTCAAACAACCCACCAGTAACTCCAAAGCTAAGAGCATTGGGAAGATGATGTAGAGGATAAATCTGAAGCTGTACCTTAATGAACTGTGGAGTAGCTAGTCTTACAGTAGCTACAAAGCACACTCTCTCTTCATAGGGTGGCCTCAGAGACCTCTGTAATGCACCATCAAATCCATTATGTGTAGAGCTGGGCACTGGGAAAAAAAAAATACACATATATGGAAAACTCATAACAATCTGGGTCCTGATTTGCATGTCTCAGGATTTAGGTACCACCACATCTGTAAGAAAGGAGGTTGGACACAGACTCCTTTCTGATTTTTAGCAGACTTTAAGGTATGATGGTCTGAATTACGGAAATCCTATACGTGTTCTGTAATTAATATTTTGATTTCAGCATCAGCATAAAATAATGGGGCGCTGCACTATGGTCCTGCACGGGTCAATTTTTGTAAACTTGTACACGCAATTTGACCTGCATGTTCCCACAACCCAACCCAACCCACAATAGGCTAACAAACCTTCCAGACCCAAGAAACTGGGAGTGATGTTCACTTGCATTTAAACTGAATTTCTCAGACAGGGAATCAGGGAATGTGCACTGATTAAATGGTCAAGTCAGTAGCACTTCCATTATACTTATATACTTTACTTAGCCCTAGAAGTGCATCCATAACCCCCCTTTTTGTATTAGTGATGTCACAATTGCCCAGAATAAACGTCACTCACGGTGCTGAATCTTCCCAAACAAATTTAAAAACTGGAAGAACCAAAAGGGTGGGATTAAGCCCGCACCTTTGTTGGGTACCCAGCTGGGTTACCCGCGGGCTGCTCGCACAGCCAAGGAATCAGGTACTTTCGGCCTGAAACCCAGCACTTTGCGGGTATTTAGTGGGTTACCTACCCGATGCAGGACTCTACACCACTCATATTTCTATGACCCAAACTTTCTATATAGGAGGCCATATGCTGGACGGGAGGAAACCGCATCTCACTTTCCCATCTTGACACAGCTAGAGGATCTCCAAGCAGGAACCCCAACCTCTTAAGGGAACACTTTGATTGGTGATGTATCGTGCATAAGACATTACATAACCTTTGTACCACTGGCCTTAAAGAGATCCTTCAGTCTTTCAAGAACCATCAGACAAAAAGAGGTATTTAAAATGGGTGAAAAAAATTAAAGCACGTTGTGCAAACGGTGCATCCTGAACACATTTATGATTTCTTACATTTCTAGAGGGTTTGCATCCCGGTGAAAGAACTGGTATCAATTTTCAATTTATAAAAGATAGTATTGGCAGGGGCGATGCTGCCCATTTTGCCACCTAAGGCGGTCTTCGTTTTGCCAGCCCCCGCCTCCCCACGGCACGCACCTTCAGCCCCAGACAGGGGTCGTGGGGGCAATTGCGCTCTCTGCACTAGAAGAGCCGAATTTCCAGGTTGAAAGCCAAAAATTTTCCTCTTAAAATTACCAGGAGCGGCAACCAGGGGGGCGCTACCGCCTGAGTATTGGCCATGTATCTGCTATTTTTAGCCAAGCCAGTTAATCCTCCTTACTGACGTATAGTTTAAACAATGAACTTTCACAATGACATTAAATCAGTAAGTTTAAAAACATTCTCACAAACATTCTTTGCAATCAGAGATATTTATAGTATTACATGTTTCATATTGAGAACAGACGTGGAATAGTTATTACAGAAACTCTTTTCATTAGCCAGTTTCTCCCTGCAGAAATAAATTGTGGGACTCACCGTTATTTAAAGACTTGAAATTTCCAATAAACTTAACAAATTCGTACGTTGATGGCTCTTTGGGGTCAGCTGTGCCTCTCAGCATGTGGCAACAGAATTCAAGTTCATTTTTTGCTAATAGAGCAGAAGATATGTTCATTAGACTTTCTGAAGGAACAGCGAAACAGATATACAGACAGAGGAAAATGGCTTGGCTGTGTGTTTGGAAGAGGTAGTTTTCATAAAATGCATTTAAAGGGGCTACTCAACTTTAAATTAACTTTTACTATGATCTAGACATTGATATTCAGACAATTTGCAATTGGTTTTTTTTTTTTTCAGTTACTTAAAGGGGTGGTTCACCTTCAGGTTAACTTTTAGTATGTAATAGAATGACCAATTCTAAGCAACCTTTCAATTGGTCTTCATTATTTATTTTTTATAGTTTATGAATTATTTGTCTTCTTCTCCTGAATCTTTCTAGCTTTCAAAAGGGGGTCACTGGCACCCTCAAAAAAGAAATCCTCTCTGAAGCTGCACATTTATTGTTATTGCTACTTTTTATTATTCGTCTTTATTTCCTGACCCTATCTTATTAATATTCCATATTTTCATTCAAATCAATGCATGGTTGCTAGGTTAAATTGGACCCTAGCAACCAGATTGCCGACGCTGCAAACTGGAGAGCTGCTGAATAAAAAGCTAAATAACTCAAAAACCACAAATAATAAAAAATGAAAACCAATTACAAATTGTCTCAGAATAACACTCTCTACATCATACTAAAAGTCAACTCAAAGGTGAACAACCCCTTTAACTTTTTGCCATCAAGTTTGGACTTTCAATAGCTATCTGGTTGATAGGGTCTTGTTTACCTTAGCAACCAGACAGTGGTTTGAATGAGACACTGAAATTTGAATAGGTGACAGATAGAAAGATGAGTAATACAGAGAAACGATACAAATGCAAGTGTAAGCTCAAAGAGCAATTGTTTTTTAGGCTGCAGGTGTCAGTGATGCGCTGGATAGATGAAGAAGAGGAAAGCAACGGATTCAAAATCTAAAAAAAAATTATTAAAACCAATTGCACGGTTGCTAGGAATAGGACATTCTATAACATAGTAAAAATCAACTTAAAGGAATTGTTCAGTATAAAAATATAAAATGGGTAAACTGTGCAAAAAAAAAAAAAAAATTCTAATATAGTTAGCCAAAAATGAACACTACTTCCTGCTTTTCAGCTCTCTTAGTTTCCACTGATTGGTTACCAGGCAGTAACCAATCAGTGACTTGAGGGGGGCCACGTGGGTCATAACTGTTGCTTTTGAATCTGAGCTGAATGCTGAGGATCAATTGCAAACTCACTGAACAGTTATGTCCCATGTGGCCCCCCTTCAGGTAGGGTTGCCACCCAGCCAGTATTTTAGTGGCCTAGCTGGTAAAACACCTGCCAAGGTCTGGGCTGGTATTACAAATTTACCGTCAATGTAGCTGCCGGTAAATCTGTAATACCCCTATCAAAAGCCCAGGGCCTGCCCCTAATCTGCGCAAAACTTAGTTTTTCCGTCATCTGGCCCGTGACTCCTCCCCTCCCCACACCCCCTTTCTTCCCAACCCCCCCACCGCTGGTGAAATTTTTATTGAAAGGTGGCAACCCTACCTTCAAGTCGCTGACTAACTCAGAGTTAGAGAGCTACAAAGCAGGAAGTAGTGGTTTTCGTTTCTGTTCGACATCCAATCACTCCAGCCTTTTATTAAATTTTTTTTTTAACTAACTATATTAGATAGGCTGTGCAAAATAGGAAATGTTTCTATTTACCCAGTTTTTATACTGAACTGTTCCTTTAAAGGTGAACCACCCCTTTAACAACAAACTCAAAGTTCAGAGATTAAATCTGTGCCACTCAGTATTTTGGGTCTTTGCTGCTTGAGGAAGATCCCTATTAGCACTGCGTTCATGGTTTATGGGTCTAACCTTTACAAACTAGTAGCTAGTTTAGTAGAGGATTTCTATCTTTACACTATTTATATTAGCAAACAGCAGAGAAGTTATGCGCAGCCTTTGCTGCTTCCAAACACATAATATACAAGATAAAAAAATTAGGAGGTAGTAAAAAGACCATGCCCCAATACCATTTTTATATTTGCTGTTTTTTCTCAAGAAATCCAGTATGGCACACAAGCAAATATAGTTTATCTATAGCAGTTTGATCAATGCACTTAACACATTGAAAGAATCAGGACCTCATTTCCTTGTTCCATAAGAACTATACCACTGTGTGCGTTAGCTCCTTGAGTACATTGGCCGTTCCATATAAAGGAATAAAATACTATATAATATTATCTTTACTATATTTAACTAATAGTACACCCACAGAAGAAAAAGGCTTAAAGGAACAGTTCAGTGTAAAAATAAAAACTGGGTGCAGAGGCTGTGCAAAATAAAAAATGTTTCTAATATAGCTAGTTAGGCACTACTTCCTGCTTTTCAGCTCTCTAACTGAGTAAGTCAGCGATTTGAAGGGGGGCCACATGGGACATAACTGTTCAGTGAGTTTGCAATTGATCTTCAGCATTCAGCTCAGATTCAAAAAAAAATGTGGCCCTCCCTCAAGTCACTGGGGATCAGTTATCAACACTGGGCAAATTTGCCCATTGGCAGTAACCAATCACAATCACAATTGATTCATAGTTCTACTTCTGCTGGCTTCAAAAAGCTAATCATTGTTTGGTTGCTATAGGTTACCCAGTTATGATAAATGAGCCCCACTGATTGGTTACTGCCCAGTAACCAATCAGTGGAAACCAAAAGAGCTGAAAAGCAGGAAGTAGTGTTCTGGCTATTATATAGTCACTCCAGCATTTTTACATTACATTCTTGCACAGCCTATCTATTTATTTTTATACTAAAAAATTCCTTTATTGAACAACTTGAAGAAACAGCCCTCTAGCAACTGCGTAGCTTTGTGCATGTAGTCTTTCTGGCCAAAAGGAACTATTCTCCCAGATACATGAACAGGATAAATCATACATTGCTAAATATGAAATATCTATATTTTTCCTGCAATGAAATACTTGTATTTATTTGTCACCAGCAAGGCTAGCAACATCAGAGCAGAACCTTTGCTTTATAGAAGAGGACAGTTGGCATTTCCATATATGAAATATAGCTACAGTAGATACTCTTAAAACATATATAACGGAGTTAAATTCAATTCAATTGGATAATACAGTAAGCAATCCAAAAACTGAGGGTGTTGCTAAGTAACCAGAGAAATTATTGGGATGTTGCCAAGTAACACACCATATGTCTACAGTTTAATTGGCCATAGAGTCTCCCTCTTATCATTATGCATATAAAAAACAGTCAACCAACAATAAAATTATTAACCATCCATGTTCATGATATTGGTCGCCAATGGTTTTACCGATATATTTTCCATTATAAAATCTATTTTAGCTGCATGGCAAACCACTTACTTTTAAGATACTCCGATGACAAAGAATCACTTTCCAACATCCGTGTAGACAGAATTTTATACACTTCTGAATGTTCCCCCTCGGGGACAAAATTAAATATACTCTGATCAACAAGATCAGACTGACACAGGAACAAAGAGAGAGGGAGAGAGAAATAGGTTAGAGAAATGCAACTTATTGGAGAGCACAATAACAAGGTCAGAACACTCCAGTGTCTGGAACTCATGAATGATTTGTTTACACAAGGGAGTCATGTGGCGGCACTTAAGAGATTGCTTTAAATGCATTTCCCTCTCACTGCGCTTAGGGTAACATTGGCAGTTCTACATCTTTAGCAAATATGTCTAACAGGCGCTTATCATGCTAGGTGATGAACAATGGGACCCGGGAAACAACATCCATAACTAACAGCTCATGGCAGTAAAAAAAAAAATAAATAAATAAAAAAAAGAGCCTATGACAAAATCAGATTTAAATGAAAAAAGTTAAGATTTAACCTGATTCCATGACTGCTACTGAAGATATGGACTTGTGTTATCAAAGAACAGGCATTTTTATTATCCCCAACAAATATGACTGATTTGTTTCAATAAGTGCTTAACAGACTGGAAGGAAAAATTCCTTTTTAGCAGCAAAAAGGAAAACCATGCTATTACTAATACAGGTATGGGACCTATTATCCAGAATGCTTGGGACCTGGGGCTTTACGGATAATGGGTCTTTCCGTAATTTGGATCTTCACACCATAAAGGGGAATGAACCCCCCCGGCGCTAACCCCACCCCCGTAGGCCCCCCTCCCTCCTCCACCCCCCTGCCTACCTCTCCCCCAGGCTATTGCCCCTAAGTCCCTATTTACCCTTTAATGCAGATCAACTCCAGCGATGTTCACAGGGGCCATCTTCTCTTCTAACAGATTCTTTTCTTCTTCCAGGATCTGATGGCGCTGGGCGCGCATGCGCAGTAGGATGCCGGTTCAATCGGCGAACTCCGTGAACTTTCGGCGCATGCGCAGTAGTACCGGCGTCCTACTGTGCATGTGCGCCCATCGCCATCAGATCCCGGAAGAAGCACTTTGAAGAGAAGATGGCCCCTGGGATTATTTGTTTGAAATGGAGTCTATGGGAGACTGTCTTTCCGTAATTCAGAACTTTCAGGACAGCGGGTTTCCCGATAACAGATCCCATACCTGTAATATAATTACAGCAATGGGACCTGGTATCCCATAATGCTGGGGATATTGGGTTTTCTGGATAATCGATCTTTCCATAATTTGGAACTTTATACAGGTATGGGATTCGTTATCAAGTAAGGATTAATTATATCTTAATTGGGATCAAGTACAAGCTACTGTTTTATTATTACAGAGAAAAAGGGAATCACAAAATTTGGATTATCTGGATAAAACGGAGTCTACGGGCAGTATTTTACTGGCCTGGCTGGTATTTTTGATGGCTGATCCCTATGTTATTTATAAGGCAAAAAAATAGGAAAGCTGGTATTTTTTTCCGGAAAAGGTGGCAACCCTATCTACGGGAGACAGCCTTTCTGTAATTCTGAGCTTTCTGCATAACAAGTTTAAAACCTGTATTTAATCAACCTAACAAAGTTGGGTTCCCAGTCTCCTTTTACTTACTGGTAAGTGTTCAAGTAAGGAGGTCACGCTTTCAGATACATATATTATGTTTCCATCTGTCATAACTGCCAGGAAAAATCCATCCAGTGCCTGAAAAGTAACCGAACAGCCTTTTATTTCATGTTATAGATGTAGTTCAATTATTATGACTGTAGCATTGTTGTTCAACTAAATATCCAGGCAACATTAGGTAAATGCAATGTCAGAGACCAAATTCTAGAATGGTATACAACTGAATATCTGAAGATATTTTAAAGGGATACTGTCAAAACACATCAGTTAATAGTGCTGCTCCAGCAGACTTCTGCACTGAAATCCATTTCTCAAAAGAGCAGATTTTTTTACATTTCATTTTAAAATCTGACATGGGGCTAGACATATTGTCAGTTAGCTGCCCCCAGTCATGTGACTTGTGCTCTGATAAACTTCAGTCACTCTTTACTGCAAGTTGGAGTGATATCAACCCCCCCAGCAGCCTAACAACAGAACAATGGGAAGGTAATCAGATAACAGCTCCCTAACACAAGATAACAACTGCCTGGTAGATCCAAGAACAGCACTCAATAGTAAAACCCATGTCACACTGCGTACTATTCAGTTACATTGAGAAGGGAAAAAAAAACGGCCTGCCAGAAAGCAGTTCCCTCCTAAAGTGCTGGCACAAGTCACATGACCAGGACAGCTGGGAAATTGACAAAATGGCTAGCCCCATGTCAGCTCTTTTGATTAATGGATTTCAGTGCAGAAGTCTACTGCAGCAGCACTATTAACTGATACGTTTTGAAAAAAACATGTTTTCCCATGACAGTATCCCTTTAAATAGAGTGAAATGAAAGATTTATGCTACACACTAAAGCCTATACTGTGCAAAACCTTTTTCTTCTTACCAGAGAGCTATGCACGATAGGGTCAAAATAAGAATATCTGCTAATTGATCTGTTGCTTAAGTTTTCTGTTAGAGTGTATTTCAGTATTCCAGGGTTGGGTTTAGATATTTCTCTAGCGCATATACTGGGCTCACTGTACCACAATAATGTTTTACTATGTACAAGTATTGTGTAAAAAGCCCGATACGTTTTTCAGACTGCCTTGATATTTCGTTAGGGGCACAAAATATATTTGTTCAGGACAGAATTAAATATGCTAGAAAAATATATTCAGCTCCTTAAAGGAACATGAAAACCAAAAAATTAAAGTGATTTAGGGCTGGTGCAGACAGGGATATACTGTCACCTGGCGATTAATCGAGGCGACAATCTCCCCGAACTGCCTTCTCCCTGTCCGCCGCCTGTTTTAGTCAAAAAGCGCCAATGCACACATGAAGCAACTTCGTGCGATTCCGGAAATCGATGCACCGCAAGTTAATTGGCGCTGGCGCTTTTTTACTTAAACAGGCGGCGGACAGGGAGAAGGCAATTCGGGAGATTGTCGCCTCGCAGAATCGCCAGGCGACAGAAACTTCCCGAATCTCTCTGTCTGCACCAGCCCTTAAAGTAAAGAAAATATCATGTAGTGTTGCCCTGCGCTGTTAAAACTGATCTGTTTGCTTCAGAAACACCATTATAAACATATAAGCAAGCTGCTATATGGCACAGGATAAGTAATGGATAACAGATAACATTATATTCTACAGAGCTTATCTGCTATCTGCTGTGTAACTTCAGCCTTTTCTACTTTGACTAGTTGCCCCCATGGCTACACAACAGCTTATTTATATAAACAATAGTAGTGCTTCTGAAGCAAACACAAACAGTTTTACCAGTGCAGGGCAACACTGCATTATATTTGTATTACTTTAAAACAATAACATTTTTTGATGTTACTGGACCTTTAAATAACCCAGCTGCTGGCTACTGACAAATGACTAAATCAGCAAAATACAGTTACCAATATAGTATTTTTGGGATCAGATAAAAACAGCAAGATATTAAAGGGGTTGTTCACCGTCAAGTTAACTTTTAGTATATTATAGAACGACAAATTTTAAGAAACTTTTCAATTGGTCTTCATTATTTATTTTTCATAGTTTTTTTTAATGATTTGCAATTTTCTTCTGTTTCTTTGCGGCTTTCAAATGGGAGTCACTGACACCATCTAAAAACAAATGCTCTGTAAGGCTACAAATGTATTGTTATTGCCACTTTTTATTACTCATTCTATTCAGTCCCTCTCCTATTCATATTCCAGTCTCTTATTCAAATCAATGCAGGGTTGCTAGGGTAATTTGTACCCTAGAAACCAAATTGCTGACACTGCAAACTAGAGAGCTGCTGAATAATAAGCTAAATAACTATAAAACCACAAACAATAAAAAATGAAAACCAATCGCAAATTGTCTCAGAACATCACTCTCTACATTATACTAAAAGTTAACTCAGAGGTGAACAACCCCTTTAATTATTAGGTTAAATTAAAAAACCTTCTTTTATTTTCATTATTTGAACAACTATACATTCGCTTTAATATTAAGTACCCACCTCCAGCATGAGTTGAGTAAATTCCTCATTACTAAGGAAAGTAGGTTTCCAGTCTTGTCGTATTTCACTAGCATCCGACTGTGCACTGATTTCTGCAGGGAATCATTATGCAGCAAACTGTTAGCAATTATTTTTTAGGATGGGGGGGGGGGGGAGAAACGAATAGTGCAGTTTGCTCACCTATAGCAAACAATTAGCAGGTAACATTTGCCATTCAAATGTCAGGGGTTTCTGCATCCAAGCAAACTTTTGCATTTTATCTTATATGGGGTAGTGTGCATTTTATTTATTTATTTTGCATTTTCTTGTCTGTGTGTTCCCTGCCTAGCAGCACTCACTGGGAAGATAAGGATCCAGCATCTTGAATGCAGTTTGCTTGAGCTTTCATTTTTACTGTTAAGGTGGCCATATATTGAGAGATCCGCTCGTTTGGCGATGTCGCCAAACGAGCGGATCTCTCCCCGATATGCCCACCTTGAGGTGGGCGATATCGGGCTGATCCCATCGTGGGCCCTAGGGCCCAACGATCGGATCACAATGCAGGGCATACGGGCGGTCGGATCGCGGGACCGCATCAACGGACAGATGCGCCCTCAATCCAACGGGATTTTTAATCCTGCCTGATCGACATCTGGACGGCTTTCGGCCAGAAATCTATCGGAGTGGCCCGTCGGAGGGCCCCATACATGGCCCGATAATCTGCGGACTCAATCTGTCGGCAGCTTTTATCAGCCCGTGTATGGCCACCTTTAGACGGTGAGATAGCATTTTTAAATAAAATCCCTCAGGTCTGAATGCGTAAAGCAAGGCCCTGCAGCTAAGAAATACCTTTATGCTTCTGTAGGAAGTCAATGCTTTTCTGCAGCACTGTGGATTTGTCCATTCTTCGGGCATTGCCTGGCAACATCGACCCAAGCTCCTTAATGAGAATATTGAACTGATCTCTTCTCCTTTTCTCCGATTTGTTCCGAGAATCCCTTTAAAAAAAAGAGGCATAAAAAAAAAAAAAAACATTTAAAATGGCAATCCTATTAATCTAAAAAGCTTACAATGTGTATGGGGATAAAAATAGCCTAATTATAGGGTTTTTTTTTTCACCTTGAACCTTTTTCAGCAATTTCTCTTTTTCTCGCTCTCTCTCTCTCTGCTCAGGAGCTATGCTAGCACTTTTAAATACACAAGTCTGCAAATCAAGAGTTTCAATGGGTCTTTACCCAAGGGGGCACAAGTGCAGGAGCACTAAGGGGCCCTCAATTGCAAAGAACAGAGGCGGTCTGCGATCTGACAGGATTTTTCTGACTCTTGGCCAAATGCAGGCCCGGATTTGTGGATAGGCCACCTAGGCCCGGACCTAGGACGGCAGAATTTTAGGGGGTGGCACACCCACACTGGTTCAGAAATTTAAATTTCCCATGTGCCAATTCCCATTGCTCCATCCCGATGATGAAAATTTGAGCAAATAAAAGGGAGGGCCTAGGGTGACAAATGACAGCGGGCCAAGGAGCGCCCACTATGTAAATCCGGCCCTGGCCAAATGTCAAATGGGGAAGCCCGTCGGAGGGCCTCAGACATGGGCCAATAAATTGCCGACTCGGTCTGTCGGCAGCATTTATCAGCCCGTGTTTGGCCAGCTTTAGACTGAGTGTCAGAGGCCAATGGTAAGTTACACAATGCAGGATGCAACATGAAATGTTTTACAAAAAAAAGGGCCAATTGCACTTTGCTGGTCATAACATTTTGATGCCTCCTGTATAGATTACAGTAAATATTATTAGTATTTTTCAGTCAATTTTAATATTTTTTGCATCATAATGGCCCCACTAACACACCTCACGGAGGCTTATCACAAAACAACTGGGCAAGAGAGAATGCAGTATGTAAGATATGGATTATCTAACAGTGACTCAACAAGATGCTTTCATAAGGGCTTGTATGAACAGCACATACAGCAGAACATGGCCTAGGTCAGTGGTCCTCAAACTTGGCCCTCCAGCTGTTAAGGAACTACAAGTCCCACAATGCAATGATGGAGTCTGACAGCCACAGTCAGGCAAATGCATTGTGGGACTTGTAGTTCCTTAACAGCTGGAGGGCCAAGTTTGAGGACCACTGGCCTAGGTGAAGAAACACTATAGTGGAAAGTACAAGAAGAGGAGATACAGAACAAGCCAATGAAAAACGCAATGACAGTTTTATACAAAAGGACAGGGTCCATATTGTGTTTAAGGCAGCGCAGATTGGGGCCAGGCAGTCACTTGAAAAATGACAAATAAAATAAAGCAAAACCAACTTTTAGGTTTCACCCCTACTATCACTATTGTACAGGTATGGGATCCATTATCCAGAAAGCACCAAATTACAGGAAAGCCATCTCCCATAGATTTTGCATTAAAATCACATAATCCGAAATGTTTAAAAAGGATTTCCTTTTTCTCTGTAATAATAAAACAGTACCTTGCACAGGTATGGGATCCGTTATAGGGAAACCTGTTATCCAGAATGCTCCGAATAACAGAAAGATGGTCTCCCATAGACTCCATTTTATCCACAGAATGCAAATTTTTTAAATGATTTCCTTTTTCATTGTATTTGATCCAAACTAAGATATAATTCATCCTTATTGGAAGCAGAACTAACCTATTGGGGTTATTTAATGTTTACATGATTTTCTAGTAGATTTAAGGTACAAAGATCTAAATTACAGAAAGATCTATTATCCAGAAAACCACAGATCCCATACATGTACTTGATCCAAACTAAGATATAATTAATCTTTATCAGAGGTAACAATCATATTGGGTTTTTTTAATGTTTAAATTATTTTTAGTAGAGTTAAAGGGGTGGTTCACCTTTACGGTAACTTTTATTATGTTATAGAATGGCCAATTCTAAGCAACTTTTCAATTGGTTTTTATTATTTATTTGTTATAGTTTTATAGTTATTTGTCTTTTCATCTGATTCTTTGCAACTTTCAAATGGGCGTCGCCGCCCCCTTCTAAAAAAACAAAGGCTCTGTAAGGCTACAAATGTATTGTTATTACTACTTTTTATTGCTGATCCTTCTATTCAGACTCTCTCCTATTCACATTCCAGTCTCTTATTCAAATCAATGCATGGTTGCTAGGGTAATTTGGGCCCTAGTTACAAGACTGCTTAAAATGCAAATTGAAGAGCTGCTGAATAAAAAGTGAAATAACTCAAAAACCGTAAATAATAAAAAATTAAAACAAATTGCAAATTATCTCAGAATGTCGCTCTCTACATCATACTAAAAGTTATCTTAAAGGTGAACAACCCCTTTTACGAAAAGGACATCTAAATCACCGAAGGATCCCTTCTCTGGAAAACCCCAGGTCCCAAGCATTCTGGATTTGGCCAACTTATCACCGGAATGATACCGTTTATTTAGGATTTAGTGCATCCCTAGTTAAAATGTGTATTTACTTTCCTGTAGTTATAGTAGTGCAGGACAAGAAATGTGGAGAACATGGGAGATGAGAATTATCTCAGATAATCTTATAAATGATATTTTACTGCACCATTTTTGATGTGGGTACAGCCCTATGTATAGGACTTACAACAAAATAAAAAAAAACAAAAATCACAAGTGGTTACTACCAGGGGTGATCCTGGCCCCTCCGCCGCCTGAGGCAGCTTGCCGTTGCTGCAGCCCCGTGCACTCACCTTTTTGGACTGGGAGGGTCCACAAGGGCGGCATTTTTGCCGCCCCTGGTACTTAGTGTGGCGCTGCCGCCTGAGGCAAGTTTCTCAACTCTCAACCTCTGGTTACTACCACAGCACAGCACTAGTCTGAGTGAAATAAAAAAAAAAAGACAAGTAAACACAAGCCTTATTATCTGAATGCTTTTTGGAGGAGGTCAGTGACAACCAGATCGCATTGTCAGGTGCAGAGTGGAAATAGGCTGAATAGGAAGGCTAATAAATAATAAGTGAAGACCAAATGAATAGTTGCTTAGAACAACTTCATCTATAGCAGGGGTGCCCAAAAGTTAGATTGGGATCAACCAGTAGACCTTTAGCTGGTGATCAATAGATCTCAAGACACTGTCAACAAACAACTTGTCCAAATCACCCTCCTATTTCATGCTTTTCATTCAGATATGTATTATGTTAAGGTCACATAAGAAATAGTTGTTTGTTAAATATAGCAATATTTGAGCAATATTTTCCACGGAACAGAATGCTAACAATGCTTTTATGGATGTAGATCCAAATGGGACAATATCACTAAAAGAAGACCCCAATGACTGTTTTTTTAACATTTATAACCATATCAACAAAGCTTTGAACTACAAAATAAACGTAGACCCTGCGTTAGTAAAGTGTGGACACTCCTGATCTATTGCATACTAACAGCATATCTTCCAACATTTGAAAAATAGAAAGAGACAAAAATATTATTTTGACGGCAACCGTTTTATGGCCACACCCACTAAATAACACATGCCTTTTACAAAAATTGGCAGGCTATGAAAAGTCTGAACACATTTCTGGGGGTTTTTGTGCAAAGTGAATTAGCCTTTAAGCTACAAGTCTCAGTTCTTCCAAGAGATTTGGTGATCTTAAAATAATTACAATTGTAGCTTTACTTATCTTAAATAGTTTCAAATGTATCTTAAATAGTTTCAAATGTATCTAAGTGCAGTTTCTGAGCATTCTGTGCTCTCTGCCACAAGCCTCTTATTCAATTACATTACAGAAACTTTGTATCTTTTTCTGGCTGTTTCAGTGCAGAAGATCAATTCAGCGTTCACTAACAATATGCAAGACTACGGGCTGAGCTTTCAAAATCGGGATAGTCCTGTGAAAAATGGGTCAGTTGGGAGGTATGTAACTGTTAACACAAGAGTGGAGTCTACCTTAAAACCAAACTCTTATTAATAAAAAAGCCTTATCCTACATAGACCCCCCCCCCCCGCTTTCCCTCCAGCCTAGGTGTAAACTTTGGTAATTGCAGATTCAGTGCAGTGGAGTTCACGGGCGCCATCTTCTGGCTCTTCGGTAATCTTTGGGTCTTCTTCCAGCACTTTGGCAATTTCCGTCCATTTCGGTGCATGTGCAATTGTCCAAAACCAAAAGACTGCTGCAAATGCAAATGTGTCGATACGGTGCTTACTTCACAAAGAAGACCGAAGAGAAGAAGATGGCGCCTGTGAGCTCTGCTGCACTGAATCTGCAAAGAGAGGTAAGTAAATACTTAGGGGCTATAACCAAAGTTTACACTTAAGCTGGGGGTGGGGCTATGCAGGGTAGGGGGGTAGGGTTTTTTATAAACAAGGGCTTGGTTCCCCTTTAATAGTTGCAGACAAAGTATTCAGGGTGGTTTGCTTTGCACTTAAAGGCTTCCTACTCCCTTAGCCCCAAAGCGTTCAAGCAGAAGCTTCACCTATACATCAGTTTTCAAATATTTCCTCATCAAACAATTCTTTGAAGTTTAATGCTGAATTCCAGGTCACCTGAGATTGCTGACTGTCAGACAAAAACAGGTCTGGACTGAGAATCAAAATAGGCATTTCAGGTAGAGAGAGGCCCAATCAGCCCACATAGTGGTATAAACAGCCCCCACCAGTCCACTAAATAGTGACTTTCTATGGCACCTTATAGCAGCCCATCTGACATTTTCCCGAACCCACAGGTTGCCAGTCCGGGCCTGGTCGAAAATGCACATTGCCCTTTTTTGAAGTTACATTTGTCTAACAAGTGCTTGTGCTAGTGCTTTTTATGGCAACTGGGAGGAATTTGGTTCTACCATATGAGGGGGTAATAAGCATGGGGATCCATTACTAGGTCCCAAATCAAAGGTTAGAAACTCCTGACCTACACCATACTAACCTCCACATGCAATAAAATGCACTACAACCAGGTGTGGTAACCCACAGCAGCCAATCAGAGATTTGCTTTTTTTTTTCTAATCTTTTTTTTTTTTCTTCCAACATCTGTTCACAAATGTACATTTCAAAACAATAAAGGCAATCAGATACAGCGTCATCAATGTAACCCCAGCTCTTTGTTCTGAAAGGATATACATTGTATTAATAAAACAAAAATAAAATAAAATACAAAAAATAAGCATAGAAAAGCACCTTCATTAACTATTGTGTTGGTGTGTGTGATTATTTCATTTAAGCAAGTGTAATGCCTATTGCAGGGTATTTATTAGGGATATTAGAAGTATTTTGCGGTGAGTATATACAAGAGAAGAGGTTTGGTTTTAATTAGGTGACCAGTAAATTCTACGGGTTACTGTATCTGGACACATTTATTGCATTTATTACATAACCCCATAAAATCATAAGGTGGATTACCCCATAACTGAATATCTACACTAAACAACATGTAGATCCATTCATGTACTCACAAGTCCATAGGTCAGGTACCTACACAATACTAAAAGTTTTATGGAATATTGTCACATATTTATATAGTGTCAATATATTCTGTAGTGCTGTACAATAAATGGGTGTATACATTGACCATATTATACACAAAACAATCAATAACCGCTATAAGAGGTAAAGAGGGCCCCTGCCCAAAAACATCTAACCATTCTAGCCATTTAACTCTTGGCTTTCAGGCCCACAACTCTACCAACAGTCTATGACTACTTCTGAATATGTATAGCCCATAAAACCCAGGCATTTATGGTAATGACTGGCCATAGTCTTCTCAAAGTTACATATGAACAGAAAAATGCGCCAAGCAATACAAGTGACAATAGGCTAATTTTCCAAAGGCACAGAGGCTAAAAAATTCAAGCATGTCCATCAATTGCCACCTGAAGACTGTCTCCACATCAAATTCTTTTCTCCAGTAAACAAGAGTAAGCAATACATTTTGTTCTCATACAGGGTTTACAAATATTTTTGACTTAACATGATAATTAGTTCTTCCGATTACATTGTGCCATATAACAGTATTATAATGGTTTCCAGTTCTGCCCATTAAATACCAAGCAATTTTCACAGTCTTTCTTTAATAAGCATGGTGAAGTCATCCATGCCACATATGAACTCCAAGTAAGGCATACCTCTTTGCTTTATCCTTGTCATCTTCTTCTACCAGTCCATCAAAAATACTACCGTCATCTCTGTGACAGGAAGACACAACTGCTGTTAGTGTATATAGCACAACTATAAATAGTCTATACCAAGAGGCTTTTTAGCCTGATGTACAGAGAGCAGACTGGTACTAATCTTTTTTTTTTTTTTTTTTACTGCTTAGCTGGGAAACTCTAAGGATATTGGCCTTACAGCTGTAAAGTTCCCAGTATCCATAGCTGGCTAGAAGTACTGGGGTTTGAATGTTACCATATTAGCCATAAGCTATATATAGGCAGCACATAGAAAAGGATTCCAAGGTCAATGTGAAGCATGCTGCACTGATATGCAGCAAGTTACTGAAATAAATAGACTAGGTATGAAAAATGAAAAAAATTAAAACATTTAATACATTTCTAAACATTCAGAAGTGTCAGAGTCAACTTCTTTTTTGACCCATGTATCAAGTCACAAACAGACAGATTAGTGGCTACTACTTGTAGTTGGTTAGAAGGGATATTTCTCTTGGAAATATTCAATCATGCCACTATAGAAAGCAATCTAAACTATTTCAAGCCAACTTCATCATCTCTTTGTGTGGCATAAAGCCAAAGGCAGGCATAGCCACTCAGTCTCCAACTCCAAAGTCAGGCTAAACGTCCAGTCTCCTTCAGTACGTAGCCAGAAAATCATTGTGACAAATAGAAAGCACAAAGGGAGTACGATGGGGATTATTTTCTGTAGGAAACCAGTTGCAGAAAAACCATACGCTGTGAAATAATTTTCAAACTGTGAATGTGTGACTTTTATTTTAAGTTACCTGTCTGCAGTGGAGCTCATCTTATGTATATTTATGGAAAGGAGAAGAAAAGGTCACACTTTAGCCTCGTAGGAGACATTTGTAGACGTATCTGCAAAGAGAAACACATACACGGTTAGCCTATTAAATCAAAGTACGCTTGGAGCGGCTTCTTTTCGGACCTTATTTGATATCATGTATGGACTTGTATTTTCATCACTGCACATGGCACACTGGTTATAAATAACATTTAAATGCATTTTCTGATGAAATTATGAAATTAAGCGCCAACAGTTGATGTGCACCCATTTAAAGCTTGCTTTACACAAAAGCCTTCTCCACTACATGCAGTCTGCAAAGTGAAATTTCCAGACAAGGCAGCTTGCACACATACAGTAGGTTTGTTTGCGAAGATGCTCATTCATTCAGGTCATGGTATATCTGTTGAAATAAGTCAAATCAACAGGACTGTGAATTTCAGCAAGTCCAGTTAATTTGACTTATTCTACAGATATAGAGCAGGTTTAACTGCTAAGATGCACCTGATGCCTAGTCATGAGATGGTTCTGACACGACAACATGCAAAAGCATAAAATAGACTAAAAATCTGTTCTGCTGGGGCCTCTGAACTGCAAGTTTCATGGTTGACTGGCTAATCTCAAAGCTAAAGACTTAACTCCCTCATACTTCTCATGTGTTCCTGCTTATTCAATGAGTGTAGGTCTCCCATCTATATGGTGGCCAAACCAAAAAAGGTCTATATACAGATCACAAGGCAATCCGCCCATCTGTGAGTCGTAACCCTATACATGAAAGAGGGAACAGTCACAGCTGTCTGACCCACATAAATCTTTGGCAAGTTCACGGTCAAGTACTTTCAGCTTCTGTGTCAGTTTAGCTCAGCTACCAAGAATTATGTGGCTTTATTCATGACAATAGACAATACATATATAAGTTAGCAAAATCTAAATACCACGGGGTGAAGTTTGTTTGTTGGGGATTTTGGCAACCCTTCTGTTCCCCGTGGACCCGTCACCCAGACACAAAAATCTGTATAATAAAAGTCCTTTTCAAATTAAACATGAAATCCAATTTAACATTTTTATTAAAGCATTCATAGTTGTTTTAAGCTCATTTAAAAATCTCAGCTGTCAATCAAATATTGTCTGCCACTCCTCTATGCCTTAGGCATAGAGGCGGGGCAGATAATTACTTTCACTTTCCATTCAGCACTTCCTAGATGCCACTGCTCCCCCCACAGTCCCCCAGTTCCCTTAACCATTTAATTGTGTAGCCAGGACATGGGGATAGACATCGGGTCCCCCATTCTGGTGCACAAACAAGATTCTGAGATGATACAAGGCTTGCCTTAATAGCAGTGTCCACAAAATGGCTCCTGCCTGCTTGCTATAATTATGAATTCCCAGACTGAAGAAAACAAGATTAAAATAATTTATATAGGGTAATTAATGTTAATTTTGCTTGACTAATGTGATAAAATAGGATTTTGAATATTTTTTTGAGGTGGCGGGTCCACTTTAAACTTTGGCACTTTGCATATCCTCGACCAGGGCACATGTAACATACCCTCCTATTTATATAGTAATAAAAACTATACTTTTCAATCCATTACAAATGTAAGGCAGTCTGATAAAAACACTCAGCTACACAGGCAAAACATTGTTTAGAATGAATGACTGCTATTGTATTGAAATGGATGACAAAAATGTTATATGGAATGTTCATGCAAGTCACTATGATTATATTAACTATGGATTTGTATTAATTTTAAAAATGCAAGATTCTCTGATCAAATTAACCATTGCCTTTTAAGAATAAAGAGAAAATAAACCTACATAGGGAGTGTTTTCTTCCGTTTTAGAGTTAAAACTCTTTAAATGATGTGGAACGGCTTTTTCAAAGTGTGAATCACAAAATTAGAGATAGCACACTCTTTGAAGTAAACAAAAAAAGTATTTATTACATGCTAGTCACTACACAAAGTAGCAGCATGCTGCCAAACGTATTTCGACCCAAAAGGGTCTTCGTCAGGGACCAAAATGATACAAAAAAAAGGCCCCTGACAAGCACCTTGTTTATTTTTGTAAACATTAACTCATAATGAGATTGTGCACCTTCTGCTTTTGTTTTTTTTTTTGTTTTTTTTTTTAAGTGTCTGCCTTTGGTTTTAATTTTGTGCTGCTTCTTTTCAGTGTAATGTCTTTGTCCTGCAGATCCCCAGTTTTGCATTTATGTTACTAGGGACTGTTGCCACAGCAACCATACAGGCAGCCAGAAGGCAAGACAGAACATGCAAAGAGACCTGAAACAAAATCATACCCAATAAAAATAAGAAAAAAAGTAAAAGACTACACCGCCCATATTACATGGCAGAATAAAGCACAGTATTCAAAAACGCAAATAAATAAAAATGAAGATGGTATCCTTAGCTACTCCCAGCTCAATTCCCCACCCTTTATATTGCTTCAATTAGTATCTTCAAGCTCCAGACTTAATCTGGCAAAGTATGTCAGGCATTCTACAACACTTCAGCGCAACACTAGCCCTAAGCCACATATCATGTATCACGCGTGCACCTAATCCTTTACACTGGATAGAACATCTAACGCTTAAACACACAAAACAAACCAAAGCAAAAACAAACATATATTTCCTCTTTTATTAGCTAATTCTACCTAGTATTTATATATAATTTTATTTTCAAGACAGAAGACATCTCTTACAGCAAACATGCCCTGCTGTGTAAATTAACCATTGCAGTATTCCTTGAGTGTTAAAAGAAAATAAGATTCAAGTGCTTATACTAACTTCTTTCTTAATTATCTCTCAGAACCTAGAGAGGTCTGATGAAATCAGAAAATATAGAATATGTAGAAACAAATTCTTATATTTCCCTCAAAGGGAGGGAAACAAAAGGAAAAGATTACCCCTCAGGTACTGATTAGGATAGACTTGATCACTATATGGTTATAACAAATTCACCATCAATAAGTTAATTAAAAGGTTGTGAAAATTTATAGTTCATTCAATAAGTTTCTAAAGTGAGATCAAAAAATAATAATGCTTTGATTCTAATATATATGTCCCATTAATTAGTGCAGCTGAAAGTATTTAAATTAAGATTTTAGAATTATTTCCGTTATTAAAACTCCTCACAATTATTATGAAGAACAGTGAAGTTGTCCCAAATTTAACTACCTATTATTTGCTAGCTCAGGGACATCACAAAGCAAAGGAAGGCAGGGTGAGCAGGACTGTGGTCTCGTTTGTTAACTATCACTTATTGTGACCACAGTCCTGCTCACCCTGCCTTCCTTTGCTTTGTGATGTCCCTGAGCTAGCAAATAATAGGTAGTTAAATTTGGGACAACTTCACCGTTCTTTTGTTTCATTTTCCTTCTTTTTTCATGAATTTGAACCTGCCGATGCAATCTAATTAATTAATTTTATCTCTATTTTTAACAAATGATCACTGGATGAATTGTCACCACTATAATTAATTAATCACATTAATTTATTGAAAATTTTGGGATCTACTTTTTATCTTCACTATTTAATTATATTTATTATTAATAATGAATTCATAATAATTGTGAGGAGTTTTAATAACGGAAATAATTCTAAAATCTTAATTTAAATACTTTCAGCTGCACTAATTAATGGGACATATATATTAGAATCAAAGCATTATTATTTTTTGATCTCACTTTAGTAACTTATTGAATGAACTATAAATTTTCACAACCTTTTAATTAACTTATTGATGGTGAATTTGTTATAACCATATAGTGATCAAGTCTATCCTAATCAGTACCTGAGGGTAATCTTTTCCTTTTGTTTCCCTCCCTTTGAGGGAAATATAAGAATTTGTTTCTACAGTATTCCTTGAATGTCATTCAAGAGGCATAAGGAAGAAGTTCAGAAAAGTGAAAAGTCCTATGACCAAGTACTTAAAGGAGAAGTCAACCCAATCTGCGTTAAATCCCTCCCCCCCCCCAGACAAATTCCCCCAAATTGCTACTTACCCCTCGGCGCAGGTCCTGTCCACAGAGTTCACAGGCGCCATCTTCTCCCGTGCGGTCTCCCCCTGGATCCATCTGCATCTCCTGGCGCATGCGCAGTCCGGTTCATGAAAGTCATGAAATTTTCTGATTTCTTTTTTCTGAAACTTTGTGACTTTCAGCACATGCGCAGTAGAGCTGAACTGGCAAATGCCTCCTGCTGCGCATGCACCAGAAGACACCGATGGATCCATGAAGAAGACAGCGCGGGAAAAGATGGCGCCTGTGAAATCCGTGGACAATACTTGCATCACGGGGTAAGAAGCAACTTCGGGGCTTCTGCCCGTGGGGGAGGTAGGGGAGGAGGGGGTGAGGCATTAGCGCAGATTGGTTCGACTTCTCCTTTAAACAAGAGCAAAACGCGCATCAGGCAGATTCTTGTCTGTTACTTTTCAGGCTGGGACATTATGGGGGGGGCAATGCATTTTTAATAAATGGTATGGAGGGCTAGACACAGCAATTAATTTGAAAGTTAGTGAGACGCCGAGAAATAATAGTTGTGGTAATTGTCATTCTTCTAATTAGGTAGACAACTTCTATTAGGTAAAAAAAATCAACTTTCTTGTAACGCAGACCAAAAAAACTTGCACAGTCTCAATAATGAGATCAGGAGGGAAAGGATCTCATTTTGTATTGCTGTGTTTGTGGCTCACATTGATCACCTGACAGGAAAGAACATAGGTTCTAATTGTATCAGGAAGAAGTGTGTCAGACACAGCTCTCCATTGCTCAGCTATGTAACCAATCATGTGTGTTGGTCCTAGGTTTGTGTGTGAGCGCAGAGTCTCAGATTAGCCAAAGGGATGTATGCTTAAAATGGCAGTGTTTCTGTATGGAATTATCAAACAGCACATACTACATACCATGAAAGAGCATTTATTTTTATAAACTTTTGCAAACTTTATCATTTCCTCCAAGGATAAAGTAACCCAGGCTGTTTCTGTTTAATCCTGCTTGCTGTTAAAGAATTAAAACCTAAAAAGGAATATGGCTAGAAATGCCACATTTTATACACTAAACTTACTTCACCAGGCTAAAGCTTTAGCACCTCTATAGTAGTAATGATAGTAGTAGTTTTCACAGGTGCTCACCATCTTGGATTTTGTTAAGAGTGTCAGTGACACACAAATGCCCTGTGTGCTCTGTGCAGCTATTGAGAAACAAACCAGAGGGACCATCGCAAATGATCAAGCAGTAATTGAGCTTTGCCAGTTATATAAGCAGATGCTAACTGCACTGGAATCTGAACTACTTATCTGCCTTGTATTGTGACGTTTATGTTCTATATACGACAAAAGCTCAATAACTGAGAGCAGCAGAGTATGTGAATCAGCAGAAAAGAAGATGTGGAGCTACAGAGGCATTTTTGGATAAAGGGCTGTGGTTGCTTGGGCTGGTCTAGAATCCCAAAACATAATGTACAACAATTCTGTCCTACTTCTTTAGCTTTCCTTTAAAGGAAAACTATACCCCCGAACGATGTAGGTCTCTATAAAACGATATTGCATAAAACAGCTCATATGTAAAACCCTGCTTCATGTAAATAAACCATTTTCATAATAAACTTTTTGGTAGTAATGGTAGTAGTACATACCACTGGGTAATCAAATAGAAAACTGCCATTTTAAAAAATAAGGGCAGGCCCCTGGGATTGTAGAATTCACGGTGCAAACAAACTATAGGTCACATGAGCCAATTAACAGACAGAGTTCGATCTTTTGCTTCCACAGGTCTTCCTGTTACAGTTGGAGCTGTATTTCTGGTCAGGTGATCTCTGAGGCAGCACACAGACCATCACAAAATGGTGGTTAAGGGAAAAGAGGTGGAAAAGCGCAATATTTACTTAAATATATATACCAATTTGGTAAATTGAATATGTCACTTAATATGAAATAAAATAAAAAAAAAATCTGTTGCTTAAATATTCATTTTGGGGATAAAGTTTTCTTTAATAAGAAGACAGATAAGTAAGCCATTCATAAGAAAATACCACCATAATTAGGGATGGGTTATAATGAACTGCACAATAATCAAGTTTTATGTATAAATAGCAGCAACTCAAGACAGGAAGGATTTAACTTGTACAACATAAGCAAAGCATTCTGTTTTGCTGTGCAATAAAGATTTATTAATTACTAGGGTGAGGCTTCAAACCTGACTCCACCTCAGAACACATTTTATATGCAACACAAGCTTTTCATACAGGTATCTTTACAGGATACACAGTGGCTCTTTCTAGTTCTACTAGATACAGCAGCTATTATGTACATAAATGGGGCAACTTGGTTAAACTTATCTCTTATGGATTAAAATAATTGTTATACTTACTGAAAAATCCTTTTCCTTTGGTCATAAAGGCAGCACTTAGAGAGAGAAGCACTCCTCACCTGTAGGTAGGATTAGCCCCAACAATTAAGTGACCCCTCCCTAAAAAACTCTCAGCAGTCCCAATCACTTTAGTGAATTTACCAAGCAATAACTAGCCATTATCTCTGCTAAAACACAATTTTATTATATACAAGGAAGAGGGGGGGGGGGAATAACTGTAATGCCTTTGGGATGGAGGGAAAGGAAATTTCGGTAAGTATAAAATTAGTTCTTTTCCTCACGTCCCTGCAGGCAGCACTAAGAGAGAGTATAAGAAGCACTGAGTAAACGGAGGGCTGAATTTATAATTGGTTTTGCTAAACAAAAGGAATTCTGGGAATGAATTCCAAATGTGCTCCAAGAAAATCCCATTTGCATGGGTTTATCCTATTGGCTAAAGCTCACCCACTGGGTTCTTAAGCAAAAGCCAGGATAATAGCTGATCAGATTTCCCAACTGCAGACCGGTTTCGCCTTTCTTGAGGCTCGTCAGTGCAGTGCAGGTTGTCTGATCAGCTTAAGTAGAGCCACCATGTGGTAATAGTTGATCAGATTATTATCCTGGCTTTTGCTTAAGAACCCAGTGGGTGAGCTTTAGCCAATAGGATAAACCCATGCAAATGGGATTTTCTTGGAGCACATTTGGAATTCATTCCCAGAATTCCTTTTGTTTATCTAAGTCTGTATGAGGCAGTCTCCTCAACCCTTGTCACATAATTGGTTTTGCAAAATCCTCTTCTCCAGTTGGATCAATGTCCAGCTTGCAATACTTTATGAAGGCTTTACATCTTGACCACAAAGCAGCTTTGCAGATATGGTCCAAAATGACACCTGCTCTCTCCTACCAGGAGGCCAACCTCGTTTTTGTTGAATGTGCCTTTAATTCCTTTGGCACTACCTTATCAGCCATCTGGTAGGCCAAGGAAATTGTCTGTTTTATCCATCTGGAGATGGCTGATTTTGAAGCAGCTTTCCCTTTATTATAACCAGCAAAAGAAAGAAGCAGATTATTAGCCATGCAAAATGGTCTGACCCTTTGGAGGTAGCACATCAAGCATCTTTTTGCGTCTAGCAACTGCAGCTTTCTCCCTTTGGTTTCTGGTATATTGAAAAAAAGTTGGCAAGTGGATCTCAAAGTTCCTGTGAAAGTCTGATGTAACTTTAGGGGGAAAATGAAGGATCAGGCCTTAGAATTAGTTTATGAGGATGACCTTGAAAATATGGCTCCTTGTATGAGAGAGTTTAGTCTTGCAGAGCATATGGCCAACAAAAAAAGTATTTTTTATTGTAAGATGGAAGATGGAGGCTTAGGACAAGAGCTCAAAAAGGGGCTTTTGCAATGCCTTCAACACAATGTCAAGGTCTCAAGCAGGAACACTCTTGAAGAACATCTTTGGTCTCAAGTATTTAGAAATCTAGAAGATTAAGGAGTGCTTTGCCAATGCCTCACCCCTGTAGGCCCCTGAGGCCGCAATCTGAACTTCCAGTTTAGAGCCATTTTTTTCTCAAAACCTTCCTGAAGGAAATCTATTATTGATATAGATGATGCCACTCTTGGGGCAATGGCCTTGTCTTTACACCAAGAACTAAATTTGTTCCAAACTCTCTGGTATCCTGAGTTAGTGATTTTCTTTCTGCAAAAGAGAGTCAATTACTCTGGGAAAGATACCCTTGCTGGCTTAATATATTCCTCCCAGCTTCCAATTATCAGCTTTAAGGCATTGGAGTTCTGGTGTAGTACTGGTCACAGTAGCAGATCATTCCTTCTTGGTAGAGGCCAAGGTGGGCAGGTTGACACTGTAGAAGATCTGCATATCACACTCTTCTTGGTCAAGCTGTGCAATTACTGTTGTACAGTGCTGCTTCATCCTCATCATTACCTTCACAATGCCAAAGTGAAATTCCATGGCTGCATTAGAGCATCCACCACAACTTCTCCATGGTTTGCCTTTAGGGGGAAAATGTTGACACTTTGCTGTTTTGCTTTGTGACCATGAGGTCCATCTCTGGGGTACCCCAAAAAGCAGAGAGTTGGAAAAACACCTATAAATTCAGACTCCGTTATGTTGGTAGTATTTCCCTTAAAACATCTGCTATTGTATTTGTGGAGATACTTATATGCCTTGCTGTTAAGTTTTATAGACTGTTTTGGCCCCAGAACACTTTTTTGATAGCAGATAGCAAAGAACCTGGCTCTTTGAGCCGCTTTGTGATTCAGATAATACACTGTTGCTATGTTGTATGAAGGAATCCCTGAATGCAAGGATTGCCCTCCAGACTGCCTTCAACTCAAAAACATTTGAAGTTGGGAAGAGTGAGTTTGTACCTCGTCGGTAGCAGCCATCCAGGTGGGCTCCTCAGCCCCATTTGCTTGCATCTGTAGTTATTATCTTTGATTGGTTTTGGGAGAAGATTGGTTCCTTTTTGAAGAGTCTGGGTTTGAAGACACCAGTTGAGAGTGTCTTTTGAACAGGTAGAACTACATGTCTGTTTAGTGACTTGCTCATTCCACACTAGACACAAGAAATCTTGTAGAGGTTTTGCATGGCCTTTGGCCCAGGAACTGCGTTAACTGATGAAGAAAAGTCCCAAAGCTTCCAAATTTTTTTTACTGTAGACCTATTCCTTAAGTAAGGATACTTTTTGATTTACTATTTCACGTTTTTCCTTGCCTACATGTGTCTAGGTACTTCAACTTCTCTAGAACGAAAGAAAGAGGCTGTTAGAATAGATTGGTATTTTGCATTTATCAGGCAATTGTCGAAGTACGGAATGAATGACACAGACGCCTCCCTTAAAAAAGCTGCAACCACCACCATGATTTTAGTGAAAACACAGGGGGCACAAAATGGAAGTGCTAAAGGGTTATTTGAATGCTTGAGGGCTGGGACAGATAGGGAGATTCGGGGAGATTCTGTCGCCTGGCGTTTAATCGCAGACGACGAACTCCCTTCTCCCTGTCCGCCGCTTGTTTAAATGAAAAAGCGCCAGCGCTGTGCACACGCGGCGCGGCGATTTCCGGAATCGCCCGAAGTTTCCTCACGAAGTAACTACGGGCGATTCCGGAAATCGCCGCGCCGCGTATGTATCAGCGCTGGCGCTTTTTCATTTAAACAAGCGGTGGACAGGGAGAGGGGAGTTCGTCGTCTGCGATTAAACGCCAGGCGACAGAATCTCCCCGAATCTCCCTGTCTGTCCCAGCCCTTAAAGAGTCAAATGCTTCCTGCATAGTTCATACAGGAGAAAACATTTTGCATAGAAGGAACAGGCCCTTTAATCCGGTCAGTACAGAGTTTGCACTACTTTTCACTGGCTGAAGGAATAAACATCCCATCACAATCTGCACAATGTACAGGCTGCCTTTTCTTTAAAGGACAAGGAAAGTGAAACTAAAGAAGTAGGCCAGAAATGTTGTACATTATGTTTTTGGCTTCTGTACCAGCCCAAGGCAACCACAGCCCTTTAGCAGTAAAGATCTGTGTCTCCCCAGTAGATGCCCCAGTAGCTCCCCATCTTCTTTCTGCTGAGTCACTGCACATGCTCTGTGCTGCTGTCACTTACTGAGCTTAGGGACCCACTTACAATATACAGTACACATAGAATAGAAAAGTCACAATATAAGGCTGATTAGTCATTAATACAGATAATAGATTACTACATGGCAGCACAGAAACCAGTGCAATTAGCATCAGAATTTAATAATCAGCCCTGTAGCATCAGCTTATAGTACAGGCCATCCTCATTTTCTGTTTGATAATTTGTGACAACCCCTAAGCTTAGCTGCTCAGAGCCCACTGAGCGTGCGAGTTTCACAGACACTTTCCAAGGTGGTGACCCCCTGTGACAAGTTTGATGTCCTGGATCATTGCTGCTATTGACAAGCTGAAACTTTAGGTGGGTGCAATATGTTCAGTATATAAAACATGGCATTTTTAGCCCTATTCATTTTTAGACTTTCCTTGTCCTTTAAATCTTTCAGGGTCTTTTTTTACTAGGATCTCAAGGTGAATCTTTTGACCTTGACTTTTACATTTTGTTTTGTCAGCATCAGCCTTCTCTGTTATTTGGTCAGCCATACCTACAACAATAATTACCCCGTAAACTGCTGATTAATACAGCCATAGATATCAGTAATGAGGCAGAGTCTTACTGGTGAAGGAACAGGGCTGTGTGACAGACCCAGCCGTGATGCGTCTAGGAGGGGCAGAGTGCACATCAAATTTTGTGCCAAAAATAACAGTGATGCCAGGCGCTATGTGCCTGCATCACGCACCGCCATTGCGAACTCTGAGACATATGGCGCTGCCTCATGGACGTGCCTTCTGACCCCTGCAAGTTCCTCCTCATGCTCCTCCAGCTGTGCCCCACTTCCGCCAAAGAATCTAGAGGGGTCTGAACCCAATGAGAGGGACTTACGGTGTGGGAAAAAACTCTAGGTGGAGAGAAACCCTCAAGTGGGCCAGTAAACTTCGTACGATTTTCGGACCGTGTGTGGGGAGTACCAACATGTTTCTTCCGGCGGAGATCGGTTGTTTGGTCAGTAGGACAGGTTATAAAATTTCTGACGGTTGCCGATAATATCTCTGCGTGTATTGCCGATCATACGGTTTTCAGTGGGAGACTGTCACTAGGTTTTGTAGGACCCGACTTTCGTACGATCCCTGTAGGGGCAGAACATCAGCTGATCTGTGCTTTTACTACTTTATTTGATCTGAAAGGTTAGTGGCAGGTCGGGAGATGGGGAAGTCCGATTGCTCGAGGAATCAAACAATCGGATCTTTGCGTCTATGTCCAGCTTAAGTGTTGCCTGTAGGGATGTGAGGGAAATGTATCTGTCTACATAAACTAACTCTACACAGAAAAATGGTAGCTGGTGGACCTATTGGCTTAAGATCCAATCATTTGGCAATGTTGTCAGAGAAGTGGGTTTTGTAGAGTAAGGCCAGCTTTACTAATGCATTTCAGAATAAATTTATATTTTATTTCAGTAACAAATGAAAACCATGTAATCGATTTATAACACTGCAGATAATCAAAAGACACCAAAAAAAAAAACAAATCAATTCTCGATGAGTGAATTACAAAGAAAATATATTTTTTCTAATGCAAGATAATAAAGGCACCATTTTATATTGTCTGGGCAATGGTGCAGATGGTTTAGAAATTAATCAAATAATATAGTGTCACCCTGTATTTGCATGAGTTTTCTCTGGGTGCTCCCTCCCACACTCCAAAAACATACTGAAAGCTTATTTGGCTTCTGATAAAATTGACCATAGTATTTGTGTACGAGAAAGGAACCTTAGATCGCAGGAACTGATGTTCTAGAACTTCTGTAAGATAATAATAATACTTATTATCTAACATTACCATATAGTGCTCTAGCCCAGGAAAATGAATTGCTTGCAGGATGAATGGTCTATTAGAAGAAAGCTTCAGCTCAGGTTTCTGCGACACCGCAGCATTTCTAAGTTCATCCCTGCAAAATATAACAGGAGAAAACATGAAAAGATGTTTAATTTTCCAAACTGTGAACCAAGTTAGAATGTATTGGGGGTTATTGGGATAGGCACATATACAACAACCATCTGATAGCTAAACAAGACTGTTGGTTTCTCTACCTTGTCTTTGATCTGCAATAGCTGAAAAGTTTAAAGTAGGACTCTGTGCAGGCTTTTTGAACCTGTAGTAATTAAGGGTACAAAAACATCTTTTTAGCACCGATGGGGCAGCCCCTAATATAAGTGGCCATCTCTTAGAGAAGCTAGCCATAGAGTACAGCCATATACAAATAGCTATAATGCCTAATTCATCCAATATCACTAAATGAGGCTTGGACAACAGAAAAGGTGGCCATACTCAAGAGATTTGATTGTTTGGAAATTTAGCCAAACAAATGGTTCTCTCCCCTATATACCCACCATTCCAAGGCAATATTAGGCTGATCTGATTGTGGGCCCTAGGGCCCAACGATCAGATCTCAGGACTGCATCAATGAATAGATGCTGGCTGCAATCAGATTGGATTTTTACCCCAGCCCGACCAACATCTGCCAGATATCGATCGGGGGAGCCCGTCTGAGGGCCCCACATGGGCCAATAAACTGCCAATTTATTCTGTTGGCATCTTTTATCAGCCCATGTGTGGCCAGTTTAAAGACAGATCAACCAGATTATTTAATTGAAAAGTAGCCTACTGCAGTACATAGTTATATATGTAGGGTGTTTTACCATGAATACATACAATCGTGTAGCCTTTATTTATAAAACAGTATAGACTATAGCACCATACAGTTCAACATATAGAGATCTAAACTTCATAAGGCACCAAAATAGAAGTAGAATTTTGTCCCATGCAGACATATGTAAACGGAGCAGAAATCTACAGCTGGAGGTGGCCCTGCTTCCCTTACTTTACACCACCCAGCAGAGAAGGCCAGACGTACCTAACTTGTACATGGCCGAGACAGCAGTTATTTTGTTAAGCAGGACATACTGCCTCCCAAACAGACCAACAAATCAGAAGTCAGAAGAGCGAGAACCACAAAAAATATTTCACAATGTTTTATAGTTTACAGAATGATTGATGCAATGCTGATAATTATAGTTTGTTTGCTGCTCTAGGATAATTTATCCAGAATTTATATACATATAAATATAAATGTGCCATAAACTTCTAACACTCAGTGCTTTACAGAGTCCATGCTTCTCATCTGCACGGCAGACTAACAAGACTGTCTAAAATTTTAGTGGTCAGATGTTCCTTTCGGTCTAAGCTTCAACATTCCACAGATACCTGCCAGTAGGCTTCCCATACATTCACAGTCACATAACATTTTCATAAGTACATGCAGTGAAGAAGAAGGGGCATGCTAAGCTAGAACTGGGGCCTATATTGGAGCTTAGAGAATATGCACTCATGGAAAAGCACCTTGGCGGTCGAAAAGACTAAACACAATTTCTGGCAGAAGAATTACAATCCTTTTTTTTTTTTTTT
>CM044431.1:39360391-39381935 GCA_024363595.1 Xenopus borealis
CTTTTTTTTTTTTTTCTTCTACGTAATATGAACAATATACAGGCACGTAATAAGCTACAAAATACAGGCAATACAGTGAATAGTTTTGCAAGTTTAAAAATGCATATATTTAAGGAAAAGTACATAGAATAGGCAGGACTGCCAGTAAAGAAGACTACTGAACAGCATTACCTGAAAACCAATCCCCAAGGTTTTTGGACTACAACTCCCAGGACTATGCTGAGATATATATGCAGAATGGGTATTCTGAAAGTATGAACATTCTGAATACCCATCATAATTTTCCGACTGGAGAGACACTAAAGCTGACCATAACTTAACCCTATAAATTATCAGGCCAAATCTGGCTGATGGGCACTCAAAGCCAGCCGTGACACAAATTTACCACTAAATATTACACAATAGGTTTTACCAGCAAAATTATGTCGATCAGAAAGTGGTATATATGCTGGCATATATTTATAGTATCTTTCTGTACATATTATATACAGTTTTGTAGGATGGCCTTGCCCATAAAATGTGTGATTCTGCATTGCCTCTAGTATAGGGATGATCACTCAGGGCTTATAGAAATTTCTAGAATTCATTTCAATGCTGTGAAAACTGAGAAATAATTATCCTTTAACAGACTAAAGCTGGCCATACACAGGGAGATCTGCTCGTTTGGCGACTTCACATTGCAGTGAGCGACATCGGGCTAATCGGTTCACAAGGCAAACGGGTGGTTGGATCGCAGAACCGCATCAATGAAAAGATGCGACCGTGATCCAACACTTGCCCAATAGGTATCTGGCCAACTGTCAGCCAGATATCGATCGGGTACGTCCATCAGATGGCCCCACACATGGGCCAATAAGCTGCCGTCTGTTGGAAGCTTTTATTGGTCCGTGTATGGAGGCCTTAACACTCTTGAGATCTGTTAAAAGATATAATTTCACTACAAACTATTTAGTTTCCAAACAATTTCTAATCTGGGTCACGGAATGGATTCTTCCTTCCTTCAGTGATATGAGTATGTGAAACTCCCCCAGGGAAGCAAGGACTGGTTATAGATACATTTTGCTTAATCCTGCCACTGAATTAAAGTCTATTCTTTATTATGATCCAAGCTAGTCCAACAGGGACTGTGTAAATGTGCCCCCAATGATTATTCAGCAGAACTTGCTTTACATACTTCATAGCCACTCCCACAGTCCTACTGCACTGCTCTCATAGCTACAAAAACAGTTTTTTTTTTACAACTAACCCTTGATTTATACACAATCGTGCTTGTATTATAACTACTAACACCTCTCCATTTTCTTTCTCTCATACAAATACACAACTGTCAGATAAGGAAGCAGGCTGCCTCTAAGACAGACAGGGAATCAGTAGAGCACTGCTGCGTTTCGCACACAAACCTGAAGGGATTTATTTGGCACACACTGTTGCACCGTAAAGAGCCGGCAGTCAGTGAACTCACTTATTCTCATTTGTCCCAGTAACCTGCTGGCCCAGTTACCTACTTACTTAGTAAGAGCTCAACTCGCACAACACAGAGTCAGAGAAAAAAAAAAAAAAACAGGACATGATTTTAAGTTAGCATTTGTTTTTAAAGAAAATCAATTTCTTATGTGCATTAAAGTAAGCTTACAATTAAAAGGTAATCATTAGGCTAGCAAATCAATGCTGGCACTGATTATGAAACAAAGTGTTTAGAAACAGATATGTTCACGTGCCAAATAAGTGACATCTACTTAAAGGACCAGTAACATCAACAATATTTTTAAAAAGATTTGTTAGTATACTACTAAAAAAACCCACTAACACATATTACAATTTTAACAGTTTTTATCAAGAAATAATTTAGTGAAACTCGGCTTGCGCTCCTCTTCAGAAAAGGTGACAATCTATTGTGCATCGCTCGATTTCTCCTCCCTGGCTATTTCCTATAAGGAAGGCAGGAAGGAGAAATCGAGCCCTGCATGATGGATTGCCCGACCGCCTTTTCTGAAGAGGAGTGCAAGCAGAGTTTCTGTAAGTTATTTCTTATAAAGACTTTGGGATTTTAAAGTTTAATATGTGGTGTTGGGGTTTTTTTCGTAGAATAGCAACAGATTTTTTTTAATACATTTTTTTTACTGGTTCAATTTTATATAAACTTTTAGTATAATGTATTGTAGAGGGACTGCAGGTCATCAGGCCAGAGCTTTCATTTCTGTAAATTCAGAAAAAGATGTGGATTCTGCAAGAAGGGAGTTCCCATTGCAAGCAGCCATGTTGTGTGGCACACATGCACGTAATGAGTAGAACGTAATGTTGTGGTGTTCCCTCATTATGTGCATGCATGTACTATAAGAAAGTCTTTCACCTGTCTGTGCTCATGCCTTGTATTCTTTTGTGATGGTTCCCTGGGTGCTCCGTCTCTGACACCCAATGAATATCCAATTAATGCTGAGGTATGGGAATCATACACATTCGCAGGTTTCCTGCAACTTTAGCTTTATTTTGTCACCACACGACATGTTTCGGACCCATTGTCCTTTTTTTTGAAAAAGGACCATGGGTCCGAAACATGTCGTGTGGTGACAAAATAAAGCTAAAGTTGCAGGAAACCTGCGAATGTGTATGATTCCCATACCTCAGCATTAAGTGCATGCATGTACCCCAACATGGACCCTTGCTCCTCCTGGTGTTGGCAACCTAGCACTGGCAGGGGCATTAAAAACCAAAACCATTGTTTTCCCCCAATCCGGAGTTTGGGCTTTGTTAACCCCCCACCTCTAGTGGGGGAAACTTTCTACAACTGGGCTTTAAAAGTGATACTTGATACAAGGGTCATTTATTGTATTGCCCTGTGAGCTCCCCCAATTTCCACTCCCATTTACTAACATAGGGGTAAGGCAATATAATAAAATAAGGAAAACAATTTAATGAAAGGAACCATTTAGCAAAGCTCTGGTTGATCGTAGGTCATGAACTGCCCCATACAACAGGCAATGTGACTGGAAATGAAAGCAAGACAATGGAGTCAAAGGGGAGTGATTAAAAGATCCCAGATGGAGCTAAAAACTATATATGGGTTGCTAAAATAAAGGAAAGCCTGTGTAACACACAAATACAGCCAACAGAGAATCACTAACCCTAACCCTAGACCCGTGCGCTTCTGTCTGCTGAGAAGTGCACAAAACCGGGTACTAGGGAGGTGTGGGTCAAGAATTTCTCGACCAGCACCCAACCCTAACCCGTCCCCTCCCAATACGCACCCTGCCCGGGCCCGCTGCTGCCCTCTATTTATAGACCCGCGCCCGCTCCGGCCCGCAGGGACGTTACAAATTGGAAACCACCAAAACCTGTGTCTTGCTTGTGCCCCTTAAAGGAGAAATAAACCCCAAAAATTAATATGGCTAAAAATTGCATATTTTATATACTGAACTTATTAAAGTTTCAGCTTGTTAATAGCAGCAATGATCCAGGACTTCAAACTTGTCATAGGGGGTCAGCATCTTGGAAAGTGACACTCATATGCTCAGTGGGCTGTGAGCAGCTGTTGAGAAGCTAAGATTAGGGGTCGTTATTAATTATCAAGCAGAAAATGTGGTTGGTCGGTAATATAAACTGATGCTACAGGGCTGATTAATAAATTCTGATGCTAGTTGCACTGGTTTCTGTGCTGCCTTATAGTAATTATCTGAACTAATTACTAATCAGCCTTATATTGTGACATTTCTATTCTATGTGTAATGTATATTGTGAGTGGGTCCCTAAGTGACAGCAGCACAGAGCATGTGAATCAGTGAATTAGCAGAAAAGAAGATGGGGAGCTACTGGGGTATCTACTGGGGGGGGGGGATCTTTACTGCTAAAGGGCTGTGGTTGCCTTGGACTGGTACAGAAGCAAAACACAAAATGTACAACATTTCTAGCTATGTCTTTAGTTAAGCTTTAGTTCTCCTTTAACTTCATGTGATGGACCCTGGCTTTAATGGGGGACACTAGGAGGCAATAAACTAGCTCAACTCTCCAAACTGCCCGCCAAACTGAAAATCGCCTGCGGCAATTCACACGAGGCAATTAGTTTTCCAAAGCCTCACGGGGAAACTTCGGGCGACTTCAGAAAACGAACGGCCGCGTTCGAATTGCCACAGACTATTTTCAGTTTGGTGGGGAGGGAAAAGGCAGTTCGGGGAGACGGACGCCCCGAAGAAGAGATGATTTGTCGCTGCGGCAACCTTTTGCGTCAAGTTGTGTGCATATTACCAGGCCAAATCACCAGGGTATGTAAACTTTTGATCAGGGTCATTTGGGTAGTTGTGTAGTGATTATGATTTAAAAAAGGGTAAACAGTTGTTTGACAATAAATGGCTTCAGCCAACCACTAACCACGAGTGAAAGAAACATTTTTGTGTTATCATTCATATTCTCTGAAAAATGGTTAAGAAATCATAAATAAAATTCTGCCCAAATGTTTACTTTTACATTACCAGTACCATTACCATGTTACTGATTGAGGGGGCTGCCATATTTGTGCAACAGGAGTCCGTTAGTATTAGAAACTCTGACAGGCTAAGATGGTTGGCAAAACAGTCAGGTTTAGAAATTAATGACAAAAATAAACCTCTCAGCAAAAAACATCAACATGACCTATAAGTAAATTTTAACGTACACTCATATTTAAAAAAAAAAAAAAAGCAGTTTTTAGTGTCAGTATCACTTTAAAACCAGAAATAACTATCCTATTGGAGAGGTTAAATTAACTAAGGTTGCTGCACTGCACCTTACCTTCAACTGGCAAAAACTCTACTTAATAGTTAAACTGGAGCAACTGTTATCAGCAAGAACTGTGTCAGAAAGTTGTGTGTACTTTGTATTCTAGTCACTGAACCTACTGTATGAACCCGATGACTTTGGCAAGGGAAGGTGGGAAATATTTACATTATCAGTTGTGAAACACTAGGCCTTGCACTTCTGCAGTTCAAGTACACTGGCACTAGGACATTCAAAGTTACTGTAAAACACTAGATGACTTTTATACTGCAGAAAATGCCCTGTAATATTGGGCGCAGTTATTTTCAGTGTACAATCCACGATTAAATTAGAATTTTTCCAGAAACCTCTTTTCAAGTCTATCATCTCACAAGGCGGGTGAAGTAAATCGCTCTCCTAGCAACTAGGGCTAAAATTAACCTGATAAATACAATTGGCTCCGTGTTGAATGTGCTACGCCTAAATCATCAGCTAATGGCTCACTGAATAATACAAGCAAGGTTTACACGAGCAAAGGGAGAAACCATTTCACACCGTACCATTACCTATTGTAGGAGGATAATGAAAATATCAGGTGGATCGTGCGGACATTAAGGAGTCATGGATCGAGTGTCCATAACCATCAACTTGTTTAGGTGGTAAATAAAAACGCATCATCTCACAATCATGGATTAGCGCTTGGAATCTCACTACAGCATCCCCCTGTCCTACTAGACTACGATTCATGTGCCTTACATGAAACAAAAAAAATATCTTTTCAGGGGTTTTTTTTTTGTGTGCAACATGATTCCTCTTGTAAGCGTTAAGTTTTAAAATAATAATACAGGCATAGGATCGGTTATCCAGAAAGCAGTAATCCAGAAAGCTCGGAATTACAGGAAGGCCAACTCCCCAAAGTCTGCATTTTCATCAAATGATTCAAATTTTTAAGAAGAATTTCCTTATTCTTTGTATTAATAAAAACAGTATTTTGTACTCAATCCAGAAATAAAACTAAGCCTTAATTGACGCAAAACAACCCTATTGAGTTTGATTAATGTTTAAATTATTTGATAATAGACTTAACCCCGCCATTAACCCCCCCTACTCTAAATAGGTCCCCCTGCCTCCTCCCTCCCGGTCTACCCGGTACCCTGGGCAAATGACCCTAAACTTTCTTCTTACCCCTCCTTGCAGGTACTGTCCAGCAGAGTTCACAGTAGCCATCTTCTCTCCTTTGGTGTTTTTCCTGTAGTGAATGGCAATCTACAACCCAGACCCACAACACACATTCCTACCCGCTTGGACTCACTACTCAATAAGACCCACAAGTACCTTATCCACAACCCAATCCGCGACCTGCTGACCATCGAGAATCAGGAAGTGCCGTCATTGTAGACCGGAATTGTCATAAAATTCGCTATTGAGAATAACTTTAGCCCGACCCGCAAACCTGCAGAACCGCCGACCTGCGTCTATACCCGCACCCGGAACTTCCACTCGCAAGGTACGACAGGTATTTGTGGGTATCCGACCCGCTGCAGGACTCTATTATCCAAATTAGAGAGATCCCTTATCCAGAAAACCCCAGGTCCCTGCAATCAGGATAACAGGCCCCGTATGCGTTCAAAGATGTTATCAATGGCAATTTTATTACTGATTTCATATCTATTCCACTCGCACAGATTTCTGAGGGGCATATTTTTATGCTGTGTAAAATGAAATTTGTCAAAAAAGCAGTGTAAAACATCACACGTTGTCATTTTATATAATGCGAACACCACATTCGACTCCATTAATCCATATTGCTTCCGGTGGAAGTCATTAAGGATAAATATGTTAAAAAATGCACACTTTTTCTTTTTACATCGTGAAGCCTGGTGATGTGCGGTATATTATCCTGTATTTTTTTTACACAGCATAACAAATTTAACCATAAGGGGGCAGATTTATCAAGGGTTGAATTTTGAGTTTATAGGACTTTCTAAAAACTGCCATTGCTATTGTTTACCCTATACCCTATTTTCCGCAACATCCACATTGATACCTGCCTTTTGGAGCAGTGTGTTGGATCTGTCGAAAACATGTGGAAATTGTCCGTGTAGTTCTACCATAAAACACCAATTCGGCAGGTTTTAGATGGCGAATAGGCAAATTTCAAATCTTAAAGGGATTGAAAATTTTAATTTTTAAATTTGGATTTCGAGTTTATTTTAGTGTAATTCACCTAGGGAATAGTCCAAATTCGAGTCGAATTAAAAAAAAATTAAATTTTAAATCCATCATGTACAGGATACATTTAAAAAATAAAAAAATTTGACTTTTCAATTTAACCCTTGATAAATCTGCCCCTTAGTGTCTGCAGTATAAATTTCTATTCTCCCCGGCTGGCAGGTTTCTTGTCAGTCAGTTTCTGCTAGAGCTACAGCCAGACAGGACAGAATCTGCCCATTCTGTCACATCTCACCACGTTCAAGGCACACTGGAGTGGATTTCGGTGCTAGGATGGGTCAAATAATGGAACATTTTTTCCTGAGGAAACAGTTTTTTCAACGAAGCAGCAAGTAAGTTGCAGGTAAAACTTAGTCCCTTTGTAAAATGTATAATGAAGTAATGGAATTCTTAATTAATCAGATTCAATTTGAGAATAGGACTGGCCAGATATGGGATGACAAATATATTGCAATATATGGACAAACAATCCCTGTTGTTTAAAGGGTAAGGCATTGTTTAGTAGCTGTATGCACAGAATGTCTCAATGTCTTAGATATATTGATAATGGGTTGAGTGCAGAGGACCTCATGTATTTGTCTATATGTATTTTGAGGTTACAGCCTCATCGCACCTCGGCATGATGGTTTTGGAAACTCGTGGTGAGCACAACTTTCCCCTGGTTTATTTTTTTTCAAGGAAGACAGCAAGTCAGATGCAAATAAGTATACAATTTGCAACACTTTACGTGTATACAAAACATGTTTTACAAGATAACTGCCCCATAGCAACAAATACATGGAACAAAATTAGGTCAAACCTGAAAAAAAGTAATAGGATTTAAAGCAGCCATTGTAACCAAAATTGAGACATTGCATTCAATCAGTCATGACCAGATGAACACAGAATCTAGAAGACCGGAAACTGCTTCATTTGCATCCCACTCTACATCTGCTTTTATTAGTTTTTTAGTATTTTTTAGTACTTATCCCCAAATAGTGGCTCATAAGCAACATTGCTCTCAGTGGTTCTTGACTGTCCTCATAGGGGCTACCAACAGCCAATCACAGTCCATATTTGGCTCCCCAGGAACTTTTTCTTTGACATTCGGCACTCATGATAATGTTGTCAAAGAGAGCCTGGGTGCAGTCCACGCTGAAAGTATCAGGATCTGTAGTTGATGAAGCCGCACTCACAGGACTTAATCAGTGAAAAAAATGCTTTATTATAAACCATAACCACCATCTTAAATACACAGTATGGTGGCAGAAAAAGGGGGCGTGTCAAGTGATATAATGTGATTAGCATTAACAACCAGTGTATAGAGGGAGATAAAAATAAATATAAAAATCTACTAAGCAGTCAACTTTCAGGAACGAACAAAACATATGTAACGATAAAGTCACAAAGAAACAGTATCTAATGGAATCAATCACCCAACACAATTAGAGAATATATCCGTAACCAGTGAATTATCTACATTTTTCTTCAATTTTCATCTTTTTCCCCTTTTTTCAATTTTATTGTTTTTGGGTTATGTATCTTATAAGTATTAGATTATGATAATTTTGGTGTTGGTTATATGGTATGGTGATACAATTTTATACGGTTTTGTTTCTTTGTGACTTTATCGTTACATATGTTTTGTTAGTTCCTGAAAGCTGGTTGCTTAGATTTTTATATTTATTTTTATTCTCCCTCTATACACTGGTTGTTACATTACATCACTTGACATGCCCCCTTTTTCTCCCGACATACTGTGTATTTAAGATGGTGGTTGTGTATGTGTTTGTACTTTGACAAAGGCTGTGGACATAGGAATCATATCAGGACAAAGAACTCAAGTGCTATGTGCATAGAGACATAGTAGGAAGGAGCTCCTGCCCCATAGAGCTTGCAGTCTAAAAACAGCTATCACTTTTCAAGTTTAGGTCATTTGTTTGGCTGACCAACTGTAACGTATTCATCCTTAGTAGCGGAGGGTATACTCGGATGCACAGGGCACCCCTGTGTATTCCAGTGTTCACAAATGCCCTTTTGGGGTCCGGGCTTTCTGCTGTGGAACCAACAAGGAGTTAGTGTTTGAAATGGTAAAAGCTCGTAAATGAGGTAACGGCAAGTATTAGGCAAAAGTGTAGTCAAGGATCAGGCAGAAGGTTCAAGGCAGGTGGCAGGAATCAAAGTCAAGAACCAGTGTCAAACACCAGTGAAATTACGCTGGCGTCCATTCAGGACCCGTGACGTCAGCATGGTCGCCTCAGATGAGCAGAGACGCTCCAGGAGGCAAGAAGACTTACACCCGCTCTATAGACATTCAAATGTCCTTGCTTTGCAGCTGCAGTTTTATGTTAAATGGCAACTGCATGGTATTGTTTCTAAAGGGAGTAGCTTACAAAGAAACACAATTTTGTATTTGTATGTGCAAACAATATAAAATACACTATTTTATATTTTAACCTGGCATGTAGGTTATGTGGCCTAAGAGTCCTCAAATGCAACAGATCATCACATGGGTCAATATGTTGGATCTGTCAATAGACAGTATGGGAGTGCAACAAACATACATCAATAGAAAGAAAGTAAAAGCAAGTATGAGAAATGTAAAAGAAAATAATGCAGTTTATACCAAAACAGCTTTTGTTACTAGTCTGTATTTGATAGGACCTCTGTACATGTATACATGTTCTACAGTATATACACATCACACATACACAGACACACAATCTCTGAGCACAAAACCTGTTGGACTACTCACTTCACGGATCATTGCATGTTTCGTAAGCTATGTACATTTATTAGTTGATGAAAAACCATGAAGCAATTGCTGAGGTCACAGAGCACGCAAACTGTGCATTTCAAGGAAAGTTTAAGAAAATCAGTATCTCAAACAAATAAATCTGTATAATGGGAAACTGCACCTCTAGGAATAAGTGACTCACTATGCTTAACAGATTGGCTCAACAAGCGAGAATTTTATCAACGTAAAATAAACCAACAGCATATGTCTGCTTTGTAGAAGGTGCAGAGGTGTGAATTTGCAATGAAAGGTTTGCTATCAGTTGTGCAAATGCCTGCTGAATAAACAGAGGTACTAAGTACACTATTCCAATAATATTTACTCAATGACACCTTCTTGTTGTCAGCTTACTCCTTATAAATACACTTCACAGACACTGGAAGCAACAAGAAGTGATGAGCCAATTATTAAAAAATTATTTTCTTGCTATTAAACTAGAGTTGCTGATTTGGGATACAAGCAAACAGCACTAACTTTCTCACTCTCCTAAATAAAATGGGTGCTATATTTTGAGTACTACCATGCATATAGGTGCAAGCCAAGAATCAGCTGATCTCCTGGCAACCGCTCACTTGTGTGTGAGTGCCCTTTAAAATTTGATTAGCCCTGAGGAAGACCATGCTTTTGGTCGAAATGCATTGGGCTACTGAAATTTGTTTGGCTATGAATTTTTTCAATTATTCTTTTGTTTTTTGAGCTTTACAGCCTTGGAAACTCGTGTGGAGAGCCTCCTTTGGATTAGCACCTTGCATTTAAGTGTGCGCCTTATAACCTCATACTTTTCCACTCCCTTGCACCCAGAGGCCTGGGTGTAGTCATACAGAGAATTTCGGCATGAAAATTCACAATAACACATCTCCGTGCCGCAATCTGCTCCATGTGTATGCACCCTTAGAGCCTCTAAGCCCAGGCACACAAGTGAGTAGATGCCAGCAAAGGAGCCAGTGATTCTATGCAAGCCAAGAAAAAACCCCATGTGGCTGCACCCTAAGATGAAAGGAGGGGGCAAGCCAGGTGTTTTTATTTGATCATTTATATACTTTTCATAATCCTACATCCGTCTGTTCTAATATTACCTGTTTGTTAGGTCTCTGCCTTCCCCTAAGAGGACTGTGTTGTGATTAACCGAGAGCCTTTTCAAAGAATTCAGATTACATATCCTGCTAACACAAAGATGAAGTCTTCATTCTCAGGTTTCCTGCTACAGGCAAACCAATCTTTTATATCTCCAAGTGACTTGGGGAAAGAGTAGTAAAACTGTAGTAGCATAACAGAGTATAATTATACAGATAGATGAGAAACAATAACAAATTGTAAGGGATGTGTGAAAAATAAATATGATATGTGAATAGCTAGGAACTGCATTCACAGCCTGCACGGAACCTGAACATCAACCTTTCATGTCACCATATTGGCATGACTGCTTTCTAAATTGAGAGAGAGAGAAAGAGATCGAGAGAGATCGAGAGAGAGCAAGGTAGTGCGCTGTGGGAGCTCAAACACACAACTTGTCTTATGTGACATTCAACTGCCTGGAGCACAGTATACAATAGCACAGTATACAATAGTGACATCCAAAGCACTAGTCTCACACAAGTCATGGTGCTGATGCTACTGCAAAGAATGAAAAAGCCATATGCTGTTCTCAAAGACAAGAACTATGGGAGAAGCAGCAGATGCACCTGATTAGGGCATGGTCATATTCTGCATGCAACTTTGGGTACCTGTAGTTCTAAGCTCCCAATTACTCTTGTATCCCTGGCAGCAGGCTTACATCTACATAGTAACATAGTGAGTTAGATTGAAAAAAAGACACAAATCCATCAGATTCGACCTTTTAACTCTATTTGTACTTGCCTAACTGCTAGTTGATCCAGAGGAAGGCAAAAACCCCATTTGAAGCCTCTCCAATTTCCCTCAGAGGGGGGAAAAAATCCTTCCTGACTCCAAAATGGCAATCGGACTATTCCCTGAATCAACTTGAACTATGAGCTATCTCCCATAACCCTGTATTCCCTAACCTGCTAAAAAGCCATTCCATCCCTTCTTAAGGCTATCTAATGTATCAGCCTGTCCAACTGATTCAGGGAGAGAATTCCACATCTTCACAGCTCTCATTGTAAAAAACCCCTTCCGAATATTTAGGCGGAACCTCTTTTCTTCTAATTGGAATGGGTTTACCTTGAGTCAGCTGCAAAGACCTACTGGTAAATAAAGCATTATAAAGAATATTATAAGATCCCCGTTTATATTTATACATAATCATCATATCACCGCTTAAAGGAAAACTATACCCCGAAAATGAATTTTTGAGCAACAGATAGTTTATATCAAATCAAGTGACATATTAAAGAATCTTACCTACTTGGTATATATATTTAAGTAAATATTGCCCTTTTACATCTCTTGCCTTGAACCACCATTTGGTGATGGTCTGTGTGTTGCCTCAGAGATCACCTGACCAGAAATATTTCAACTCTAACTGTAACAGGAAGAAGTGTTGAAGCAAAAGACACAACTCTGTCTGTTAATTGGCTCATGTGACCTAACTTTATATAGTTTGTTTGGTATGTTTGTGTGCACCGTTGGATCCTAGGATCCCAGGAGGCTGTCCTTATTTTTTAAAATGGCTATTTTCTATTTATGATTACCCAATGGCACATGCTACTAAAAAAGTATATTATTATGAAAATGGTTTATTTACATGAAGCAGGGTTTTACATGTGAGTTGTTTTATGCAATATCTGTTTATAGAGGCCTACATTGTTCGGGGGGTATAGTTTTCCTTTAAGCGCCTCTTCTCCAGTGTGAACATCCCCAACTTGGCCAGTCTTTTCTCATAGCTAAAATTTTCCATACCTTTTACCAACTTAGTTGCCCTTCTCTGCAACCTCTCTAATTTAATAATGTCCTGTTTGAGTGATGGAGACCAAAACTGTACGGCATATTCTAGATGTGGCCTTACCAACACTCTAAACACTGGAAGAATAACCCCCTCCTCCTGTGAATCAATGCCCCTTTTAATACAGTTTAAGACCTTAATCTGTGATTAAAGGGATACTTATGAACTTCTTGGCCGGCATCACTAGATTATAACTTTTTTTCTGATCTTCTGTTCCCCGATCAAACACATATATAGACTGGATCTAAGCTAAAGACATGAATGTCATCAGTGACTTTTCCCACTGCCATAACTGAGGGAACCATAAAAAAACTTTTGCTCAGAATCCAATGCCAAAAACTTTCTGTGATCGGTCAGGTTACTTTCCAAAAACAATGGCAGTGCTGAACACCTTCATAATGCTACAACTGTATTCATGCCATTCCTCTAGTGTTCCTCATGTGCTTTACTGTATGCATGTATTTGGGTACAGAGGATGTATTTGCCCAGGGTACAGAGTACTGCTCTTCCACTGAGTGCCAAAGTCCCTAGACCTGGATCTGGGAGAAATATAAATCTGGGAAATTCTGGTCAAAGTTGTATAAAACGGTGTGCATATATCCCAGCAATTCTATGAGTAAAATAATTAATTTTCTAGTTGGGTGGGGAAGAGTTTGTGTTTTTCCCTGCCCCTGTGGATTTCCTTTCCGTGTGGATTTTACCCTTTTTAAATTAGATTTTGCTTTGGGACCGGAGATTCACTGTAGAATAAAATACCTAATGCAGAAGGTATTTTACGGTTTAGTCTCAAACTATAGATGGCATAATGTACGTGTGTGACTATGACAGGAACCATAGATCAGGGCCGGACTGGTAGGAAAAAGCAGCCCTGGCAAAAGTATCAAAGCAGCCCATATATTAACGTGCATGCAAAAGCATGATATATATATTTCCAACCCAAAGGTTAACTAGAACTAGTGTTAATCAATATATATTTTAAAAGTCCATTACCATATAATCCCCAGCAATATTATACACCGAATGTGCTGGAACTGGACCTTGCAACAAATATCTCACCCTAGTTTCTATCACAACTATTCTATCTGATGGATTAGTGGCCCAATACTTACAGTATATTCTAAATTTTCCTTTGTGCCCCAGCTAGACCATGTACCCTGTCAGATAAGAGGACTATAATTACCATGTGTGTCACAGGGCCAAAGTGTGTCAGACTTGAATAGACTAGTCTGTCTCATGCAATTAATGCTACGTATCACAGTGTTCCATATACAGGCTGAAGTGATTGTTCTGATCACTGATCCTCCTGTTGCCAACATACCTATCATAAGCATAAGGGATTGGGTATATAACAAGCAACTCTAATATTACTAACTGAAGTTGGTCAGAATTCCTGGTTCCTCCCATATGTCAGTACAGGCATAAGTACTAACAAATGCAGGCATCGGCTTAGCTGTGGATGGCTATTATGGACAGCTCATTTTCATTGCTAAAGTGATTGGCTCAGTTACATATTAAAGACAGACCAAATTTGCAATTTTTAGGTGAGCAGTCCATTTACATTTTAAAGCAATAAGGAATTTGCCCGAACCCACAGATTGCCAGTCCGGGCCTGCCATAGATTAGAAGTTCCACAAGGTTAATGTGAATCACTGTAGAGTACAGCAGAACTTTGGCAATTTATAGAGGTATATTCAAAATATTTTTTTTTTAAAAACCTAGAAAAGATAAAATCCCATGGACTTCATTTTATCCAAACTACCCAAATTGTGAAAAAGCAGCCATTGTAATCAAAATAGGCCAAACATTACATTTAATCAAAATAATGACCAGATGAACACAGGATCTAGAAGACTAGAAATCTGATTTGTTTGCATCCACTCTATATCTGCTTTTATTAGTTTTAGTTTTTTTCCCCAACCAGTGGCTCATAAGTAACATTGGTCTCAGTGGCCTCAAAGCAGCTGATCAGACAGTCCTCATGGGGGCTAAAAAAAGCCAATCACAGTCCATATTTGGCACTTCCAGGAACTATTTTCATGCTTGCGTTGCTCTCCAACTTTTTTTACATTTGAATGTTGCTCACAGGTAAAAAAAGGTTGGGGATTAGGTATCACTTTTCAACAGAGACATTTAGGCTAAAAACATAGAAAAGATAAAATCCCATAGACTCCATTTTATCTAAATAATCCAAGTTTTGAAAAATGATTTATTATTTTCTCTGTAATGATAAAACAGTACTTTGTTCTTGATCCAAACTAAAATATAAATAATCCTTATAGGAAGCAAAACCAGCCTATTGGGTCAATTCAATGTTTACATTATTTTCTAGTAGACTTAAAGGGGAACTCCGGCTTCCAAACCAACATTTGATAAAGAGGCTCACATAACACATAAACTCCTAATATACTTATCACAGTCAAAAAGTATGATTAATGAGATTTTCTATGCTGAAATCCAGCTGTTTTGAAATCCTGGCAGATTTGGGACTAAACACTGATGTTACAAATTTAAACAACTTATCAGCATGCTTACAGGCACAGCATGCAGGAACTGCACAACCCACAATGCATTGCACTATGATGTTCTGTTCCTTCGTGAAATCACATGTGCAGGTTAATGTGGGGTTTGGAGGATGCAGACTGAGGACAGCTGGCTGCTGATACAACGTAACAGTAGTCAGCCAGCTCAGAAAAGTAGTCAGACAGATCAGCAGGAGAGCAGGGGGCTAGGCTTAGAGGACTGTTCCAAACCATTAAAAGAAAAAAGAAAAGTTGGCATATTTTTTAATTGATGTATATTGCAATGATGCTTTAAATTATGTTTACTTTTCTTAGCTTAAGTTATGTTTGTGTGGAGTTCCCCTTTAAGTTATGAAATTCAAAATTACAGAAAGATCTGTGAAATCTCCAGATCCCGAGTATTCTGGATTGTACATAGCAAGGCTCTTTTATCTAGCAACTTTGGCTATTATAATAAAAGTAAAAGGTTGAAGCCAGTCAGAGGACATTGCGCTTTGTGATCTCTACACTCCTAGAGCATTTAAAATAGTACAGACAAATACTAATCTAAAAATACTACAGACAGCAAATCCTCATCAAGATATGGCAAATTAAAAACAACAAAATAAACTATACTACAATGAACAAAGCTGAGAAGACTATATTTACACTTCTTATTATTAGGACAGCCTGTAAAGAATAGAGAGGAAAATGTGAGATTACAGATTCTGGCATAGAGAAAGCACATGGCTGTGCTCTACAAGCCAACTATGGGCAAACTTTCCCAGGAGCAGAAGAAAAGCTAATAATAAAGGAAACTAGCTTATAAAGCAATCTAGTGCAGTTATAGGCAAACCATAACTGCAGAAGGTAGACACTCAAGAAATAAGGCCCATAAAGCTGCCCAGTGTTTAACATGTTTACAACAAACAAAATGCTGTGTGCTAGATAAGGCACAGGCAATTAGAGGAAGAGTGTTCAAGGGGAGTTGTCACCCTAAGAAATAATTCCAAATCCTAAACTTTACTGACCGTATTTAATTATTGAAATTGTTTCTTTGAGTCTTCCTAATCAGAATTCACCATCAAAGTAAGCAATTATTATACAGTTTTCTATACTTGAGCGATAAGTCCCCCCTTTTAGAAGTGTCTAAAGTTGATTCTCCATTCAAGCAAAATGGTCATCCAAAATTATGATTTTAATTTTTCACCTTGTTAAAGGGCACTTGTTGGGTGATACCCCCCAATTGCAGTGCGGGCTCTAACCGTAGTTTTTGTGGTTGTGGAAAATATTTTCGGCCAACAGGTGCCCTTTAAGTCTTTCTAAAGCAAATCTAGGAGGAAGGAGGGGGTCTCTGACTCTAACGGTTCCAAATGTATACATTTAGTTGATACATTTCTTATCTTTGTCCCTGGGTTTCATTACAGGCAGCCATTAGAATTGATACAACAGTTGCTAATACTCCACAGATGCTGCTGAGAAATATATCAACTAATGTAACAAATTGTTCAGAATCTGCACCTGATCACACTTGTTCATTTTCTCACTGATAGTTTGGTTTCTTGAAACAACGTAGCAGAAATCAGCCTTGAATGCTTCTTCAAACTTCTGTTGGAACAGGGTGTTTTGTTCTTGGGTGTTATGGTGGTTTCTTCAAAATGGGCTCACCTGCAGTGGTTTTAATGCTTACCTATAGAAGGCTATTTTCAGGTGTTCTATTGGACGCCATCGCCTGTTGGCTTCTACTACATTGTTTTAATAGTTTGAGGGTAGAAGCAGAGAGAGTGATTTCAATAACGTTTTATATACAAATAACTTTCTAAAAAGCAAACATTTGTAATGACTATATTGGTTGCTCACAATTAATCGCCAACAAGATGGCATAAGTATCACTGCGGTTTTCTGAAGTCACCTGAAGTTTCCCTGTAAAGCTGGCCACACACGGGCAGATAAAGCTGCCGATATGGGTCTTTAAGACCGATTTGAGAGCTTATCTCCGCATGTATGGGGGCTTCCAACAGGTCTTCCTGACCGATATCTGGACATGATATCGATCGGGAAGGTCGGATTTTCTTCCAACCGACCCGTCGGAAGTCCATTGCACTCCTCGTAGCGCCGAACGTTCTGATTACCCCGATATAGCCCTGCCAGTTAGTGGCATATCGGGGAAAGATTTGCTCATTTGGTGATGTCGCCAAACGAGTGGATCTTTGCATCTATGGCCAGCTTAAGCGATGCCTATGCCATCCCACTGACTACTCCTATTCTTGCCTGTATCAATTCTAATGGCTGCCTTGGAAGGGATTTGGGGAGATTAGTCACCCGCAGTAGAGATGATTTGTCGTTGGGCCCTAAGGGGGGGGCCACACTGGACATAACTATTCATTGAGTTTGCAATTGATCCTCAGCATTCAGTTCAGATTAACAAGCAAACAGTTATGACCTATCTGCCCCCCCCCCAAGTCAATGATTGGTTGCTGCCTGGTAACCAATCAGTGGAAACCAAGACAGACGCAAAGCAATAAGTAGTGTTCTGTTTGACACCCAGTCACTCCAGCGTTTATACATTATTTTTTTGGCTAAATAACTATATTATAAACATTTTTTATTTTGCACAGCCTATCTATTTACCCAGTTTTTATTTTAACACTGAACAATACCTTTAACTATGCATAACTGTATTGTTTGGTATACTTCCCCTTTAAGACCATATCTTTACAATTTTTGCTTTATGCTATTTCCCCACAAACAGTGCTGTCTATCTTTATCAAAGCAGAAGGATGAAAATACAAAATATTATATATTAAATGGGTGTCCAACCCCAAACTGTTTTTATGTCTTCATAAAAGCAAATAAGCAGCATTTCAATATACATTCATTGATATTTTCCAGTGCTTCTAAAGTTGTCTGTAAATGTAACTGCAATTGAAAGCAGGGTTTGTTCTTTTCATTCTATGCACCTTTCTTTTAAAACAATGCAGTAAAAGTAATTTCTCCCGCAGGTCTGGTAATCAGCTGTCCTTTGCTACACTTTTTCTGGGGTCAGAGACAGTAGTGCAGCAAATATAATCAAATGCACAGATAAAACTTCCATGGCCCAGTTTAGAGTATTCATGACAGTGATCACTCTTGTGTTTTGTTCCCTTGGGGGCAATGGTTTTTGTTTGGCGAGGTTCCTGTGGCAGTTCATCCCTATTGGTCTTGTGCGGCATTGTTCAGACATATTTCCAACCTGAAAGCACTACCAGGGGAATGTAATATAAGTCGGTAATGCAAAAACTATTCGCAAAGCGAAAAGTTATGCCTCTGTGCGAACAATTTTTGCTTTGCGCAAATTTAATATAGCTTTTGCGAAACCGGAAACTGTTTTACCAATCACTTCCGACAGTGGAAGAGAGTTTGCGAATTTTACAGCTTGAGCCAATACACAGTCAATGTAATAAAACTTCTTACTGGAAAAGTCGTTATGTTTGCTCCTAAAGATTACGACACCTTCAAGCACTTCTTAAGAGTGCGCAATTAAAATTCGCAATGCGCAATTAAAATTCGCAACGAAATAACAGTTTAAGGAACAATATTACATTGCGAGATGTGGATTTTTAATCTTATTGATGCGCATTCTTTTGCTCTTTGCAAATTTAATTACATTCCCCCCTACATATTTTTCTCTTCCAAGAAAGCTTCAGTAGCAGTTGCAAATTATTCACTATATGCATAGAAATGTTTACCGTGCGGCCAAATAACTTCCTTGTTACTTTAACCTCCTCGTTAAGCGAAAATTAAGCCCGTAGAGAAGGTATTGATTGCATGTCAACCTCTCTCTGTCTCTCACATGAAACCACTAAATTGTGTAAAGCAGAGAATTACAAATATTTGAGACCCACATATTTGCAGAAATAGGTTACATCTGTCATAGAAGTTGATGTTACTTGGTATTTATAAATTCTTATACAGACTTTAGTGTTTGTCATGTAAAGTAAAAGTATTACAGGTATGGGATATGTTATCCAGAAACCAGTTATGCAGAAAGCTCCAAATTATGGAATGGCTGTTTCCTGTAGACTCCATTTTATCCAAATAATTAAATAAATAAAAAAAAAGTATAATAAAACAGAACAATTTACTTGATCCAAACTAAGATATAATTAATCCTTATTGGAAGCAAAACCAGCCTATTGCGTTTATTTAATGTTTACATAATTTTCTTGTAGACTTAAAAGGAAAACTAAACCTTAAAAATGAATGTGGCTAAACAAAAGCAATATTTTATATAAATTAACTTATTGCACCAGCCTAAAGCTTCAGCTTGTCAATAGCAGCAATGATCCAGGATTTCAAATTTGTCATAGTGGGTCACCATCTTGGAAAGTGTATGTGACACTCAGTGGGCTCTGAGCAGCTATTGAGAAGCTAAGCTTAGGGGTCATTGCAAAATATCAAGCAGAAAATGAGGTTGACATGTAATATAAGCTGATGCTACAGGGCTGATAATTAAATATAAACATAATTCTCCATATTACCTGGACTGGTACAGAAGTCCAAAATATACAGTGCAATAATTCTAATCACTTTCTAATTGCTGGCCCTGTGAAGTTTGCAGCCTAATTTCAACGGCACAGTCACACAAACTATCCTACTGGACAATTTTAGAAGTAACAAATAAACCTAACAATAGGTTGTTGAACCGTGAACGCAATCACCCACACAGAGTTTGAGAGAATGCAAAAACGCACACCCAAAGTGTTCTCGAGCACCTTACTCCAACCACCCACAACTATGACAATCGAACACCAACATGTCGTAACAGATGGAGAGATGGTTTCAATAACAAATAAATACTAGACAGCCACATTACAACACTTGTGTACATTAATTGTATTATTAAATGCAAAAGCAACAAAACTGTGTTATGACACATCTAATATAAGTAATTCAAAAAAATTGTTGTTGTGTTATAGTTACATTACAAAAAAGAAAATTCAAACTCTCCAAATTAAAACCCAGCATACACACACACACCTCAACCCTTTTACACAAATTGTATACACCCATAGCTATACTAACTGTAGAAAAATATCAAAATACCCTTTGATATTATGTCTGTCCAAAAAATCATCCAGGCCCTTTTTAAAAGCATCAACAGAATCAGCCATCACAACATCACCCGGCAGTGCATTCCACAACCTCACTGTCCTCACTGTGAAGAACCCCCTACACTGCTTCAAATGAAAGTCCTTTTCTTCTAGTCTGAAGGGGTGGTCTCTGGTGCGGTGATCCTCTTTATGGGTAAAAAGGTGCCCTGATATTTGTCTATAATGTCCTCTAATGTATTTGTAAAGTGTAATCATGTCCCCTCGCAAGCGCCTTTTTTCCCCCAAACCTGGACAGTCTCCCCTCATAATTTGTCTTCCATCCCTCTAACCAGTTTAGCTGCACGTCTCTGGACTCTCTCCAGCTCATTTAGAAACCGCTTAAGGACTGGAGTCCAAAACTGCAGAGGAGGTCTTAATAGGGATCTATATAGAGGTATGACATCTACCAGAACCAGCAAAAATATACATAACAGCAAATGGGCACAAGGCAGCTTAATAAGGAAATGTCAGCAATGAATGCTTTATATGCAATACAACTAGTGTTTGGCCCCAGCTCTTACATCATGGCCCCAGCTCTTACATCATGGCCCCAGCTCTTACATCATGGCCCCAGCTCTTACATCATGGCCCCAGCTCTTACATCATGGCCCCAGCTCTTACATCATTACATTACCCTGACACAACCAGGAGAGATGTAGTAATACATGTGCGGGTGACAGGTTAAAGAGTGGGGGAGACATGCAGACAGCAGCAAGGCTGGACGGCAAGTGTATGGGGAATCGTCCTGCGGTGCTGCCAAGTTATTATCTAGAAGGCACAGCTGGGGAGGCCCAAGAAAGGTTTCAGATCTTCAGCAATGTTTACAGCAAATGCACAGCAGACTGCAATACACTGTGCAATACACTGTGCAATACACTGTGCAATACAGAGAGCACTCATCTATACAGAGCGTGGGTCCATGTGCTGCTGTGGCGATTATCAGGACTATTTCACATACAGCTGCCGCTTACAATGCTTTACTGTCATAACATTCAAAACAAATGAAAATCATCATTATACAATTACTGGCGCACTGCCTGAAACACATCTATTGCTGCGTGTTGCTTAAAGGTCACACATACCGCCCAACAGTAATGCTTTTCGTGGGACAGCATCAATTTTGGCAACACAGCCCGCAGTCCCAGATCGCTTCTTAAACGTCCCGCAACGCAGTAAATATCCTGCTCCTTGGCTCCTGCCAGACAGCTAATCCCGACGTCATAGATCTCATCTCGCGAGACTGTTGCGTCACGGCTTCTTTTTTTTTTTTTTTTTTTTT
>CM044431.1:39385421-39418698 GCA_024363595.1 Xenopus borealis
CCGAGTGCTGGAGCTCTGCTGAGGTGCGACTGTTCACATGTCGCTCCTGGCCACGCCCCCGCATATTTTTACTTTTTAATTTTAAATTTCAGCCATTGAGCTGAACTGACCAGCCGATGGTGGTGTTGTTTTTTTTTTTTTTAAACTACTTACAACTTGCATACTATAAAAAAAAAAATCAGTGCTCAGAAGAGCAATTTTCTATCAATTTGTTTTGACAGTTTTCAATTGTGATATTGTCAGTGTTGAAACTTTTACTTTCAAATCAAGTGATAAATGCAGAGCTAAGTTTAAAAAGCGTACTTGAGTTATGTCATAAATATTGTTTTTTTAATCTTTGTGGTATTAAGAGCAAACAAATGTTTCTCTCTCTTATGGCTGCAGTTTGCTTTTTAACTTGTGTAAAAAAAACTTGTTTTCACATGTACATGAAATATTCCATGGTTTATTTGGACCATGTTTATATTTAAGTAGAAGAGACAAGGGGTGTCATTCCCAATTGCCCCAGCCACAAACGTAGAGCAGTAAGGGGTGTAAAATCATATCTCTTAGGGGCAAATTCACTAAAGCGTGAAAATGCGCTAGTGACAGCTTTGCCGGCGTTCGTCGCACTTTGCCAGGTAAATTTTCGCCAGCGATACGCAAATTCACTAAGATGCGAATTTGCCCACTGTATAGTTGTGTTGCCATATGTTAGGAAATGTAGGGGGGAAGGAGGGTAACCCCCCAAAACATTTTCTCTCTTTTTCAGACTATCACCCTAAAAAAAGTAAAAGACGCCAGTGTTTTTGGGGACTTCGAAAAAATTTAAAAAAAATTTCAAACTCCTATCTTTTGTATTGAACGCAAGCAGTAATGTTCAGAAAAATGCTCATCTTAGTGAAATATCATAGTTACGGTCCCTTCGTCTGGGTAAATAGATAGGCTGTGCAAAATAAAAAATGTTTCTAACATAGTTAGGCAAAAATGTAATGTATAAAGGCTGGAGTGACTGGATGTGTAACATAACAGAATACAACACAACTTCTTGATTTTCAGCTCTCAAAATCTGAGTTAGTCAGCGACTTGAAGGGGGGCCACATGGGACATAACTGTTCAGTGAGTTTGCAATTGATCCTCAGCATTCAGCTCAGATTCAAAAGCAACAGTTATGACCAATGTGGCCCTCCCTCAAGTCACTGATTGGTTACTGCCTGGTCACCAGGGTAACCAGTCAGCGTAAGCTAAGAGAGCTGAAAAGCAAGAAGTTCTGTTCTGTTATGTTAGACTTACAGTCACTCCAGCCTTTATACATTACATTTTTGCATAACTAACTATATTGAAAACATTTTTATTTTGCACAGCCTATCTATTAACCCACTTTTTACTTTTATACTGAACAATTTGTTTAAGGGTGCAAAGTTGCGCAAGTCTATCTACTTCACTAGCGAATTTTTGCCAGGGACACTGTTAGTGAATCGGCAAAGTTGCGAATTGATGTCACGCTGGAGAATTAGTGCTAGCATTAGACGCTTCTCGCTTTAGTGAATTTGCACCTTAGTGCTCATTTAACCAGCTCCTGAGTCTGAAACACTGCTGCCCTCTGCAACTTGCTGTGGATGAAAAATTCAAAGCCTCTGGAAAGCCCCCCAGGGTTTTGCACCCTCTGTGAAAACATGGTAGTTTTTTAACACCCAGCCCTGCTGATAAAGTACATTACTGTATTAGACCCACATTGCACATGGGGATGTGATGAAAGTACCTCTTTCTAGTTAGGGAAATCTTCTCCCACTGGGGAGAAATTAAGAACAAGACACATATTTTGCAGTAAAAGAAAAAAACATACAGGTATGGGGCCTGTTATCCAGAATGCTTGGGGCCTGGGTTTTTTTTGGGGGGGGTGGGTTATGGTTAAGGGATTTTTTCCATAATTTGTATCGCCATACAAACAATCAAATTTTTATTTTTCCACAAATTTCTAAAAATTGGTTTTCTAATTTTCTTTTTGAAATAGCTCTAAAAATTCAAGATTTTATTAAGTGGAAAAACCCACTAAAACACTAATACAAAAGGTATTAGGTATACAAGTAAAAGTTGTTGAGGTCCTATAGAAGTCAATTGGAGCTGCTCTGATCCCTCTGGAACTCTTTAAATCAGTTCGGAGTTTTAGAAGTTTTTGGGGGGGTTCCCCTCCAGGAATTGCATGAAAACTTTTTTTTTTTGGTATTCGTATTTTTTCAAGCCATGTCTCCCTGCTTGCACAATCACTTTTTTAATATGGAATAATAAAGGCATTATTTTAATATTCGGTTCCACTGCAGAGTTTGTGCCAGTTTCCCCGCTCTACGCACTTCAAATTTGTATTTTTTAGTGCAACATTCAGTGTAATTTTTGTTCATACTTTAGGTTCACCATGGGTGTCTGTGGGGGTCGGCGTCCCAATTATTGACTGATGATTTTACCATCCAACAACATTACCAGAGTAACACCAATCAAACATGTATGTATCATATAAACCCATACTTCATCCATCCACGCACAAACCCTTCTGCCAATGGAATCATATGAACAAGAAATCATAGCAGTCTTTCTTTGGGGGAAATTCACTAAGCGGCGAAAATGCGTTAGCGTTGCCTTCACTAACGTTCACCGCACTTCGCCAGGCGAATTTTCACCAACGCTACACAAATTCACTAAAGTGCGAAGTTACACTCAGGTTGGCGAACGGTAGCATAGTTGCGCTAGTGTTACTTCGCCAGGTAAATCGCATTTACGCTAGCGATGCCTAATTTGCATATGGCGCGAATTTCAAAGTACATTAGAAGTATATGTTACAGCCACTACATTGCACTGCACAAGCCCAGGAAACTTTTAATAAAAAAAATAAAGTTGTCCTATTGCCCTACATGTGCCCCCTGTATAGTTGTGTTGCCATATGTTAGGAAATATAGGGGGGAAGGAGGGTAACCTCCAAAAAAAATTTCGCTCTTTTTCAGACTATCACCCTACAAAAGGTCAAACACACCAGCGTTTTTTTGGGACTTTCCATTTTTTTTCCAAACTCCTATCTACTGTTTTGAACTTCGCCAGGTTTGACCTGGCGAAGTAACGTCTAGCGTAAGTGGTAACATTCAGTAAAATAGTCATCTTAGTAAATTTGCATAATTAAGATCCTTCGTCAGTGTGCAACTTCACCTGGCGTAAGGGTGCGAAGTTGCGCTAGTCTATCTACTTCGCTAGCGAAAATTCGCCAGAGTCAGTGTTAGTGAATTTGCGAAGTTACGAATTGACATCACGCTTCAAATTATCGCTAGCGTTAGACACTTCGGGCTTTAGTGAATTTGCCCCTTTGTATAACAGTTTAATGTAGCCAATCACAACTAAACCAAACCCACTGCCAAAAGAATTGAGGCTGACGAATCCTGGACTGTGATGCCCGCCGCCTCTGAGCTGAAACTGCTGCTGTTGCGGCAGATAGAAGCAGACGCCAAAATATCCTGTCAGCAATAGCTACAGATCTCTCTCCTGTCAGTAATGGCTACAGCAAAGAATGATGGGCAAAAAAATGTATAATGGGATATTTCCTGCCCCTTGAGAAGTTTCCTGCGAAAAAATACTTTTACGCCACTACATAGGTGGCAGTAAAATCTTGCAAATATTCTCACGTAAATTTTGTCTTTCGCACATTTCGCTGTTTAGTAAACTGAGCGTTAACGTTTACTTAGCCTTATTTTCAGCTAATGCGATAACTGGTGATCACATAGTCTTGCGCTAAATAATTCCGAAATTTATATTTACCGCAGGATAGTAAACTGGCAAAAACATATTCAGCGATAATTTTGTCTATATTTTGTGCGCATATTTTTTACCCCACTTTAGTAAACAGACCCCTTACTTCCTTCAAGATAGTTTGTTTTGTTAGTAAACGATAAACATAGTTTGTCGTATTCTGTTGTGCCATGGGAGCATTGTGATATTTGTGTCTTTATCTGTATTGAGAGCATTGTACAAGGGATGTGTGTGAGTCCATGCTAAATAAGATATGCAATTATACAGTGAATAAATAAAGTACACCCTATTGCAAAATATAAGGATATTATAAGTTATAGAGGAGATCCGTGACCATATAAAAGCATGAGGCATGGAACTCCAAGGTGACTTCAAAAATCCTCATATTTTGCTACAGGGGGTACATTTTTTTTATTATAATACGCAAGTGTCAGTGAGTCATGTGACAGAAATGACATCACTAAACTCAAATAATAACCAATGACATCACTAAGCACCATTTATAAGGATATCATTTACAGGATATTCATGTGTATTATAACTGCTTCCTTGCACAATGGCAGTGACACAAGTATATTTTCCAGCATTTTGCTGCCTAAAGGGACAAAGCCAAGGTGCATCACATTCTCCCAGGACCAGTTTAACGTTAGAATGATTGCACATTTTGTCATATACTTACCTAAGAAATGTGATAACTGATACATTTTATGTGCTTTTATATTTCTGTGCTGAGTCCATACCCATAGAATGAGAAAATTAGAAGCACATTTGTCGTCATTGTCGAGAAGTCTACATTTCATGGTTTCTGGAAATTTTTAGCAAGATAAAATTGGTTCATTCTGGATCATCACTACCAAAGAGAGATCGCCTTGTTGACATTCTTAGAAGTATGTTGGAAATTTCACCTTTTACTTACATGTAAACATATGTATCTCTTTTCTTAATATACTCATGATAATCTGTGCAAAATGCATCTCTTCTTTATAAAGCAGTGTTTTGTGTTTGCTTTATTATGTTAAAGGACAATGAAAGTGAAACTAAAGAAGTAGGTAGAAATGTTGTACATTGTTTTGTGCTTGTGTACCAGCCCAAGGCATCCACAGCCCTTTAGCAGTAAAGATCTGTGTCTCCCCAGTAGATGCCCCAGTAGCTCCCCATCTTCTTTTCTGCTGATTCACTGATTCACATGCTCTGTGCTGCTGTCACTTACTGAGCTTAGGGACCCACTCACAATATACAGTACACATAGAATAGAAATATAGTCACAATATAAGGCTGATTAGTCATTAATACAGATAATTACTACATGGCAGCACAGAAACCAGTGCAATTAGCATCAGAATTTAATAATCAGCCCTGTAGCATCAGCTTATATTACAGATCAACCTCATTTTCTGTTTGATAGTTTGCGACAACCCCTAAGCTTAGCTTCTCAATAGCTGCTCAGAGCTCACTGAGCGTGAGTGTCACAGACACTTTCCAAGATGGTGACCCCCTGTGACAAGTTTGAAATCCTGGATCAATTAGGCTGGTGCAATATGTTCAGTATATAAAATACTGCATTTTTAGCCCTATTCATTTTTAGACTTTCCTTGTCCTTTTAGTATTTTGTGAACCATTGGCAAGTTTGTAAAAGGAACACCAGATGGCAGTATATATTAACAAAATAATCTGAGGGAGCCTTTGTATAAACAATGCATGGTGCATCTACAGTTAATAGAAACAGATTGGTTCCGGCACTGACAGCAAACAAGTGTGTGTGTACTTACAACGTGTACTTACAATGAAACAATATTATTTCTCCACTAATTATGTCCTCTGCCCTCAACCCATTATCAATATATTAAGGACTAAAGGCAACTAAAAATGACTTACCCTTCAAACAAAACAGGGATTGTTTGTCCATATATTGCAATATATTTAAGATGGCCAACTACGTCAAAGTCATCACCAATATGGACAGTCCTACAGTCAACTTGCATCTGATTCATTAAGAATTCTATTGCTTCATTATATATTTTACAAAGGGACCAAGTTTTAACTGCAACTTACTTGCTGCTTTCAAAGTAAAACTCCCAATCATGGTTGCCCTTTTATTAGACACCAGTGGGATCACCTGACTATTGCTGGAAGGGGTGGGGGCTACAACAAGGAGCTGGTCACTGCTCCAGTATAACTATAACAAACAAGGGAAAGTTGTGCTCATCACTAATTTTTAAAACCATTAGGCAGGGGTGCAATGAGGCTGTGACTACAAAATAAATATAAACAAATGCAAGAGGTCCTCTGCACTCAACCCATTATCAATATATTAAGGACATTGAAATTTTGTGCCTTAAGCTGCTAAAAATGCCTTACCCTTTAAACAAAACAGGGATTGTTTGTCCATAAGGACAAACAATAAGGACCCACATCAAATCATCCTTAGTACTAATATAGTACACACTATAAAACGTTAATTACACTTTAAACAAACTTTACTCGGATTGCAGAAAAACTTGAGTGAAAACCTGAATTGCTTTAATATTTCAGTCTTTTTTCCAGAATTCCTAAAATAAAAACTTCATATTGAGATAGGTGTCTCTCCTATTGACTTATACGGGTCTGAGATGGCAGATTTTTGGACTCTGGCTTCTTGCAGCATCTCAAAAAATTGGAGTTTTTTTCCCCTCTAAAAAGTCGAGTTTTCTAGTGAAAAAAACTTGCACTTTTCAAGATTTTAACATTCAGATTTTAATAAATTATCCTAGTACCGGATTTACATAGAAGCCCCTCAGCCCACTGCCGTTTTTCACCCCCATACTCTGTCCTTTATTCACAAATTTTCGTCATCAGGACTGGAGCAATGAGGATTGGTGCATGGGAAATTAAAAAAACTATAGTATCTCCTGCGTATTTTACCTCCTTACAATTAGACCTTTCCTACCTTACTCAAACAAAAAAAAACAAAAAAAAAAAAAAACGAATCCACTATTTTGGATTCAGGCGAACCACTGAATCCTTTGAGAAAGATTTGGCCAAATACCGAACTGAATTGTGAAGTGGGAAGGGGAAAACATTTTTTACTTATTATCCCTATTAAATAGTCCTATTGATTCAGCACCATCTCATATTTCTGTAAAGAACATGCAATCAATTTACAGTGTATCTTCATTTTTATGTGTTGTAGTGTAACCATGAACATCTTAAAATTGTTCCGCTATATCAAATGATAGCCAGGCCTGAAAGACTACAGACTTCCGCCCCCTAAAATCCTGCCACGCTAGGACCGGGCCTAGGTGACCTTTCCACAAGTCTGGGCCTGAATAACCCCCATAGTGTTAATGTGTATTTGAGATATACAATATGCAAGTTCATTAAAGGCAAATTACATAATGTATCACCAAACGCAAGAAGCCAAAGGATTAAAATACTGATAATTATTAGGAAGATAATGGCTAATAATACATGAATTACTGGCTCACTGGAGTGCTGCATGACATAAGATCATTCCTGTGCCAGCTGCTGCTGCCAAACTGCTCCCAGTTCTTTTTAGAGGAGGTGAAATCCTAATGAACCCTAAATAGAGCTATTGGGAATAGAAAATATAGATACTGCTTCCAAAAAAAGATCAGTTGTGGGTTCTAGAACAAATAATATTAATAGAGCATCTGGTGTTCAGTACAATCCCACAACCTTATATAAAAGATAACTCAATGCTGACATTTTCATATCTATATTTGGGAATATATAATGAAGAATCATGAAATGATTTTTTTTTTAAAAAGCTTTTTATTTATTTGTTTGTATTACAGTATATTTGCCGATGGGCACAAGAACACATTCCTTCTATAGAAAAGATTTTTCTAAATACCTTGTTTGTACTGTTTTTAATGGGTTGAAAACCCCACATTGAAAAAAAATGCTTAAAATTTGCCATAGACTGCTCCTGTTGACTTTTACATGAACTTAACAAAACTTAATATAGAATCAGTTATATACGTACTTTTGTTATTATTTGGTTCTGTAGGAAGAATTAAAAAAAAAAACCGTAGACCATAGTTAATGTGTTCAGTGTTATTTTTGAAGATTCTCTGTTGCTTGAAAATATAAGAGACATTCAGTCTGTTTGCCCGTCACCTTTTAACAAAGGGCAAGTTCAGAACAAAATGTGTGGCTGATACTATTCAAAGGACAAAGGATGATACATCTGGCCATGACATTTCTTGATGCCTCCAGACATTATACAGTTTTTTTCTGCAACTTTAACTAATGGTGCAGATCAGAAACGTAACAATAAGGAATTATAGCTGCCGTCAAATGTGCCCTTCAGTTTGTAAGATGTAAGCATGTTAGAATCAAGCCTGTCTGCAGGTACTTTAACTATACTTTTAGCCTTCAGGGCATGCTGAAAATTATATTGTTAAACTACATCTTGAGAGCCACGGAATTTCTATCAGAAATGTAGGGCTTAAATCTCAAAATAATAGATTGTCACTGACAATCAACGACATACAGATGGAGTAACTTTTGCTTTGACATTACACTATGCACACCACTGCAAAATATGCTTTAAACTGGTCATAGACGTGCATGTATATCCTTATATCCAATGAAGAATACATTCTATAACATGCTAAAAGTTGAACTACCTCTAATGACAAGAGCTGAGGGCCCAAGGTCCTGCAAAGTGGGAAAAGGGGATCATGGGCATTAAGCTTCAGTTGTGGGGAGTTGTTGCTCTTGTCAAATATTACTGCAGTTCTGTACATGAACACCACATTAAAGTGGACCCGTCACCCAGACACAAAAATCTGTATAATAAAAGTCCTTTTCAAATTAAACATGAAATCCAATTTCAAATTTTTATTAAAACATTCATAGCTGTTTTAAGTTTGTCAATCAAATATTGTCTGCCACTCCTCTATGCCTTAGGCATAGAGACGGGGCAGATAATTACTTTCACTTTCCATTCAGCACTTCCTAGATGCCACTGCTCCCCACACATTCCCCCACACATTCTCAATTATTAAACAGTTGGGGTGGTGAACCTTTTGGAATTTAGGACTGCTTCACCCATTCTAAATTTGTTGCTACTTAAATTTAGTTGATAAAGTGGCTAGAACTAAAGTGTATGCTTATATACATGCAAATAGCTATCCACCAAGTAGGGTTGCCACCCGGCCGGTGGATGCCGGTAAATTTGTAATACCCCTTAAAAAAGGCCCTTGCCTTCCCTTAAATCTAAAAAAAACTTACCTTTCTCGCATCTTCACCCGATCGCTGCCGTGGATCCGCCCCTTTTGTGCCACGATCCCGCCCCCTTTGCGGCACGGCCCCGCCCCTTTTTGGTCCCGCCGGCCGGTAAGTTATTTAGAAAAAGGTGGCAACCCTACCACCAAGTAACATGGATCATTCCTACCTGATATAAACACATGAACAACTGTACTAAATGAGATCATGGAGACCTACCCTTAACACCATATGGATCAATTTGTGAATCTCTAACTCATAGATAAAGAATCCCTGCAGCAATGGAACTCACCAGCACCTCCAGAACAGGCTGATTTTAAATCTATAGGAACCCATGTAGGAACAGGCCCCTCCACACATCTCTTTACGCAATAAATCAACTTAATTTTTTAAATAAAAAAAAATAAAAAAATAAATATATATATATATGGAAGTTTGTAGTCTTTCAGTCCTGGCTATCATTTGATATAGGGGAACAATTTTAAGATGTTCATGGATACACTACAACACATAAAAATGAAGATACACTGTAAATTGATTGCATGTTCTTTACAGAAATATGAGATGGTGCTGAATCAATAGGACTATTTAATAGGGATGCACTGAATCCATAATCCTTGTGCTGGGCTGAACAAAATCCGAACCCTAATTTGCAAATGCAAATTAGGGCCAGGGAGGGAAATTGCATGACTTTTTGTCACAAAACAAGAAAGTAAAAAATGTTTTCCCCTTCCCACTTCACAATTCGGTTCGGTATTTGGCCAAATCTTTCTCAAAGGATTCAGGGGTTCGCCTGAATCCAAAATAGTGGATTCGGTGCATCCTTACTATTTAACTGTAACTCATAAAAATTTTTAATTTTTTTCGTTTGAGTAAGGTAGGAAAGGTCTAATTGTAAGGAGGTAAAATATAAGTTAATGGATAATCAGTTTGGCCACTAGGTGGCAGTAAATACTAAATTATACTGTGAAATATAGCATTGCTGGTTGTGAAAATAAAGGAAACAGGAAGAGGAATGGCAGTAGTCTGATCAGGGAGAGGTGAGGAAAAAACACTGTGCTGTAATCTGCCTGAAGTCATTGCAATAAAGTTAAACTGTTTATGAGTAAGTCTTCCATACTTCGTGTCTCAAGATTACATAATTACTTTACTACCGGTTTTCTTTTTTTTTTAAAGACTCTGTTTCCATAATGTTTCCACTTTGTTTTGCTCTAGCACTGTAATCTGTTATTCTTGCCTTCACGATTATTGAAGAAGAAGCTACAATAACTGCAGGTTATAACTGGTCGAAATTCCCTATGGCTGTCCATTAGTAAAATGCATGAAACCACTTAGATATCATCACTTCGTATCATGCAGTTGCTTCTGAGGATTATGTGATCCTATCAAATAATGGCATTTTTTAAAAACATATTCATGTGAGTATCTGATCTACAATGGACTATTGAGGGAATTCTATGAAAAAATACATTCAGGTAGTAATCGTTTTAAAAGTGGTCCATTTATATCTGTTAGATAGGAAATGCAGAATAATTGTGACTTGTGTTCCTATCAGATTCACGAAAATCATACTGACGGTTAGAAGAGCCTTGCTGAATATGACTGTGGTGGGTATATATGATAGAGACCTCAGTGGTTTGCAGTCTTTTTCAATTGAAGACCCGACATTTGGCCAGGGCCCCCTTAGCTTGCAGCAATGGTTAAATACATATGTAAACACTGATGTAACAATAGTTCCAAGAATATACAAATAGCATACAGAATGGTGCAGATTTACTAAGGGTCAAATTTTGTATTAAAAAAAAATCAAATAGTTTGAATGCATAGTTCGATTTGAATGATTCGAACGATTTTGGGCAAGAGTCAAATTTTGGCCTATTCTAAGTGGCCAAACTTATTTTTTTTCATTTGAATTTTCACTTTGACCCTTAGTAAATGTGTCCCTATCTGTTTACTAGGGATGTACACATTTTTTCTCCTCATACAGTTTCATGGCAAAATTCCTGTTTTCATCAGTGAAAAATATATAAAATTTTGCCCTAGAATTTTGCTGTGCATTTCATTTCACTGAAAAAAAAATTGTTTTGTTGTACTAGAAAAATTTCTGGCAAATATTACAATTTATCAGTGCATTTTTTTTTGGGGGGGGGGCAAAAAATCATATGGTTTTATACCTCAGGAAAATGCCCCTTGACTCCAGTGAGCCTGAGAAAAACAGAACTCCCTTTGACTCCAATGCATTTTACCTAAGAAAACTGCAAGTTTTCACCCCCCACAAACTGCACAAAACTGGTCTTCAAGCTGGGATTTCAGGAGAATCTACAAGAGAAAGTAAGTATTTTCCACAAATCTATCCATACTCTGGTCCAGGTCACCCCAGGCAGATGGGCTCTCTTAAGGCTGCCAACCCACAGTTTTGAAAACATATGATTGATGTATAACCTCTGAAAAGTTTAGATTTTATTAAAAATATTAAAATTATTATTGTCAGTGTTTCCTGGATAGCCCTAGGCCCGGGAATACTCCCAGCATTATGCATTTGGCCCTTTAAGAAAAATTGTTCGATTGAACGATTTTTCTTCGATAAAATAAAACTTCGAAAAATGGTCTAGAAGATCCCCCATAGGCTAACATAGCACTTCGGCAGCTTTTACTTGGCAAAAGAGACAGTACTTCGAAGTCGATACGAATGGTCGAAGTAGCCTATTCGATGGTCAAAGTTTTTCAAAAATGTACTTCTAAAATCGAACTTTTTGCATTTCGACCCTTAGTAAATCAGGCCCTTAGTACACTTAGGGCAGGGGCACATTTACTATAGGTCGAAGTGAATATTCGAATAAGATTCAAATTAAAAAAAATAATTTTGAAGTCATTTTGGGCTACTTCGACTATCAAATAGAATGAATGCAATCAGGGGGGACTCAACTACAAATTGATTGAGTCTTTGAGCGCAAACCACCAAATAAAACACGAAAATCATGAAAGCTAAAAACATCTTTAAATGGTTCGAGGGACCTCTGCCATTAATTTCTACATGACCTTGACAGGTTTTAGGTAGAGTATTTTCAGATTCAATCTTTTCCAAGTTATTTTTCAAGTTTTTACTTAAACTACCCTCGAAAACTCTAATTTTTTGTCAAATCAGAACTTGATAAATAACCCCTTTAATATTAGTAACTCAGATCAATCCCTCTCAGGGTGGTACAGCCTATCTTATATCTTCCCCAGCACTAGGGATCCCAAGGTGTATCTTGCTCCTCGGCACTTTCCCTGCTCCTGAGCTCACCCACTCGTGTCCCTGTCTAGGGGCTTGATTACTGCAAGGGTGCTAACCCAACTACACTACTTGCTGGAGCCTTGAAACTGATCGCTAAATACACTGCCAGGGCCTGTTACTTGCTTAGACTCAATCCTGTACCCACCTCCCCGCAAGGTTGGATACAGGAAGAGAGCCCTGGGCACATCTGCTCTCCCTTTTAAAATTATAAACACTGCCACCTACTGGGAAAGCAATGAACCAGATCAGATTATTGATACCATTCAGAAAACCACCTACACCTGGGGCTCCCTTAGGGCCATTTTAGGTGTCCAAACTACAGGGGAAACTGCCTGTGGAAATGCATAACCCTCAGGGTCTCTACAAAAGCTTACAGGGATTCTGTCATGATTTTTAGGATGTATTTTTATTTCTAAATTACACTGTTTACACTGCAAAAAATTCATTCTACAATATAAAATTTAATTCCTGAACCAGCAAGTGTATTTTTTAGTTGTTACATTTGTGTACCCACAGTCATGCATTTTGCCTGGTTATATGCTTTCAGAATGAGCCAGCACTTAAAGTGTATAAATCTGTATAATAAAAGTCCTTTTCACATTAAACATGAAATCCAATTTCAATTTTTTATTTAAGCATTCATAGCTGTATTAAGCTCATTTAAAAATCTCAGCTGTCAATCAAATATTGTCTGCCACGGGGCAGATAATTACTTTCACTTTCCATTCAGCACTTCCTGGATGTCACTGCTCCCCACACATTCCCCCAGTTCTCTTAACCATTTATTGTGTAGCCAGGACATGGGGATAGACATCAGGTCCCCCATTCTGGTGCGCAAACAAGATTCTGAGAGGATGCAAGGCTTGTCTTAATAACAGTGTCCACAAAATGGCTCCTGCCTGCTTGCTAGAATTATGAATTCCCAGACTGAAGGAAACAAGATTAAAATAATGTATATAGTGTAATTAATGTTCATTTTGCTTGATTAATGTGATAAAATATGATTTTGAATATTTTTTTGTGGTGACAGGTCCACTAAGGATGGAACTGCTTTCTGGCAGGCTGTTGTTTCTCCTACTCAATTTAACTGAATGTGACACAGTGGGACATGGGTTTTTACTATTGAGTGCTGTTCTTAGATCTACCAGGGAGCTGTTATCTTGTGTTAGGGAGCTGCTATCTCGTTACCTTCCCAACAGGGCGGGATTTAGATAGCTGGCGCCCCTAGGCCCACTGTCATTTGTCGCCCCTGTCCCCCTTTATTTGCTCAAATTTTCATCAACGGGACAGAACAATAGGAATTGGCACACAGGAAATTTACATTTCTGAACCAATGTTGGAGTGGTTGGGCAGCATGCCGCACCCTAAGATCCTGCCACCCTAGGCCTGGGCCTAGGTGGCCTCTCCACAAATCCAGGCCTGCTTCCCAATGTTCTGTTATTAGGCTGCTGGGGGAGGGGGGTGATATCACTCCAACTTGCAGTACAGCAGTAAAGAGAGACTGAAGTTTGTCAGAACACAAGTCACATGACTTGGGGCAGCTGGGAAACTGACAATATGTCAGATTTATATAAAAAGATTTGTTTACTCTGTTGAGATATGGATTTTAGTGCAGAATTCTGCTAGAGCAGCACTATTAACTGATGCATTTTGTAAAAATGTTTTTTTCCCATGACAGTTTTCCTTTAACAAAGAAGTTTATTCTGCTGGAGTCTCAGCTGTCAGTCTTATACTGCCTTCTCTGCCTCTATGCCACATATATCAATTACGTTCACTTTCCAGTCTTCGATTCCCAGATGTCACTGCACTTCTTGCATTCCTCCTCCCTCTCGCCTGTCTATAATCATATAGCCTGTGACTGAGCATATACCAAATATTGGCATTATGCACTAATTGTCTTGAAGACAGCTTCCACAAAACGACACCTGCCTGCTTGCTTGTGTATTCCAAAACAATGAAGGAACAATATTTAACTCATTTATTTGGTGTGAGTAAAGTTTATTTTGTTCAGGAGTTAGGAATTAATAGGAATCAATAAGAGGCTTCCTTTAAAGAATACACGTATTCCTGTTAGAGGGTTTTCTCCTGCTTTGATAAAGGTTTTTCCTCTGATTGTTTTCAGATGCTGGGTTACTGCCCTGGTGTAAGTTTTCTTAGTGTTTATAAATAAGAAGTGAGCCTCGCTCAACTAGAGCAGAATTCTATCCAGCATTATAGTAACAAAATTCACTTCTGAAACAAGAAATGTTCAAATAAACATGAGAAATTGGACTTAAAATATAACCGGTGTTTCTCAAACGTTGATAACTGTGAGACAACTGCCTGGTTTCAGGAGGCTTGCAACATATTATTTTCCACTTAGAAAAGGAAAATATAATTATCTGTGAATATAACAAAGTATTAGTTGTAGAATCCATGTGTCACTTGTGTTTGCAGTTTGAGAAAAACAATCAATTATTTACTTCAAGGAGAACCAAACCCTAAAAATAAGTAGGGCTAAAAATGCCATGTTTTATATACTGAACGTATTTCACCAGCCTAAAGTTTCAGCTTGTCAATAGCAGCAATGATCCAGGACTTCACACTTGTCACAGGGGGTCACCATCTTGGAAAGTGTCTGTGATACTCAAATGCTCAGTGGGCTCTGAGCAGCTGTTGAGAAGCTAAGCTTAGGGATTATCACTAATTATCAAGCACAAAATGAGTTTGGCCTGTAATATAAGATGATGCTACAGGGCTGATTATTAAATTCCGATGCTATTTGCACTTATTTCTGTGCTGCCATGTAGTAAATATTCATATGAATATCAGCCTTGTACTGTGACAGTTATCATTTATGTGTACTGTATATTGTGAGTGGGTCCCTAAGCTCAGTAAGTGACAGCAGCACAGAGCATGTGAATCAGTGAATCAGCAGAAAAGAAGATGGGGAGCTACTGGGGCATCTACTGGGGAGACACAGATCTTTACTGCTAAAGGACTGTGGTTGCCTTGGGCTGGTACAGAAATTCAAAACATAATGTACAACATTTCTACCTACTTCTTTAGTTTAACTTTCATTGTCCTTTAAAGGGAAACTGTCATGGTAAAACATGTTTTATTTTTTTAATGCATCAGTTAATAGTGCTGCTCCAGTAGACTTCTGCACTGAAATCCATTTCTCAAAAGAGCAAACAGATTTTTTTATATTCAGTTTTGAAATCTGACATGGGGCTAGCCATTTTGTCAATTTTGGCTTTTCCTTCTCAATGAAACTGAATAGTACGCAGTGGGACATGGGTTTTACTATTGAGTGCTGTTCTTAGATCTACTAGGCATCTTTATCTTGTGTTAGGGAGCTGTTATCTGGTTACCTTCCCATTGTTCTTTTGTTAGGCTGCTGGGTGGGGGAAAGGGAAGGGGTGATATCACTACAACTTGCAGTACAGCAGTAAAGAGTGATTGAAGTTTATCAGAGCACAAGTCACATGACTTGGGGCAGCTGGGAAATTGGCAATATGTCTATCCCCATGTCAGATTTCAAAATGAAATATAAAAAAATCTGTTTGCTCTTTTGAGAAATGGATTTAAATGCAGAAAGCTGCTAGAACAGCACTATTAACTGATGCATTTTGAAAAAAAAAATGTTCCCACGACAGTATCCCTTTAATCTCATGGTTTAATTTTATGTTTGCAGATATACTGCTTTCTGGTTGCTATACTTACTGATTGTAGTAATCAGGCATTTACTTGAATAACAGGAAGAAACAACTATGCATTCCACTGCAAAATTTGTGCCCCCACCCCTACTAGTTCCCATTAGGGCCAATGCAACCAATAGTAATTCTGCTAGAATGGAAAATGATTGAGAAGAGGAGTGGAACAGAAAGCATTTTCAGACACAAACAACAAAATTTAAATAAGCAAAATGCTTAATTATTTCCAGGTACTAATTTATAATGGTTAAATTGCACCTAAAAGTGCCTTCTGCAGTCTCTGTTATCGAGGAATAAACCATTTGCGAAAAGATTAAAAAGGGTTTGTGAATCAGTAGCCCACATGTCATTGGTGCATCCATGTCTTTTCAATTAGTGTTTGTTCTTTTTCAGTACTAGTTTTTCAATCGGAAATCATTCCTGCATGAGCTTTGGAAACATATCAGACCTGGTTAAGGTTATTTTCCATTGCAGATCGACACTTTGAAGTTCTTTTACACATAAATATACAATTATCATATTGATCTTTTGTCTCCCTATATAGGAAATGATCTACTTGTTTTTACAATATGTCCCTTTCCAAAAGATTGAAATGTTTATCAAATGCCTGTTGCTGGAAATGGATAGAATTAATTCCATTCCTCCAACAAAGAGCCAGGGTAGAAAGTTTAATTCAATAGCAAGTGCACTGAGCACTTACATGGAACAGATACTGTACAGAATATGTACCAGCGTAGCCAGATCTTACCGAAAAAATTATCATAAGACAACTCTGTGCTGAGCATTGGCACAAGGACTGGAATGTTAAATGTTAAAAATGTGTAATATTAATGGTTAAAAATATGTATCCCTTAGTTCCACACACTACATGTGCAACCCCACCATACAAGCACAGCTTGCACAGACAAAAGTTTGCCCTGCCTCCTGCTTGTATTATTAATAACATGTACCAAGCACAAACATATTCTGCAGTTTTGTACAATAAATGTCTTCTAGTGTTGTTAGCATATCCTGGATGATGCTCAAGCTAGTGAGTATGCAAAAAAAGGCTGCAATTGGCCATTTGTTTTTCACTTTGCCCCTCTGTGTGGTTTCTGTACTCTGAGACCTGTGGAATGTGCTTTGAATGCAACACTGCCTTAAAGGGATACTGTAATGGGAAAATATGTTTTTTTTTTCAAAAACACATCAGTAAATAGTGCTACTCCCACAGATTTCTGCACTGAAATCCATTTTTCAAAAGACCAAACAATTTTTTATATTCAATTTTGAAATATGACATGGTGCAAGACATATTGTCAGCTTCCCAGCTGCCCTCAGTCATATGACTTGTGCTCTGATAAACTTCAGTCACTCTACTGCTGTACTGCAAGTTGGAGTGATATCACTCCCTTCCCCCCCCCCCCAGCAGCCTAACAAAAGAACAATGGGAAGGTAACCAGATAGCAGCTCCATAACACAAGATAACAGCTGCCTGGTAGATTTAAGAACACCAAGTCCCACTGAGACTGATTCAGTTACATTAAGTAGGAGAAATAACAGTGTGCCAGAAAGCAGTTCCATCCTAAAGTGCAGGCACAAGTCACATGACTGGGGGCAGCTGGGAAACAGACAATATGTCTAGCCCCATGTCAGATTTCAAAATTGAATATAAAAAAATCTGTTTTCTCTTTTGAGAATTGGATTTCAGTGCATAAGATCCGCTCGTTTGGCAAGGTAGCAAAAAGAGAGGATATTAACCTGATATTCCCACCAAAGGCAGGGCAATTTAGGTAGGGTTGCCACCTTTTGTTTGAAAAAATACCGGCCTTCCGATAGATTTACCTTTTTTTTTTCCTATTAATAACATTGGGATCAACCATCAAAAATACTGGCCAGGTGGCAACCCTAAATATAGATGAAATCCAAACATTCGGCCCTAGGGTCTGCAGGTCTGGACGTCTCTCAATATTCTCCATAGACCATACTATCTCTGGACAGTTTTTGTGGTTTTAATTTCTTTTTAGAATATAACATTCAATGTTAGGCCTCATGAGTGACAAGTATAGTGGAAATGTATATTCCCTTTCCCCATTACAACTACCTCTTTCGATGCAACCACATTTTTTATTTATTTTCTCCAATGCTGTTTGATATTACATCATTTGCAAATCCAATCCCTAGATTTTTTTTTTTTGTAGTTACAATCTCTTCAAATAAGCAAGTTTGCAGCAGAGATGTTTTATTTATTTTTTACTGATGATTAAATATAGATTCCCAGAGGTCTGAACTACGTGTATATTATCACTGGGAAGTACTTAACATATGCCACCCCCCATTTAGTGATTATACATTTGTTGTCATTTAATATTGCATTTAATATCTGACCTGTTATCCCAAATGCCCAGGTATTTCTGCAATTTGGATCTTCATAAAAACTACTTACTAAAAAGTATTTCAAACATAAAGTAAATCCACTATGATTGTTTTACCTTCAATAAGGGTGCATTCTATCTTCACTAGGATCAAGTACAAGGTACTATTCTATTACAGAGAGAAAAAGGAAATCATTGTTTAAAATTTGAACTAATAATTTAGATCTTTCTGGGTAATGAGTTTCTGGATAAGGGATCCCATACCTGTACAACAGTCTCCAGTCCTTTCAAACCATATTAGATTTGTGTGCAGGAGATTGCTTTCTTGGATTATGAATATTGTTGGTTTGTAACTTTCTTTTAGGCAAATCCATCACTTATCCTACTATTGATTATTATATAGAGAAGATTAGACAGGGCGCTTTGATAATTTAGTTATCTGTGTAACGACAGGCACTTTTTTAAACCTCAATAGTTATTATGACCATGAGCATCACATTAGGTACCCAGAAATCCTGATTAGTGCTGCTCATATTAAAAAAACGAATGATTAAAAGAATCAGTCCAGCAGAGGGCGTCTATGTTAAAAACAACACTCGGAGGAGTGCATTTATTTACAGTTCAAGATAAACAGGTGCAGAAGTATTTGTAAGGTAGGAGAAGTCCTCATGCACATCAGTCATGTTTCTATTAAACACCATCATTAAAAACATTAGAAACACTAAAAAAAAAAAAAAACAATAGCTTTGAATATGCTTTTAATATATTTAACAAATGACGCAAACTCTGGCACCCTCAGCCAAAAAAAAAAAATGATATTGTGAATAATTTAGGAACAGTAAGCTTTACATTCTAGATTGATCGTTAAAGAGTTACACAAGTGTAAAGGAGACTGTATTTCCATTTCAGGAGGTCAGCTGAATGCTTCTTTTTGGTCACTTCGGTAACCTGCACAGAAGGAGGGAGAAAGTGAGGGAAGAAAAACAAAAGTTTAATCGATGTTAAAAACATCAAAGCTCTAAACCTTTTTAAATAATACAAGCACTCTCAGACAATTGAGTTTGTTTCAAATTAAGTTTTAGTATGATGTAGAGAGTGATATTCTGAGACAATTTGCAATTGGTTTTCATTTTTTATTGTTTGTGGTTTTTGAGTGATTTAGCTTTTTATTCAGCAGCTCTCCAGTATGCAATTTCAGAAGTCTGGTTGCTAGGGTTCTAATTATCCTAGAACTCTAGGACTCTAGGACCCATGATCTGCTCAGTCAGTTATCTCCCACCTGAAGGTGGGCATATCAAGGAGAGATCCACTCGTTTGTTGACCTCCCGAAACGTGCGGATCACCATATGTATAGTCAGATTAAAAGAACAATTGTTTTTTACATGGGGTCAGTGACCCCCATTTTAAAGCTGGAAAGAGTCGGAAGTAAAAGGTAAATAACTAAAAAAAGCTATAAAAAAATATATCATGAAGATAAATTGAAAAGTTGCTTAGAATTAGCCATTGTATAACAAACTAAAAGTTGCTCTTGGGGGTTACTATACAAGGTGATAGAAAGATAAAAAAAGACAGTGGCCATACATCCAGTTAATAGTGGAGTCTAAAATAAAACAATAGCCATTTACAATTGTAAACTTAATAGAAAACACACAAAGATGTACTTAGCAAATTCACTGTTTAAGATTAACTCAGAAGGCAACGACTAAATATATACCTGTTAACGGAAAATTGCTGATCTCCTTCCATTACGTGGCTGAAAAAAAAAAAGAATGACGTATCACTGGCTGGTGGGGTGGGTGTATTTATAAATGCGCTTTTACTTTAAAAAACTAAAGCACTGGGACACACACTCCCTCTTAACATTCATGTATTAGCATTATGTTGGGTTTCAGACTGATATATATATATATATATATATATATATATATATATATATATATGTGTGTATACATCCAGGAAGCTGCCTCCACAATAGATGCATGCTGGATAAAGGTTTCATTATTGAAAGAGCAAATGATCCTTTATTAGGGTATACAAATATAATTGTTTAATGCTTTTGCTTGTGGTGGGGGTTTTAATGGGTTCCAGCACACAGTAACATATCTGCTAATTGATCACATGCTTCCTATATCTATATCCAAGGGAATAAAGAGCAACACTGATGGTAATTGTTATTGCATTCAGCATTAGTGGGTGCAGCCACACAGGGAAATATACAGTAAGATCAATTAGCCATAAAGTGCTGTACAGTGTAATGTGTATAAACTGTGGGCAAATGTGCACCAGTGCAGTAACCATAGCAACCAATCTTACCTTTGCACCATTGTCTGCAGTGCAAATGAAAGGAATTATCTGATTGTTATGGGCTGCTGCCAGTTTTGGTAAATGGGCACCTGAGTGTGTGAGTATATAGCCTAGAAGCAAATCATCCGATGCAAGCAAGGAACACCTTGCACACTGCACTGCACTTCCGCATTAAATGTGCAAGGCAGGGCCGGAACTAGGAGTAGGCAGAAGAGGCACCTACCTAGGGCGCAATGGAAAGGTTGCGCTGGGCAGGTACCTGACTTCTGTCTACCCCATAGTTCATGTTCGCTCATCTCCCCTCCGGCACTCCCAGTCTGCCGCCCTTCCCTCTGACGCTCACCCACCCTTTTGACGCTCACCCTCCCCTCCACTTCGGCGCTCATCCTTCCCTCTGACGCTCTCCCTCCCCTCCAACGCTCTCTACCCTACCTCCCTCCCCTCCGGCACATGTGTGTTTACACAGCGATCTGGGAAAGGGGGGCTGTGTGTGCTTGGTGTAGAAGCGTGGTTGCCAGCCGGGTTGCCTTGGGCAGGTTATTTACTAAACCTGAAATTTATTAGGTCAGGCTTTTTGGGGCAAAAATTTAAGTTTTCCATTTAAAAAAAAAAAAACTACAGTTTTTTTTTAAATTTCTTATGCTGAAAAAAAGCCCAAATCGGAAAATCCGCAATCTCAGACCTGTCAAGGTCCTGTATAAGTCAATGGGAGAGGCACCTATCTCAATTTGAAGTTATTGTGGTCTGAGCTGGCTTAACCTGGAAAAAAAAATCCAAGCAAGTCCGATTAATTTGGGTTATTTTATTAATAAATAAGTTCAAATTGAGCATGGGAGTTTGGTCTTGGTTTTTGTAAATAAAAGATGATATACATTCGGATTTTAGTAAATAACCCCATAAGTCTTCATAAAAATTATTTTAAAATCACTTAAAGGACCAGTAACATCAAAAAATTCAATTGTATATATATATATATATATATATATATATATATATATATATAATGCAGTGTTGCCCTGCACTGGTAAAACTGCAGTGTTTGCTTCAGAAGCACTACTATTGTTTATATAAATAAGCTGCTGTGTAGCCATGGGTGCAACTAGTCAAAGGAGAAAAGACTCAAGTCACACAACAGATAATCTCTGTAGAACATAATGTTATCTGTTATCCATTACTTATCCTGTGCCATATAGCCGCTTTTCAATTTCTGCCATTGCTTATCAGCTTGTTTATATGAACTATAATAGTGTTTCTGAAGCAAACAGATCAGTTTTAACAGCGCAGGGCAACACTACTTGATATTTTCTTTACTTTAAAACACTTTTATTTTTGGTGTTACTGTTCCTTTAAAAATGAATGAACCCCAATAGAATTGTGTTGAATATCTTAATTGGGATCAAGTACAAGGTACTGTTTTATTATTATAGAGAAAAAGGAAATAATTTTTACAAACTGGAATTATTTGATTAAAATAGATTCTAAGGGGTAGATTAATCAAAGAGTGAAGTTCCGCCACTAGAGGGAAAAATCTATGGGATTTTTGAAGGCGTATTTATCAAAGGGTGAAAATTCACTTTCACCTATTGATAAATACGCCTTTCAAAATCCCATAGAAATGAACTGAGAGCTGCGGAATTTCCCTCTAGTGGCGGAACTTCACTCTTTGATAAATTTCCCCCTATGGGAGATGGCCTTCCCATAGTTCAGAGCTTTCTGGATAACAGGCTTCCAGAAAAATGATCCCATACCTATAACACATGAAACTATTCTTCTTTATAAATTCCAAACTCATCTGCTAATACAGATCAAAATTTGCCATGTATTTGCAGCTGTATAACTGGAGCCCACATATTCCTATGCTGTGTATGCGCAGGCACATTTAGGGGCAGATTTATCCAAAACTGAGTGAGTATTTTTGCAATTTGAGAAAAAAACCTGGACCGTGAATATACTTGAGAATATAATTGTGATTTATTAAAGAAAAAACATTCCAAAAATTTGCAGGAAAAAAAGTAATAATGTTCAGTTCCTATAAAAGTCACTGGAAGTTGTCTCAGAACATTTCAAGCAACTTTATATTTTTCCCTCAGTATATTTAAAAATGGTTTATATTTACAACCCTATTGAATATGAATTACGTGTGCAACTTTTTGGCACTACAATGACTAATCTGTCTGAGCTTTATTATTTTCATAGTTTCCAAAAAGGCTTTGGATGGCAGCTGCTAGTGATTACTTTGCAAACAGGAGGAGATGGGTGGCTTACCCTGAACAGAAAGTAACCTCTGCTGAGTCCTGGTCCTTGTACTTCCTCCTGTAAACAATAAAAAGAAACATCTCAGAAAACATCTGTAGAAATCTTGTAAATGTACTACTTGTTTCACATATAATTGTTTATTCCAATGGGTCTGAAGCCAAGGTAATACTGGTGAAAGACAATTTCTATAAAATGAAAAGGCTCAGTTGTATACAATGGAATTGGACAGAGTAATAAATATTTATATCATAAGATAAGATATAATTGAAGGAAACATGTCCTAGTATAAGATATATTTGAAGGATACCATGTTTGTGGTCAGAGTTTACGGTTTACATGTTTTCTTATAATCTGCTTCAATCATAAAGGTGGCCATACACGGGCAGATAAAAGCTGCCGACAGACTGTGTCGGCAGCTTATCGGCCCGTGTGGTGAGCCCTCCGACAGGCTTTCCCGATCGATGTCTGGCCGAAAGTCGGCCAGATGTCGATCGGGCAGGATTAAAAATCCCGTCGGATCGCGGCCGCATCTGTTCGTTGATGCGGTCCCTCGATCCGACCGCCCTTATCTTCTCTATTGTTATCCGATCGCTGGGCCCTAGGGCCCACTATTGGATCACCCCGATATCGCCCACCTCAAGGTAGGCATATTGGGGACACATCAGTTAATAGTGCTGTTCCAGAAGACTTCTGCACTGAAATCCATTTCTCAAAAGAGCAAACATATTTTTTTATATTTCATTTTGAATTCTGACAAGGGGCTAGACATTTTGTCAATTTCCCAGCTGCCCCATGTCATGTGACTTGTGCTCTGATAAACTTCAATCACGCTTTACTGCTGTACTGCAAGTTGGAGTGATATCATCCCCTCCCTTTCCCCCACCCAGCAGCCTAACAACAGAACAATGGGAAGGTAACCAGGTAACACAAGATAACAGCTGCCTGGTAGATCTAAGAACAACACTCAATAGTAAAACCCATGTCCCGCTGCGTACTATTCAGTTACATTGAGAAGGAAAAACAACAGCCTGCCAGAAAGCAGTTCCCTCCTAAAGTGCTGGCACATGACCGGGGCAGCTGGGAAATTGACAAAATGGCTAGCCCCATGTCAGATTTCAAAACTGAATATAAAAAAATCTGTTTGCTCTTTTGAGAAATGGATTTCAGTGCAGAAGTCTACTGGAGTAGCACTATTAACTGATGTGTTTTAAAAAAAACATGTTTTCCCATGACAGTTTCCCTTTAAAGCTCTACTATCTCTACAATTTGGTAAGTGTAAACGGCCCGCAGGACCTTCACTGCAGTTCTAGTTGTACTTCACCATCAGAGCCTTTATCTTATAGGTCGAATTATGGTCATTTAAGCCCAGGAACATTGATATGCCATCATACAAGCATTGAATAAGTGAGTAGATTTCTACACACCTATTTCAGTTATACTGAGCATACTACCATATTGCGATCTATTTTTATTTAGATATTAGGAGAACACAAGTTCAGCTAATTATCAGCTCACTGAACCCAGCCTCTACACAAAAATTTAGAGGCGGCATGCCGTCTAGCCGTATCCTAAGGAGCAGTGGGTTCTCAAAGTTCCCCAGTCCTCTGGTGCTTGAGAGAGCACTTGCACTTTGGAGGGTAGGCAAGCTAAGGGGCCGGCGCTAGGCCCAGGAGGCCTTGGGGGGGGGGGGGGGGGGGGGGGGGTGCGCTAAGCTGCTGGCACTGGTACCATGTGGCCTCGGAGAGCTGCTACATGAAATCCGGCCCTGCACCCATGGTATCCTAGGTGGCACTGCCTCCTGAATTATAGAGGAGGAAAAAATAAGTAATTAAATGTAATAATTACATTTAAAATGTAATTCATTTTAGATTTGATAGAGGCAGAACAGTAAGGCACAGAATTAAAAAAATCTCCAAAGTAACGACCAGTCTGTCCGCAAAACTGACCACATAATATTTTTACTTTGTAAGTGGCCTTGCTTTTAGATATAAAGTTCAAACAGGGTCATTTCAGAAAATGAATAATGTAAAAAAAACAAAAATAATTATCTATTTACCTAAATCTAAAACCATATCATTGTGCAGCATGCATAGAGTATATGGAAGTTTCTGAGCAGCATTAATATGAGGTATTGTACTGGAGAGGAGGCACATCCACATGCATGTACAATATCTCTCTGTATGTGTTCTGCACTATGTCTGATTCAACACATAGGCACAAACTCCATGGTTTGTAAAACCCTCCAACAAACTTGCAAGTCCCAAACTTGCAAATTTCTGGGGATACTCTTCTCCTAAAAATTGACCAGGAAAGCTCTAATTGCAGGGCCGGAACTAGGGGTAGGCAGAAGAGGCACCTGCCTAGGGCACAAACATAAAGGGGCGTTTGGCAGGTACCTTTTAAGTGTCTTCTGCCTAACCCTATTCTGTGTTTGCTACACCTCTGTAGCTCTCCCTGTCACTCCCTACTTCCTCCCCTCTACGTCACTCCGCTCCCTCCTCTCAGTCACTCCCTCCTCCCCTCTCAATCACTCACCTCCCTCCCCTCTGCTGTTGCATTTGCTCTTTCAGTTGCACGCGTGTGCGCTCAGGGGGTTGCAGGCTAGCCGGGTTGCCTAGGGCGCCTGTTTGGCTTGACCCGGCCCTGTCTAACCCTAATGACTTTTCTATGCAAGAGATGGTTGATACAAGTATGTGCTCTGTGTAAGCACAGGTCTTGTGTATGTGCCTGCTACATGGGAGCAGATGCCTTTTCCAAAGAAAGGTACCTGGGGGAAGGGGCATATTGCATGGAGCTGAACTTTTTTTATTTATAAGATTCAGAGTCAAACTGTGGGACTGTATTAATCAAAGAACTGTGCTAGCTGGTCAGTAAGAGTATATTTCTGCTAGGGAGTCAGATGCCTACTTGTCCCAACTGCAGGAGTTTTTAATTGCATATGACGCCCATTGCATTTCTTTCTTTCTATATAAAGTTTATTACTGCTGCAAATCTCTGTGCATTTTATTTCCTAGTGGGACACCCTGAGGTGTATCCCTCAGTGCCCTTTAGGTGGAGGCACTGCATTTTCCCAGTTTCCCAGTCTCTCCCAAATTTCCGCAGAGGGTTCCAGGTTTGCCATTTTGGCAGCAAGTAAAACCACTAGGTCTGTGGGAATGTGATCCTATCCTAAGAGACTGTGCCAAGAAAGGGTTAAACAAGCAAACACACACAAACATAGACACATATATGTACACACCTTTTGTGAACTAACCAAAGTACCTTTTTCACAGCACTATAGATTCATGAGCAGCAGATAACATGAAAGGAGAACTAAATCCATACTTTAAAAAAACCCTACCCCCTGTAGCTCCTCCTCCCTGCTCCCCTCCAGCCTACTTGCTACCCCAGGCAAATGCCCCCAACTTTTTACTTGCCCCACACGGCAGATTCAGGCATTGGGGTTCACAGTAGTAATCTTCATGTATTCAACGGTGTTTTGGCGCATGCGCAGTTGGTGCAATTTCCGGGTTCCAGACAACTGCGTATGCGCCAAAACTCATGGGAATTGCAGAAGAGCCAAAAGAAGACATGAGGGTTAATGAAGAAGAAAAAGATGGCTGTTGTGAGCACCGACGCCTGAATCTGCCCCCAGGGGTGAGTAAAAAGTTAGGGGCATTTGCCTGGGGTGGCAAGTAGGTTGGGAGGAGTGGGTCTATGGGTGGAGGGTTTTTTTAAGGAGGGGCTGAATTTTCCTTGAAGTAGGGAATATGGCTTTGGGGTAGCGGTTTGAATATATATTTAGTTGTAAAAATGCCTTATTCGCAAAGTTCTGGGGGGAGCATACAATGATCTTGCAGTGGACATTTGCAGTAATTAATAGCTGACTGAAACAAGACAAGGACAATGTATAAATCATAGTTACGTACTTCAGCCTTGAACCTCTTCATCCTCCTGTCATGAAGCTGAGGAACAAGTTGCAGCAAAGGATGCAGGACAGACGACTGAGAGGACATGAAGACAGACACATGATCAACAATGAACTCCTGGGCTCTGAGGAGCACACAGTCTTACATGAGATCACACTGTCCTTATAGACACATACAACGTCTAACAATATAAAGATAAAGCATTGTTTGGGGTACCAGGGTTATTATATAACAGCTTTGTGTGTTTCAATATGGGATGGAAATAATGAAGCAATATTTTAAGGTTTATTAAGGAGTGGATCACCTTTACTTTAACTTTTTGTATGTTATAGAGTGGCTAATTCTAAGCATGTTTTCTACTGGGCTTCATTTTTTTCTTTTTCATAGTTTTTGAATTATTTGCCTTCTTCTTCTGACTCCTTCCAACTTTCAAATTGAGGTCACTGACCCCTTCTAAAAAAATTGCTCTGCAAGGCTACACATTTATTGTTATTGCTACTTCTTATTACTCCTCTGTTGATGTAGGCCTTCTCCTGTTCATATTCCAGTCTCTTATTCAAATCAGTGCTTGGTTACTAAGTTCATTTGGAGTCTAAATTAGATTGCAGTATCACTCTCTATATCATACTTAAAGTTAATTTCAAGATGAACAACCCGTTTACATACTTTTATATGCATCTCTATATCCCATAGAGAAGAATGTATTTATTCATTTATTGATCTCTTTTCTACTGTGGCTGCAAAATAGAGACCAAATACCCATTGACTCTTCTGTAAAAAAAAAACTCACAGCATTAGCCTTTTATGCTTTTATTTTATGCTATCACTCTGGTCTCTGCTTTATTAAAGGGGTGGTTCACCTTCAAGTTAACTTTTAGTATATTGTAGAAGGGCCAATTCTAAGAAACTTTTCAATTGGTCTTCGTTATTTATTTTTCATAGTTTTTTAATGATTTGCAATTTTCTTCTGTTTCTTTGCAGCTTTCAAATGGGGGTCACTGACACCATCTAAAAACAAATGCTCTGTAAGGCTACAAATGTATTGTTATTGCCACTTTTTATTACTTATCATTCTATTCAGTCCATCTCCTATTCATATTCCAGTCTCTTATTCAAATCAGTGCAGGGTTGCTAGGGTAATTTGTACCCTAGAAACCAAATTGCTGACACTGCAAACTGTAGAGCTGATGAATAAAAAGCTAAATAACTATAAAACCACAAACAATAAAAAATTAAAACCAATTGCAAATTGTCTCAGAATATCACTCTCTACATTATACTAAAAGTTAACTCAAAGGTGAACAACCCCTTTAATTACTGTACTTCTAGGAGACCATTCTGAACCTGGACAATACTCCTAATCTCCCTTGCACTTGTATTTTGAAGGTGTGCATTATTTTGTGAAAGGGTTTTTCATAATCTATGTAAATAAAAATTCCTATAGCTTTGGTGATATGGTCAGCTGTAATAGGGTGAACCAAACAGTAGCCTGCTTTATACACACATCATGACAATGAGTTGCCAAGCAATAACACAAATTCCTCCATAAACATGTTTTAAATGTCTGATGTCAACTGCACACAGGCTTTGGCAATGTGGAGGGAACAGTGAACTTAGATTAAACAAAAACATATAAACAATGTAACGTCAATTGAATTAAAACAATAGGCCACCTAAACAGCAATGGTGGTCATAGTACGGTGGATCATGATGGGTTAATTCCTACTGGCTACTATAGGCAGGGAACGGTTTACTTGCATATATATGTCCACTACATTTACTAGGGACTATATCCATGGTGATAGATCTCCATCAGAATGGGTGCAAAATGCTACCCATGTAATAAGGAGCTTTACAGTCACAAGCATCTGACCAATCAAAAGTCCCAGTGTGTTCTATAAACTGATGCAAAGTTAATAACAAGCCAATACATATTTTGCAAGATTCTTGCTAGAATCTTGCCAGTGATACTTTAACATTCCAAAAAAATGTGACTTGTGAAAGTAATGGGAAACCAAACAATATGAAGAAATACTGCCTCTAGATCAGTTATAAATATATGTTAAGTTTACTAGTAAGTCTCTATCACTCTTTTCAAGTGCAATATTTGTTTGTGATTCCAAAGTATCCATATAAAATACAGAAACCTGAGCCCACCCTGTGCATAACTAATCTGATCACAGGGAATGTTGTTGTAGCATTCTGTTACCCGCTCAGAGAAAAGTAGGCATAAGCAAGATACTAGGGTATGGGATCCATTATCCAGAAACCCTTTATCCAGAAAGCTCCCGATTTACAGAATGCTGTCTCATATAGACTCCATTTTATCAAAATAATCCACATTTAAAAAAATGATTTCCTTTTTCTCTGTAATAAAAAACAGTTTACAAAAAAGGGGGGTGTGGGAGCATTCTGGATAACAGGTCTTATACTTGTATTAGATACAGTGTGCAAACATGCAGTACAAAGGTTTGTAAAATGTTACCTAATAGGCCTACAGGTTATAGCATAATTCTATCATCATAATATAACATAATTAACACAATGTTATTCATCATCTGTTTCAAATTAGCCCCCTTATAAGACAATTAAGAGTGACTTTCCTGATGTCACCAAGTTATAAAGACTAAACAAGTCCTTATGCCATAAAACACCACTCTCACTTTACCACCTGAAAGTTAGTACCACGAAAATATTGCTAAAATTATAGATTGAAAATTCAAAATGCAATGTAAAAAGCAACCTGCATTGGGGACCTATGACACCTTGTAGCACATTTATTGTACACAAGGTGCAGAACACAGACAGACCACAGACAGATGTGCTTTCTGCATGAACACTAAGGGGCAGATTTATCAAAGTCACATGAGTGATTCGAAATATTTTTGAAGGCCACTTCGACCATCGAATTTTGAAAATTCGATCGAATCAAATGATTCGAAAAATTTGAATAAAAACCTATTCGAATATTTGACAGTCGAATTACTTTTCTTTAAATTTTTTATTCTACTGCCTAGTTCACCAGATTAAACCTACCGAATTGGTTTTAACTATTTTTGATCGAATAAAAAAAATTCGATTGAATGGTTAAAATCATTCAAATCATTTACTTCAAACAATTTTATTGTTCGATCGAATATTTACTCTCGATCGCTCGATTTGCGGGAAAATCCTTCGAATTTGAAGGATTTTAATTCTCTTTAAATTCGATGGTTGAATTCGAGGGTTTTTTAACCCTCAAATTCGACCCTTAGTAAATCTGCCCCTGATTAACTACATTCGTGTGAATGATTCTAAATTCGATCAAATTATCAAAAAGAATAGAATTCTAATTTTCGAATAATTTTTATGGCCACTTCGACCACCGAATTTCAAATATACGATCGAATCGAATGATTCAAATAGATCGAATAAAAATTTATTTGATCATTCGACCATTCGACGGTCAATGTACTTGCCCTTTAAAAAAAAAAATTGGAATCCCTAGTTCGCCTAATTAAACCTACCGAATTGCTGTACAATCTTACGGGAAACTCCCATAGGGTTATTTCAGCGTTTTCAGATCGAATAAAAAAAAATTCGATTGAATGGTTAAAATCGATCAAACAGGAAAAATTTGATCAAACTATTTTATCGTTCAATTAAGTTTTTCCTGTTCGATTGATCGAATTTTGCTAAAATTTAATTTGAAGTGTTAAAATTCATTTGGTTGAATTTGAGGGTTAATTAACCCTCGAATTCGACGAACAGTAAATTTGCCCCTAAGAATTTTGATCTTGCACCCCTTATTGCTCTTTATCTTAAATACCACATACAACTGCAAATTACTCTACGCTCAGTAATCACCCCTGCAGTGTAAGTTTGATCTGTTTCACCTAATCTTCTATCAAGACAAGTAAATTGGTCTTTATTTAAGATTAATGGAGCAACATGGTATTTTCCTTTGCCCATCCAACAATAAATAGTCAAACCAAGTTTACTTCAAATCAAAGTATTTTCAATCAGTCAGTCAGTGAAACTAATGGTCTGCTAAGACTAGTGATGGGCGAATTTATTTGCCAGGGGCGAATTCGCGGTGAATTTCCGCGATTCGCCGCTGGTGAATAAATTCACGAAACGCCAGCAAAAATTCGCCAGCAAAAACAAGCCGCGAGTAGTTTTTGACGCGACGCGAGTCAGAAACCACTCGCGACTCGTTTCGCAAGTTTTTTTACCAATTCGCGAATTTCGCTGGAAATTCGCAAATTTTTCAGCGAAGCGAAACGGGTGAGATTCGCCAATCACTAGACACAAGACACCTCTTTTTGTCTAATCCAGTTGGTTTTACTTAAAATGTAACTAATCATTATGTTTCCTTTGATCTAATACTAATCTAAATGGAGCATCTTATACCAAAAAGGCTTTCAGTTTTTTTGTGTGTGAAGTTAAAACCAGCTTGAACAACACTAACTGCTATATATATATATATATATATATATATATATATATATATATATATATATGTGTGTGTGTGTGTGAAGTCATACAGTACTTACACTAATACATCTAGGACTAACCCCAGTAGGAAAGCCTGAGTTCTAATGTGGCTAGTTCCATGTGGTTCCATCAGAAGCAGCAACTTACCCTCAGTGCAACTTACTGTTGCACTGCAATATTCCCCCAGTGCAACTTACCGTGATGTCTGAGTTGCCTGATTCATGACTCTTAGAATAATGAAATAAGAACTGCACAGGGAAAAAAAATTAAAATTCTATTTTACTACTGAGCCAGTCCATGGATAAGGGCTATCTTGACAATGTATGTGTTATGTACAGTAGACTACTTACCCTTTTGCTCTCCTCTTTTTCATTTGAACCCTGCAAAAAATAGAGACAAAAATAATTTTACTAGAAAATATACGTCTAAATTTGATACCCGGAACCTTGTATAACGGCACATGTACAAAGCTTGACCAGTTGCTTGTCAAAGGTATATGATAGGGACATTTTTATTACTGAAACTACAAGGTGCCAAATCTTGTTTTTATGGGTAATACAATAATAGTTACTAAGGGGCAGATTTATCAAATTCACATGAATGATTCGAAATTCGATCGAATTTTCAAAAAGATTCGAATTTTCGAATATTTTTGAAGGCCACTTCGACCAGCAAATTTTGAAAATTCCATCAAATCGAATGATTCAAATAATTTGAATAAAATTCTATTCGAACGTTTGTCAGTCGAATTACTTGCCCTTTAAATTTTTATTTGACTACTACCGAATTGCTATTAAACCCTATGGGAAGCTCCCACATGGTTTTTTTTTACGTTTTTTAGATCGAATAATCATATGATCAAATTTTTTCTATTCGATTGTTCAAATATTCAAATTGCTGTATAATCCTTCAAATTCGATATTCAAAATCGAAGGATTTAAATTCGGCAAAAATTTGATGGTTGAATTCATGTTTTTTTTTAACTCTCGAATTCGACCCTTGACAAATCTGCTCCAAAGTGTGCTTAAAGGGATTGTGTTTTTATGGTATAATTTTTATTATTAATTACACAGTGTATATTGCACATACTATTATTCTTCCATTTAAACTTGTATGCTTGAATTAATGTGTTTTTTGTTTGTTGTAATATTGGTGTATAGGCAGTGCCTCAGGTCATTGTGCCTGATGGAACTTTGGATAAGCTATTGTTTCTTCTACTCAACTGAATAGTAGTGGGGACTTGGGTTAGCCAGACTTTTTTTTTTTTTTTTACTACTGAGTGCTATTCTCATATCTAATACTAGGTTGGTAGATTTAGATTTTTAACAATGCAGGTGTATGGGAGATGTTATCTGGTTAACTTCTCATTGTTCTGTTGATTGGCTGCTAAGGGGGAAAGGACGGGGGTACTCATTTTAACTTGCAGTGCAGTAATAAAGATTGACTTGATCTTATCAGAGCACAAGACTGAGGGCACCTGGAAATCCAACAACATGTCTAGCCCAATGCTAGATTTCAATATTAACTGTAAATAAATTCATTTCCATGCAGGATTCTGCTGGAGGAACTCTATTAACTGTTTTTAGAAAAACACAAAAGAATCCCTTTAAGTTACAGTAGCCCACAGTATTTTGTAGAAAAACAGAGCGCACTAGAGCGCCCACAAGTGTGTATGCACACGTGTCCATTCACATGCACACCGAATAGTTTGTGGAAGGGGAAGAGAGAGCAAGCACAGAAGAGGAGCACAGAGGCGTGATGGAGATGGAGAGTGCCAGTGAGAGAAAAAGGGTCCGAACCAGGGGTAGGTGAATGAAGAGGTATGTGCTTGGTGCCCCCCAATTCATTGTGCCCTAGGCATGTGCCTCTTCTGCCTACCCCTTGTACATGTATATTAGGGATGCACGCAAATTCACTATTTTGGATTTGGCTGAACCCCAAAATCCTTTGTGAAAAATTCAGTTGATTACCGAAACAGAATCAGAACTTTAATTTGCATATGCAAGT
>CM044431.1:39418708-39444794 GCA_024363595.1 Xenopus borealis
CCACTGGAGCAGCACTTTTAACTGATTTAAAAAAAAAAACATGTTTTCCCATGACAGTTTCCCTTTAATAAATACTTCATTATGCCAATGCATGCATGCCAACATATAAAACTCTAGGCTCAGTCTGCCACAAAAAATTAGGCCAATGTGCATCCCTGATCCACAATCATCCAATTCCACCTACATTTGCTAAGCCATTCTTTTTAATAGACGTAATATTACACTATAAAAATATTAATGTTTTTTTACCTGAGACTTCTGAAGAATACCCATAATCATGACACACAGCTCTTCTAATGTGCTAGGCCCCTGCAATGAACACAATGAAAAGCAGATTCAGTTCTGTATTTATTCCATTTAAATCAAGCAGAAAAAGCAGAAGACAAATCATACTCACCAGTGACTGTGAATCTGACAGGATTGCAGAACAATCATTGCCAAGCTGTTAAAATGAAGGAAAATGTATATAAATGAAGCATGCACATCTCAAAAGCAAATTTTCTTTTTGGTCTAAAACCAAGGCCAGCACCCAAATAATTCCAAAGCTCTCAGAACACTGCACTAACTCTATATATAAACAGAACTTCAATTTGGTCAATTTCTTTAACATGCTCCTTTAATTTGAAGAGATGCCGAAAAGACATTAATTGGAAGCCATTGGGATGCTAAGATGCTAGTAGATGTTTCAGAACTAATTGCCTTGAAAAAGCTAACTAGCGAAAAGCACGTCGGCAGCATATTTTTATACCGACGGTTTATACCATTTTTATTGTTAGTTTGGGGGGTATTTTTAAGAAACCTTTGGATTAGTCCATTTTTCATGGTGCTCTGCAAAACCTCATCTTTATTCTCCTAAACTGTTTTCCTTACTAAACACTCTGGGATTTGTGTTTTTATAGGGAAGGTAACCTTCTGCCTAGTCAGATTAGGTACAATTTGAACTAATTTGTTTCTACCGATATGAAACTGATAAGCAACTTTGACAGCCAGATGGAGCATTTTGCCACCTATGTTAAATCATGAGCAACAAAATGTAATGTACTGTATATTGTGGTGGGTAAATGACTCAAAATAGTAATTTGGGATATTTTGCTCCTACAATTTAACATGGGTGGCAAAACACCCTATCTTTCAGTGTGAATGAATGTTAGAAAGATGTAAATAATCATATTGAATGAAGAAATACTAATTTCAAAGTGTACAGGAATGACACCTGTTATCCAGATTGCTAGAGACCCGGGGTTTCCTAGATAAGGGATAATGAATCTTTCCGTTATTTGGATCTCAATATTTTAACTCTGTTATAAAAAAAAAACATGAATTTTGCTTAATAGGATTGTTTTGCCTTCAATAAGAATTAATGATATCTTACAAGGCATAGTCTTCCTATTACAGAGATACAGTAATACTTTTTTTATAACATTTAATTATTTGCTTTAAATTATGTCTGAGTGGTGGCCTTCCTGTAATTCGGAACTTTCAGGTTCCCAGATAATGGATGCCAAACGTATGAAGTTTCACTTAAATCAATTAGCAAAAAGACTCTCTCTACATAGCCCTATACAGGTATGGCACCTGTTATCCAGAATGCTGGGTTTTCCACATAAGGGATCTTTCCGTACCTTAAGTCTAATAAAACAGAGGCCTCCAACCACCGGGCCACAGCCTAGAACTGGTCGCGGACAGTCCTAAACTTGGCCATCGAGCCTAGCCTGCTATTAACATGGCACGCCGAATTGGACACCGGTGGGCCCAGATTGGATGACAGGGTGCCAAATTGGACGCTGGTGCACCCAAAGTGAATTGTGTGGTAATGTACTTTGCCTGGGCTGATCTATGATTATCAGCATCAGTTAAACTTTTCAGCAAAGTCATGTAGTCCAGGAAAAATAACATCTTAGCAATATTTTGTCACAATCAGGCAGCTGACACTAAGAGGGTAACTTATCAACGGTCAAGTTGTGTTTTTCACAAAAATAATCCAATTTTCAAGGTTATTTTTTGGTTAAAAAAAAAACCCTCAAATTTTTCAAGATGTATTATACCCCGACCCTGGAAATAGCTTGAATCCAAAAATCTAAAACCTGTCAAGGTCATGTAGGAGTCAACGCAGAGGTCCATTGAACCATTTCAAGATGTTTATAGCCTCCATAATTTTTGTTAATCGTTTTCACTTGAAAACTCGATCAATTCAAGCTATTCAAGTTTTTTTCCAGCCAAAAACTCAATCAATTTTGAGTTTTCGGGTTATTAAACCCCAAACTTATTGATTCGAGTTTTGCAATATTTGATAAAAAGACTATTCAAAACTCACAGTAATGAATAGATAGTGGGTGATTTTTTTTTGTGATGAACAATAATATCACATCTTCATAAATCTAACCCTAAGTTTTCTCAAATTTTTAACTCTTACACTGGTATTTACCCTATTGTTACCACCCTAGCCATAAAACGAAAATGTACACATACAATAAAACTACAGCTGCTCATATATATTGTTGCTGCCATCATACCAATATGCTTGACCATTTCAGAGCCAACGCATAATTTTACACTCGATATTGAAGATTTAGTTCCTTGTATGTATTTGTCATGAAAACTGTGTTTAGAGTATCTGACCATGCAGCATCTCTTAAGTCTCCTTAAATGCAAAATATGATCAAATACTGTATATGCTTCAGTATATGTATACGACTGAGCCTGCTTGCATGAGGTATGTAGATACTTGCTATACACATAAACAACTTACTTCATTCCACAGTTGCAGTTCTTGCTCTTGAAGTGCATTAGGTGACAGTGGGAAACCTGCAAGAGAAGATTGATGTGACCATGAGCAGCACAGATATCACAGAAGTCATTGCATAAAAGGACAAAATTCAGACCATATAGGACAGATAAAAAGCCATTTTGTACAGGGTCTGTTTCCATGATAAAAAAATGCAAATATTTTAGCTGCAAAAATAGTTAATCGAATCATAAATAAGTATTGTGCAAAATTCTTAAAAAGGGACAAGAGCCATTGCCACTGAATAACATATGACTCAAACCACATTTGGATCGTGATTGCTCACATATAATGCAGGAATAAACAATTCACTGGCAAAGTGCACTACACATAAATTATTCTTTATTTTGCCATTCCTTTCCTGTAAAAACAATGTAAAAGGAGAATACATTAACCACCTCTTCAGTGTACAACCGAAATGGCAGCCTGTTCAGAAATCTTCATCTTCACTGGTTATGCCAGTTTACTAGGCACCACTTGGATTGGCCAGAAACGTATAATATGTGAATCATGTTTCTTAGAAACCCAGGGTTGTGTTCATTTCCTAAAATTAACAAATGAACACAGAAAAATCACATTTTAAGCAGATGCTATCCATTTCCTAGAACTAAAAGACCCATTGTGGACAGTGTGGAATCGGACAAGAGATACAAATATTACAAATATTAAAGGGGTGGATCACCTTTATGTTAAAGAGATACTGTCATGGGAAAACATGTTTTTTTCAAAACACATCAGTTAATAGTGCTGCTCCAGTAGACTTCTGCACTGAAATCCATTTCTCAAAAGAGCAAACAGATTTTTTTATATTCAGTTTTGAAATCTGACATGGGGCTAGCCATTTTGTCAATTTCCCAGCTGCCCCATGTCATGTGACTTGTTCCAGCACTTTAGGAGGGAACTGCTTTCTGGCAGGCTGTTGTTTTTCCTTCTCAATGTAACTGAATAGTACGCAGTGGGACATGGGTTTTACTAATGAGTGCTGTTCTTAGATTTACCAGACAGCTGTTATCTTATGTTATGGAGCTGTTATCTGGTTACCTTCTTATTGTTCTGTTGTTAGGCTACTGGGTGGGGAAAGGGAGGGGGTGATATCACTCCAACTTGCAGTACAGCAGTAAAGAGTGATTAAACTTTTTTCAGAGCACAAGTCACATGACTTGGGGCAGCTGGGAAATTGACAATATGTCTAGCCCTATGTCAGATTTCAACATGAAATATAAGAAAATTTGTTTGCTCTTTTGAGAAATGGATTTCAATACAGAATTCTTCTGGAACAGCACTATTAACTGATGCATTTTGAAAAAAAAATTTTTCCCATGACCGGATCCCTTTAAAGGGCAAGGAAAGTGTTTGTGTTTTTATGGTAATTTGGACCTTACCTAACAGATTGCTGAAACTGCAAACTGGATAGATGCTGAATAAAAACCTAAATAACTTGAAAATAGTAAAAATGAAAACCAATTGCAAACAGTCTCACAATATCACTCTCTTCTACATCATACTAAAAGATATATATATATATATATATATAAATACACACACACATATCAAAAAGTGTTCAGATAAAAAAATTGCAAATAAGCTTCTTAAGTTTGTCAACATTTTCATGAAGACCCCAATATACCAGTCACAGTAAGTTTGTCAACATTTTGCCACTATTTCTTATTTCAATATCTAAGCAAGAGAGAGAGACATAAAACCAATATTAGCTCTCTGCCCTTCCCAAGCTGTATATTGGTCGATGTAGAGAAAACATTTTCCTTTATAACTTTTTGAATGGACCAAATACTGTAGCTTGTGCCGACGTCATTCTGTGTTTGCATTTGATGACCAGTGATTGTCCTAACATTTCCTTCCCCGACAGCAGCATTTTTATATGAAACTATGGAGAAATACAGATCCAAAGCTACCTGGCAATATATGGGGACCCAACAGTCCAATATTTAAGGCTGGGAAGGCTCTAAATAAAAAAACAAAGCCCTGTGCAGATGAAGGTCTAAACTTACGAGAATAAAAAATAATGCAAAGCAGATGCATAAGTAATAAGAAACTATGAAGCACTTTATATTATGGTGACCAAAATGAGCTCAACAGGGCTGTGCATGACATGCGTCATCATCCTAGTTGCTGGCAAGGAGTAGCACAAAGGGCAAACTGATGGAATTAAGTTTATATGCATGCAATTCCTATCACCCTTGGCTTGCATGTACTTGACTCTACATGGTAGGAGATATATAGTAACAACAACTGGTTTATAGAGTTGGAGGCTTGTTGTTTGCATACACAGTAGTTGTAATACGAAGAGTATGTAGAACAGATATCTACAGTACATCACTGCAAAATATGTTGATGCTATATAAATACATGTTAACAATAAAATAATAATAATACACTAACTTGCCTTTTGAGCTTGCAATTAGATATGGGCCTAATGATGGGATTTTTAGGGTCAGAAGCTGGACATCACTAATAAATATGATGGAAACAATTGTCATGCATTCTAATTTGTCCTTTGTATCTGCACCACCCAGGGACTTTTCTGATGCTTGGAGCTAGAACCAGTCCTAACATTGTCTTGAAGGATACTTAATGAGATGCCTTTCTTTCCCATGTCCTGGTGGGACTTGTCACACCTTCAAGTAATCTACATTGAAATACTTATGGGAATAATTATGTCAGCTAAAGCAAAAGTATAAATCCCACAGCGTTAGCCTTAATTATTTTATTGCATATTACTGCCTGGAATATTCAAAAGATAATTACATAAGCACTCAATAATATTATTAGCACAGAAATGCATTCCCTTCCTGGCATTATGCATTTGAGCAGCTACACAGAAAAGGAACAAAGGGTGAATTGTTGAATCTGCATTAACGAGAGTACTGTCATTTTATAGCTTCCAATAATAATAATTAAACTGTGCAAAACTATAAGTTCCAGGCAGGATGCTGCTGCTTTGCAGAGCTATTTAGCTAAACTGGAAAACTGGGCATCAAACTGGAGAATGAGGTCCAGTGTTGATAAATGCAAGGTTCCAGTGGCGTAACTACCAGGGGTGCAATTGCTCCAGGGCCCCAACGCCCTTGGGGCCCATCGGAGCCAAGAAAATAGTTATGGCAGGTGGTTATCTATGGGGGAGATTTTACACCACACATGCCCCCAACACTCCAGCATGCAATTTATAGAGGTAAGGGCCTGAAAGGGGGGCCCAGGTGCCCATCCTGTACTGGGGCCCTCCAGGGAGTAATTACGCCACTGCAAGATTCTGCACTTTGGTAAAAATAACATATATGTAATGTGAGATACCACTATGTGGTAGTGTCTTAGGCCTATACTTAATTGAAAATGATCTGGGGATTGTTGTGGATAGCAAAAAATGGCATTAACTTAAGTGATCAATTGTGCCTATACATATGTCCTCACCTTGAGTATGCAGTGTAGTTTTGGGCTCTAGTCCTTAAAGGAAAACTATACCCCTAAAACAATGTACTATAGTCTATAAAAAAGATATTGCATAAAACAGTTCAAGTGTAAAACCCTGCTTCATGTAAATAAACCATTTTCATAATAATATACTTTTTAAGTAGCATGTTCCATTGAGTAATCATAAATAAAACACTGCCATTTAAAAAAATAAGTGCCATCCCCTGGGATCATACGATTCAAGGTGCACACAAACATACTAAACAAACTATACGTTAGGTCACACAAGCCAATTATTAGTCAGAGTTGTGTCTTTTGCTTCCACACCTCTTTTTGTTACAGATAGAGTTGTAGTTTGTCTGGTCAGGTGATCTCTGAGGCAGCACAGAAACCATCCCGAAATGGGGGGTTCAAGGTAAGAGATGTAAAAGGGCAATATATACTTAAATATATATTCCAGTTTGTTAAGATTCTTTAATATGCCACTTAATATGATATCAACTATTTGTTGCTTAAGTATTCATTTTTAGGGTATAGTTTTCCTTTAAGAAGCATATAAATGCGCTGGAGAGAGTGCAAAGACGTGCAACTAAACTGGTTAGAGAGATGGAAGATTTAAATTATGAGGGTAGACTTTTAAGGTTGGGAAAAAGGCACTCCCAAGAGGACATGACTACTCCTTTCAAATACATTAGAGGACATTATAAAAAGATAATAGGGGATCTTTTTTTCCATAAAAAGATCAGCAGACCAGAGGCCACCCTTTTAGACTAGAGTATAGACTTTTCATTTGAAGCAGCGTAGGTGGTTCTTCACGGTGAGGACAGTGAGGTTGTGGAATGCACTGCCGGGTGATGTTGTGATGGCTCATTCTGTTAATGGCTTGACTTGGTTGATTTCTTGAATAAACATAATATCCAAGGCTTTATCTACAGTTGGTCAGTATAGATATTGCTATAAATATAGTTATTTGTGTATAGCTAGGTCTGTATTATTATGTGTACACAGATGCACTTGGGTTTTCTTGTAGGTGCTATAATTGATGGACTTATCCATGTACATGTATGTATAATAACCCAGTATTCAGAATGCTGCCATTGTTCTACTAAACTGGAGATGCATATTCCAAATAGCATTCATGTTTCAGATCAAGGATCATACCAGCTGCTTCTGAAGCAGAGGATGGCCAAAGTGGATTGCTGGAGTATTAATAATTATTCCAAATAGCATGGCTGATATTACAGAACAGTACACAATTTGGTAGTCTTATTCATGCCATCCATCCAGATGACAGTAGAAAAATATCTTAGACGCTGGAATAATTCTTTATTGTGGAATAAAGGTTGTGCCAGCTTCGCCGCATTTCACCAAGCGTAGTTTCGCCAGTGCAATGCAAATCCACTAAAATGTGAAGTTGCGCTTGGGGAGGTGAATGGTAGCAAAGTTGCACTACCGTTACTTCGACAGGCAAAGCCAATGACACTAGCGATGCCTAATTTGCATAGGGCGTCAAGTTAAAGTATAATGGACTCATATGCTGCAGCCACTACATTACACTACACAAGCCCCAGAAACCTTTAAATAAAATAAAGTTGTCCTGTTGCCCTACACATGTGCCCACTGTATAGTTGACTTGCCATATGTTAGGAAATGTAGGGGGGATCCTAAAAAAAAAAAATCACAATCTTTTTAAGCCTCACTCTTAAATAAACAAAACAAAACTGTTTTTTTAAGAAACTCCTATCTACTCTATTGGACTTCGCCTGGTTTGAGGTGGCGAAGTCAAGTCTTGTGCAAGAGGTAACGTTCAGTAAAATCCGGATTTGGCATAGTTACGTTCCTTCGTCAGTGTGCAACTTTGCCTGGTGTAAGGGTGCGAAGTTGCTCTAGAGTCTGTCTACTTCGCTAGTGAAGTTACACCAGGGACCATTAGCAAATCGGCAAAGTTCCGAAATGAGTCACGCAATTGACGAATTTGTGCTAGCATTAGCCGCTTAGCGATTTAGTGAATTTCTCCCCATGTGTGTAAGCGCTTAGCCAGGAGAAGAAAAGTAACAACAACATGTGGTCCCAGGAGGTACTGTGCAGAGTATTAAAATAAAATCTTCTGATTAAAAGGCTTAGATTTAACCTGTTTAACTTTTACTCCCCTAGCCCTCAGTGACCCTAGCAACCACCTAATTATTAAAAGGTCCATAAGAAAGGTACATGTGGTAAGGCTGGAATAGAAACATAAAATATTAATCATATAACTGTATTTCACTGACTAGAGAAATCGGATGATATTTTTAAGGGGAAGTGTATAGTCTGAATCAAAACTTAACAAGTTAGGGGGTCGAATGTTAGGGTTTTCTAAACCTTGAATGAATTCGAATGAACTTACAACTTAAATAGTGACTTATTTAAGAAAAAAGTTGAATGGGAAAAACTCAATTCTGCAGGTTTGAGTTGGGAAACCTGAAAACTCGAATTGATCGTGTTTTCGGAGGGAAAAAAAAGGAATCCCTCGAATTGAGTTTTCAGGTAAATCCCATGGTTCAAGGGACTTCTGCCATTGACTGCTACATGACCTTGTTTATAAAAGTTTGGGATTAAGAATTCCAGAAATTCACCCCTGTAGCCGTTTCTATTTCGTTCTCCAACCTGTTTTAAAATGATTACTTTCAAAATCTGTGAAACAGCGCTTCAAACCAAAGCCTAGAGAGACAAGAAAAAATGGTAGGGATATAGTGTAGTAGGTTATGCTTATTTTCACCACCTCTTTGAGCGGGTAAGTATCTACTTGTGGATCCACTCCAACATTTACCTCAATCTCTAGGGGATCACCCTTAAGGTAAGGTGGGTACTTACAAACGTTAAAAGTTTTTAGAGCTTATCTAGAGTTGTGCTATCCTCGATTAACCTGGATATGCTGGTTCGGGCTCCACACGTTCGACCGAAATGAACAATCCCAAAGCGCCTGTGTCCCGTTCAGTGCCGTCTAGCCCCTCTTATTCTGATGCTGTTCCCGGGTTTCGGCCTGTCGCCACAGCAGCCGGTATTTGTTCTGCAGAAAGAAACTGCACATGCCCAGATCGGGAAGCCCTCAACCATCCGCACTAGGCACTAGGTCTCTATAGCTGTTGCCTAGTATTTTCAGACTCAAGTTATGTCTAGGGTTGCGGTATAATAAATCTAAAAAAAAATTTAGTTTTTTTTTAACTACAAAAATGCTATTTTTTTTTTTACCTGAAAATGTGAATCTTGACCAACTCGAAAACTCAAATTTTTGTGGAAAACACAACTCGAACCTTAATAAATAACCCCCTAAATGTATATTTTAATAATTGACCTATTAAACAGTTGGCATAGAGTTTAATATATAAAGGGTGGATTTTGGGTGGATTGGAGGCATGTTAATGTGCCTCATTTTATAACTGAAATCGTGAGAGCTATGATACTGCTCCTTCACAAACTGGCTAGTGAATTCAGTATTTTGTATAGCACACAAAGGCATGTGAGAAGTGACATCATTCACACACACACACATTAAATAAAAGAATTTAGGCTTGCCATGTCTATCTGTACAATCTTGTAGCACTCTACTTTATTGAATCCTGAAATGAAGTATATTTGCTTCAGGGTAGAAAATAGAGAACAGGATTTACTGGAATCCCAAGGAAATATAACAGGAATAAAGTCACTGTGGTGGGAGGCAACATGGATTCATTAACGTGATGCAACGTAGCCCCAGGTGCTTAATTCTTCATTTGCACTAAGCTGTTTTCATAGAGAGAGGTGATTGTGTTAATATAATGGTGTGTCGGCTATGAGAAAATGATCATAGTTTAATTGTATTGTTAACTGATATTTAGAGGTGTACATTATTGCTATATCACATTGGATGACAACATCAAAGGGTGGTCAAGGGATTACCCATCACAGCATACTCCTGTATGGCTTACAATTTATAACATGCCCGCTTGTCTTTCTTGTGAAAACAAGCTTAAACAGCCTATCTGCAATGCTATCTGCAAAAGATAAGCTGCAATGCCAAAAATACAGGGGGCAAGTAAGCTAGGGTAGCAGCCCACTGAAGATGAACCTATTCATGACAATGCAGTAGATAACCTAATTAAAGGGAGAAAAAGGCATGTGCCGAGGGAGCAAAGGTGGTGGTGGTGGAGGCATTGGGCATGCACCTCTGCTTTAAATTACCTCTTGTCCAGGCTCTTGTCCAACCAACTGCTGCACATCCCCCATCTTCATAAGTGCAATATGTGTGTATGCTCATTGGGGGAGAGAAGGCTGGGCAGATTGCCTAGGGAGTCAAATTTTCATACACTCCCTAAAGACCCACCTTTTTAGAGAACCATATTCAATGCAACTTGATCAATCAGAAGTCAAGTCAACATACCCTATTCTTTTGAACGATCTCAACCCCTTTTTCATTCTGTGACTGTTGTTTGTTAAATTATTTTAAAATGCCCTAGAAGAGCTCAAAGCAAAGAAGCTCCAACTTGAATACATAGGGCCACAACCACTCCTTAACTGATAATATATTAAAAGTTATAATGCACCAGGTCTAATAACTATATTTGCTTTTAATCACTTCTGGTCACTCTGCTCTTCCTCCACCAGTCATGTTCCTAGTCCCAACTCAATGTGCTACTATCTAGTGTTTCTGTCTGCAAACACAAAACAGACTAGGAGAATTCCTTGTTAAGGTCAAGACAAAATTTCTGGCTATAATGCATGTTTATAAAGTGTATAAAATGAATGGCTCTGGTGAAATTAGACAAGAAATTCATAGTTCCTTTATTCATTTGTCACAGCTCAGTCCTAATTATTTCAGCTTCCATACAAAGGTCAATTTTTAGAAGTTTGTGAGGTTTTTTTACACCTAAAATTAGCTCAGAACCTGAATCAGTGATAACAACATAAACTCAAATTTAAATTTTCGGCAACAGAAACTTGAATTGTTCAAATGAATCAAGTTTTGAGGGAAACCCACTGAAAAAAAACCCATGAATCAAGTTTTGAGGGAAACCCACTGAAAAAAACCCATAAAAACATCTTCAAAGGGTTGAAGGGGCCTCTGTCAATGACTTCTACATGACCTCGACAGGTTAGAGATTATTTTGGATTTCAGCTATTTTCTCATTCAGGTGAGAAGTAATAAATATATATATATATATATATATATATTTTTTTTTTTTCTTTATATAAAAAGAAAACATGATGACACCATGGGTTTCCTGAACTAGTCCTACATCTAGAATTTGTGCCCCAGTTGTTAATCCGTCCCCCCAGTGGTACCTGGAAGAATTATGTGCACTGACTGGTGTAGGCTCCCTACCAATTTGGCAAGTAGGTAGTACTGCAGCAGAAGTAGGTAGTAGGTAGGTAGTGCAGTAGCAGAGGTAGTGCATTTTGACAGATCCTCATAGAGGAAGATAATAAAATGATTTAGTGGAGCAGGAGAAGTGATAGTTGTAACCACATAATCAGTAAGACGCCAGAGAAACTGGAGGTCAAGGAAGAGGCCCTGGTCAAAGCCAGGAGACAGGAAATACTGGATTATGCATAAGACTGAAAAATTGATCTGGCAAAGATTGCTAAATTGGGTCATTAAAATACAGATTGACCTTAGAGGGTAAACTGAGGCCATTCTGCAGTAGAAATAATTACAGATGGAGAAAAACTCTTGAAGCATGTAACCATATTCCCATCAGGCACATAGGGGGTTTTTATTAAAATTAATTGAGTTTTCGAGAGTATTTTTCAATCAAAACTCAAATTTTCAGGGTAAAAAGAACTCTAAAGACTATGGGGGTTATGTAATAAATGGAAGTTTATCCAGGAGCAATAACCTATAGTATCCAATCAGTAACTAGAATTTACTGGTCATCTGTTTAAAAGGTTGCTATAGGTAACTACTGTGCAAACTTAGTGGGGCTCATCTATCAAAACTGGGCAAATTTGCCCATAGGCAGTTACCTAATAATATATAATATATATCAGTGATTATAAGTCAAACCCTTCGGTGCTAAAATTCCTCCCCCCTCCCATCCATCGGCATCTTCTGGCGCATGCGAAGTAGGAGGCATTTGCCGGTTCAGCTCTACTGCACATGCGCCGAAAGTCACAAAGTGAAATCGGAAAACTTTGTGACTTGCGGCGTAGTAGAGCTGAACCGGCAAATGCCTCCTATTGCGCATGCGCCCGGGTGGGGGGGAGGGAATTTAGCGCCAAAGGGGTTGACTTCTCCTTTAAAGTCAGCTGCAAGTAGAACAATGAATTCAGCAATTTGATTGGTTGCCATGGGTTACTGCCCAGTGTCTTTTATTACATATGGGGGATTATTAGTGCATCCTTAACTAGTATCCCTAGGAGCTCACTACACTTTCATATATAACTAGACATTAAGCCCGTTAAATTAACGGGCGCTAGAACATATGTAGTCAAACATTTATAAAAACAGACTTGTTCCAGTCCATTAAAAAGTGGACAACCATGGTGGACACCTAGAGTGCTTCTCAGTAGTTTTAAAAATACTACTGCTTCCTAAAGAGTTTGGGCAATGTTTATTTATGGTATAGATCACACCAGTGTTTTTTATCCACAAAAAAATGTTTGTCCTACAGAATTTCAGAGGCGACTCTGCCTCAATGTTACTTTTAGAAAAAGAGCCGCCTGACTTTGTCAGCTCAGCATCCCTGTTGCCGTAGCAACGTCCGGGACATGCACCGAGTGAGCCGGTCTCGCTTCTAACAACACGAGATTAAAGATAGGAACAGTTGGCACCGCCCCCGCCTCTTGATCATTCGCGCTTCACATGCGCATGCCCATTTTCCGCCAATCATATTTTTTCCTTGGCGTCCTGTAGTGGGAGTTGAGTGAGTCAGAGAGCGGGAGGTACTTTCACAGCTATGGGAGGCCAGATAGTAGCTGCTCCTCTGTCACCCGCCAGCAACGCTCTATCCCTCTGCCATTGGGCAGCACAACAAAGAGGGGCGGGGCAGCGCACTGGGATTGAGAGGCAAGACGCTCTGTGAGGAGCTGGTGGAAGTCTCTCTCTACCCTGACCCCCCATTTACCTTTACTGACTGCGCCGCGGACTCCCCGGGTCACACATCCCACAGCTCGAGCTGCTCCTCTGTCACATGGTGCTTGGGCATGTGTACAGCTGGTGGTGTAGCAGTGAGCAGAGGAGCGGTACACCGTTATGTAGCGCCGGTCTTTCCATAGATTGAAGGCAGCAGTCTCTGCGCTCCAAGTGGGACAGTAACTAAGATCCGAAAAATCGCTAGCGCAGGCTTCGCGAGCGTTCGCCGCACTTCGCCAGGCGAATTTTCGCCTGCGCTACGCAAATTCACTAAAGTGTGAATTTATGCTCCGTTCTGCGAACGGTAACGTATTTACGCTAGTGTTACTTCGCTAGGCACAGCGCAATTTCGCTAGCGAAGCCTAATTTGCATATGGCGAGAATCCTATATAATAAAGTTCAAGTGTCTCTGTGTCCAGTCCCTGAGTCCGTGGGATTGCGCTACTGCGCATGTACCCCACGGACAGCCAGCGCGAGCTAGCGCAAATTCACCAGCGTGACGTCAAATCGTAATCACAAATTCACGAACACCGACTCTGGCGAATTTACGCTAACGAAGTAGATAGAATACAATAGATAGGAGGTTGAAAAAAAAATTTGAAAATCTTTCTAAGTCCCAAAAAACGCTGTGATGTGTTTTACCATTGTGGGTGATAGTCTAAAAAAGACGTGTATGTTACAGCTACTACACATGCCCAGGACACCTTTAATAAAAAAAAAATAAAGTTTTCCTATTGCCCTACATGTGCCCCCTATATAGTAGTGTTGCCATATGTCAGGAAATGTAGGGGGGAAGGAGGGTAACACCCCCCAAAAAAAACGATGTTTTTTCAGACTATCACCCACAATGGTAAAACACGCCACAGCGTTTTTTGGGACTTTGAAAAATTTTCAATTTTTTTTTCAACCTCCTATTGCTTTAGCGTAAGTGCTAACGAACAGCAAAAAGTTGATCTTAGTGAATTTGCGTAATTACGATCCTTCGCCAGTGCGCAACTTCGTCTGGCATAAGGGTGCGAAGTTGCACAAGTCTATCTACTTCGCTAGCGTAAATTCGCCAGAGTCGGTGTTCGTGAATTTGCTATTATGATTTGACGTCACGCTGGCGAATTTGCGCTAGCGTTAGATGCTTCGCGCTGGCTGTCCGTGGGGCACATGCGCAGTAGCGCAATCCCACGGGCACAGGGACTGGACGCAGATACACTTGAACTTTATTATATAGGATGACAAGGCAAGCAAAAAGACAAACATACTTTGCCGTGCTGAACATTTTTACTGAAACTTCTGGAGGTTTTTAGATTTGCATTATACAGCCGGCATTAAAGCTCCATTCATTTCTCCTTCACCAATTATGAGGACAGATCCACAGGAGCAAACTGCATTGTTTCACAGCAGTCACGGCAAAACAAGAGGCTTTACTTGTACAACAAATGTTCTGTATGAATTGCCCAGCAGCTTCATTGTTTTTAAGTAATTATCATTTTAAATAGGATTATCCGGAGCATTAATTATTAGACACATTTGGTTAAACTAGAAAAATATACTTGTATTTTTTATATTGTTATCCGACCTAGCATTTGTAACGTGCCAGAAATCCTTAAACAAAACAAACTGCATTGAATATTTTAGTGGCTAGAGCAGATGGCAAGCCGAATACTTATCATAGACGGCAATGTAACAAATGTAGTTAAGGTATTAATGTTTGTGTGCTCGTAGCCAATGTCCCCAATTATTAACCTATGCTACTCAAGAACAGGGCTGTAATATGGAAAAGGTTCAGCAGAACATTGCAGCTGTTCAGTAGCCCACTTTTAGCATCTGCAAGTCATGCACAGGAGTTTTTGGGTACAATTTCAGCATTAGCTTGCCAAGCTGTACAGTGATATGCTATTCATGATTGAATTATGAATCAAGGGACAAATACTAAAGTTAAGAATATACAAAAACTGGTCTCAATCCTTTTAGGCTAATAAAAAAATGAACTAACCTTATAATATACTTAGGGGGTTATATAATAAAAGGCACTAATTTTGTCCAGGGGCAGTAACCCATAGCTACCAATCAGCAGATAGAATTTACTGGTCACCTGTTTAAATGCAAACATCTAATTGGTTGCTAGTTCTTACTGATCCTGGGCAAACCTGGTGGCTTATATTACATGTATGGGATAATGTAAAAAAAAAAAATTTGAAGTTTACCAAGGTCTAGTAACCCATAACAAACATATTACCAAGTGAACAGAAAATCAGTTAATGCTACCTGCTGATTGGTTGCTATGGGTTACTAGACCTGTAGCCCCGTTTGCACTATTAGTAGGAAACTGTCACGGGTTGGCCTTCGTTAGGCGCCCAGGGGAGGAAGTGGACCAAGGAGGAAGCTTTAGGGGTACACAGGACCAATAACACAGCAAGGCAAGGATCAAACAGGAGTCAGACAGGTCCAGGCAAAAAGATATATTCACAGGAACAAAAATAGAACAATGTCCAGGCAAGGCAAAATACAGGAACACAGGAACAAAAGTACAGGAAACAAGGTCAAAAGGCAATATCAGGATCAATATACAATACCCAGGATCAAGGCAATGTGGTCCTATAATTGGGCGCCATAATAGCGTCCAATGGCCCTTTAAATATTCGAATTTCGCGCCAAAACGAGCGCGGTGACGTCATCGCGTCAGGCGCGACGCAATGACATCACTATCGGGCGCCGCATATCCACGTGGCGGCTATGGGCGCCGCCATTTTGGATAGGACGCAGAGCAGGAAGGACGTGCTGCCCGGAGCTAAGGTAAGCCTCCGGGCGGCGCGATCCTGACAGAAACAATAACAGTTGCGTGGCGAAAAGTGACGCGATGCGCGTCGAAATAGACATGACGCGTCGCAATTGACGTGACGAAAAGGTTGCGACGCGCATCGTAAACGGCGTGGCGCGCGTCAAAAAACGTGCCGCAGCTCGTTTCGCGAATTTTTCCGTCGAAGCAAAACGGGATGGATTCGCCCATCACAATCTATTATGTAAAATAAAGGTGACTAGCAGGACAGGAGCTAGTGGCATTTCAGGGGCACAACACTGCCTTACAGTAAACCTGTCAGTTCTTCCTCTACAATATATCCAAGAAATGTCCGTGTCTTTCACAAACAACAGCCAAAACACTAATCCATGCCCTTATCTTATCCCGTTTAGACTACTGTAATCTTCCTGACTACCATCTCTCTCCCCTCTATTCTGGCGACAAACGTAACTGGAGGGGGGTCCTGGTGCGGGACATGCCCCCCTCCAAACTAGATTATCTGATGGAAATCGCCCGCTGGGGCCTGAAATCTGCTGTGTGTGAGCTGCCGGGGGGGGGGGGGCTGAGGGGGGTGTGGACCCTGGCTCAATTGCACCCCCTGCTTCCCCGGTAGTTCCACCACTGTCTGGCTAATCTTTTGTGGAGGATTTGGTATTCATCTTAATCCAAACTTCATGAATTTGCTGCATCTCAAGTGCTTTTTAAGAAAGAGTACAGAGAACATTTCCAATCCGAGCATTAGATTGTCTGTGTAGAGTCACTGCCCAGTGCAGGGGTGTAACTAGCGAGGAAGCAGAGCCTGCGGCTGCAGGGGGGCCCATGAGGTATAGGGGGCCCCATGAAGCCCTAATTAAAATATAATTTCAATAAACATTGATTAAACAGGTCAACCTCTAGAAATTCTGATGGCCTGAAAAATTATTTGCTGTGGTGCCCAGCAACATCTAGTTATGCCACTGGTCCAGTGGAATAGATACAGTAGCTCTCTGTGTTACTGGTAGCCCAATAAATCTATATAATATTTTGTCTTTGTCTACACTCAGATATACTGTACTTTACTTTATGTTAGCAGAGGTACTGAAGAAGGAATAAGCATTTTTTTGGGATGATGCTCCCTCTCTATACCATAAATGTTCCCCTAGTATTGGGGTGTCCAAATGCGGCCTGAGGGCCAAATGTGGCCCAGGATGGATATGAATGTGGCCCAGCTTGGTTCTCGAGAAAACGTCATGTTGCAAAAGATATAGGAGGAGGGGGGGACTCTGCCCATTGCCCAGTTAGTAATAATAATATAATAAAAAGTCTATTTAATATCCAGGTGTCCCTTATTCCAGTGTATAGCTCCATCTGGTTATCCAACTTTTTTAGTTGTTTTTTTTTTAAGTGTATTTTTACTTTTACAAATCAAAAGTGTTTGTGTATTTTATGTGTGGCCCCTGACAATTTTTCTTCTTTAAAGACAATTTTTCTTCTTTCAATGTGGCCCTCGAAGCCAAAAGTTCGGACACCCCTGCCTTAGTATGTCTCACAATAAAAGGCAAAATGGTGTTTAACATTCAGCATCCAGTAAGAACAAAGGTGGTGTCATTGCATCTCCCTCCATCATCCAATAGCTGATGTAACTTATTATGGAAATGGCATATAATGTTGACAGGTCAAAAATCCCTACTTAGCTTATGTATAGAAAGAAGCAATGAGTATGATTTGCCATCTAAATAAGTTACAAGCAATAGTGACCAATTTGTTCAACGAAAGAAGAGAAGTTCAATATCTCCAGCTGTGGTTAAACTACAAACCTCATAACTGTGAAATCATATCTGTTGCCCTCCAGCTGTAGTTGTACAAGTTCCACCACCCCCAGAAGCTGTTGATTCTCGGAGCTGTAGATCAACAAGTGCTACAGAGCTGCAGAATGGGCATCCCTGTTTAACATATCATGATACAGCTGGCATCTCGGTGAATAAACCCACAGTGTGCCAGCTGAATATGAAAACACGATGCATCTCATCATTATTTTTATCTCTTTATGATTAAAGAGAATCATGTTTCTTTGAATCTATACTGCAGCCTTAATGCTTGAAGTGAGCAGAACATGCATTTTATTATTACAAGCTGGAAGGATAAATAACATAATGCAAGGGAACAGGTCTCGGGAACAGTGATGTATTCGGATGTGTCAAGTTTCCAGCTACAAATTCTGTGTTTCTCGTTTTATGCTTTTCTATCTAAATCTGAAATACTGACAGTGAACTAAGGTTAGATCAGTAACCTGCAGCCTTCCAGGTGTTGGTAGATGTATGGGATCCGTTATGCGTAAACCAGTTATCCAGAAAACTCTGAAATTAAGGAAAGGCCATCTCCCATGGATTCCATTTTATCCAAATAATTTAAATTTGTAGTAATAAAACAGTACCTTGTAATTTATCCAAACTAAGATATAATTAATCCTTATTGGAGGCAAAACAATCCTATTGATCTTATTTAATGTTTACATGATTTTCTAGTTGATGTAAGGTATAAAGATCCAAATTATGGAAAGATCCATTATCTGGAAAAAACCAGATCCAATCATTCTGGATAACAGGTCCCATACTTATATATACCCAGTGTATTCTATATAGCATGTCCTATTTCCCAATAATATACTGTTAAAAAAAATCTTCATCCTTCATCCATGTTCCTCTAAATGCATATGTATAGTGATGGGCGAATTTATTCGCCAGGGACGAATTCGCGGCGACTCATTTCGCGAATTTTTTCGCCAATTCGCGAATTTCTCTGGAAATTCGCGAATTTTTCGGCGAAGCAAAACGCGGGAGATTCGCCCATCACTACATATGTATTTAAAATAACAGTGTTGGGGTTTAAAAGTACATGAATCCTATACCTGTGTTAGATTTTAGGCAAGGTATTTAAAATTACAGTTGAATATCTACAAGCACCTTGATTCTATTCTTCGCAAGGGACCAATGTTGAGCCAGTGTACTTTGTAAAATGCTTGTGGGTTGGATTTTTTTTGTTAAGAAACTAAATCAGTTGCTGGAAAATATCAAATCTGGGAACCCAGTCACAGTTACTGCGACCACAGACTCTTGGGCACAAGAGGATTAAAAAAGCCAACCTAATCTTACATTTAAATACGTGTACTTCTTCATATATGCCATTGACCCCTTCAGCTCACTGTAGCTTCACACTGCAATTAGTTAATTACATCTCTTGAGATATGATTATTTTATTCCCAAAGAGGATATCATTATTAAAGCAAACACCTCTACTCAATAAACTAGCTCTTTTCATTATATTAGTTAAAGCAAACTAGTTACTGGCTGCCACCGATTGCTCATAATAAGATGCAGAAACCAGATTATGAACAAGGACAGGAAAGAAGGGTTATCTAAGTGTTTATGGAGCGGTCAGAGAGGTGAACTTGGGGACAATATTAGAACACTAGAAAGCAAAAATGTTATAAAATAATTTCATATACAGGTATGGATCCTGTATTCAGAAACCCATTATCCAGAAAGTTTCAAACTACGGAAAGGCCATCTCGCATAGACTCTGTTTTATACGAATGCTCCAAATACTGATTTCCTTTTTCTCTGTAATAATAAAACAATATATTGTACTTGATCCCAACTAAGATATAATTAATCCTAATTGGAAGCAAAAACGGTTTATTTAATGTTTCCATGATTTTCTAGTAGACAGGATATCTAGAACCAAATTATGGAAAGATCCATTATCTGGAAAACCCCAGGTCCCCAGTATTCTACAAAACAGGTCCCATACTTGTATCAGTGCTCAAATCAGAATAAAATAGGAAAATAGTAATATTTGATAAAAAGTTGTTACAGTGAGGAAAAGTGAACAATGAATGCTGAAATCTGTCACAATGAGAATAAATCTTAGGGGGTGTAAACCAAAAATATGAACTTTTGGAGTAAGATAAAATTACGCATCTAAGCAGTTTTCCAGTTTACATAAAATTTGACAAATAAAAGAAAACATAAGTCTAAGCAACTTTACAATCTACATGTATTGCAAATTCTCAGTGCTTTTAGGGTTGGGGCAGACAGGGAGATTTAGTCACTTGGCGTTTAATCACCTCTTCTGCGATACGACAATCTCCCCAAACTGCCTGCTCCCTTCCCGCTGCCTGTTTGAATGAAAAAATGCCAGCGCCAATGCACTCGCAGCGTTTCCGGAATTGCCCAGTTTCCTTGCTAGGCAACTTTGTGCGATTCCGGAAATCAAAGCGCCGCTAGTGCATTGGCGCTGGCATTTTTTTCATTCAAACAGGTGGCGGGAAGGGAGCAGGCAGTTTCGGGGAGATTGTCACATCGCAGAAGAGGCGATTAATCGCTAAGCGACTAAAGCTCCCCAAATGTGTCTCTCACAACCCTAAAAGTTATTCGTCAAAGCAATTTGGCATTGAAAGCAGTATTTGATTACTTTTACTGATTACTTTTTAAACAATGTTGCAAAAGTCTTAGTTCCCCAGCAAAGACAGGTGGGTTAATCAGCTGCCTTGTCTTTACATTGTATCAACAGTCTGAGCCACCAGTGTAGAAAACAGAAAGGGACAGACAAACACTGCTTTCAATAGCAATACATATACAAATAACTTTTATTATTGAGGTTGATATTCCCTTTAACAGCCATACAAAGAACTAGGCAAGGCTGAATTCTTCTACACTGTTTCAAGAGACAGGACCAGTAGTGTAGGAAGAGACATGAATATACCGATTTCAATTGCAGCTTTATCCCTAAATAGTATGTTTAATTAACGCTTACTTTCAAGTTGCCTCAAAATGACATTTATTTTAATTTTTGGTTATACGTCATGTTTAAAGGTGCTGCTTTCCAGCTCAAGCAGTATTGAAAAGTCCTGTAGTTGAGACAGCTAACAAATCAGCATTATAAAGATGCCTGGATTAGTTATAGAATGTTTACCAGCACAGACCTGGGAAAAAGCATCAGTTGCATGCAGCAAAGCTGAGCTACAGTTGCACTTACACATGTTGCTGATGATCAAACTAAATGAACAAACTTACCTTTACAGCTGGCAGCCCAGGATACCAAGAGGATGGCAAAAAGCATCCAGGAAGGAGGCTGCCATTTGAAGCTGTGCAACTGGTGGCAACTCTGGGGTGTTGCTTGGGTGGCAGCACATTGCAGAGCTGGCAGTTTGTTGCACCGGTTTGGAGTCAGCATAACTTGATAGTAAAGCTATCCCTGTGCTGAATGAAGGCTGGGCAGCAAGACAGCAAGAGTTCCTTGTTACAGTGCTTGCTTTGAGGAGTCCCTGCAATCTTCCCACCTGCCTGCAGTTCTCACTGCTGCTCCTCTGACTGCTCCGCACTTTTATAGTCCAACCACAAGGCTGCAGATGCAGGTGGAGGAGCCTAGTCGCACAGTCAGCCTGCGTCATTAGCAACTTGTCTCCCACGCTTCTGCCTTCATCATACTGTGTGCATCAGTGCCAGACCCAGCCATAGGCTTCCCTCTAATTACCCACTCGCACACAGGGCAGCTTACACCACGTCACCCTGAAACAATGACTTTCCTTTTAATCAGACAGTTCCCCATAAAAGTTGGGGTGTTGTGGATGTAACTTTCTTATGAAAGGGATAAGGGATTCAGTCATTAGCAATCAAGAACTAATGCATCCGGATTATTATTCATCCAATATTGTGATTTCACTTGATTTTACAATTGTTAGGGTTGGGGCAGACGGGCAGATTCAGGGAGATTTAGTCGCATGATGAAAGCCTCTTCTACAGGGCGACAATCTACCCAAACTGCCTCACGATGAAACTTCGGGCAACATTATAGCAGGCGATTCTTCATTCAAGCAGACGGAAGGCAGGAAGAAAACAGTTTGGGCAGATTGTCACCGCACAGAAGAGCCGATTAGTAGCCAGGCGACTTAATCTCCCTGAATCTGCCCGTCTGCCCCAACCCTTACAGCATTAACTCATGACCTTTACCAGCAATATAAACAGAGATCCTATTCCATTTGTATATATTAAATGGGAAGTCTTGTCTTCTTAATAGTAGGTAATGTGAAATGGTTCTGTTCAGTTTCCTTATACAGGTATGGGATCTGTTATCCGGAAACCCAATCTAGAAATCTCCGAATTACGGAAAGGCCGTCTCCCATCTACTCCATTTTATCCAAATAATTCAGATTTTTAAAAATGATTTCCTTTTTCTCTGTAATAATAAAACACTATCTTGTACTTGATCCACACTAAGATATAATTAATCCTCATTGGAAGCAAAACCAGCCTTGTGAGTTTATTTAATGTTAACATGATTTTGTAATAAATTTGAAGTATGAAAATCCAAATAACAGAAAGATCCATTATCCAGAAAATCTCAGGTCCTGAGTATTCTGGATAAGAGGTCCCATACCTGTGTGTCTGTAATGACAGTTACAGTTGTGCATACAATATCAGCATCATGTATGCATTCTTCTTCCTAATAGACTGGCAAAATGATCACCTATTACAACTCATCAACCTTTTCCATTTGCTCAGAAGGCTGCTGGGTATAAAAGGTTTAAATGAACAATTTATCAGCGCACGTCTGAAAAAAGTAAGTGCAGTGGGAATAGGGGTTTTACATCAATTGTGTCCTCTCGGTAGGGCATAACTATAGAGGAAGCCAGTTCCCTAATTGCTGGCCTGGGTGGGGCAGATGATAGAGGGGACCCAAAGGGGCAATAACCATTTTTGACTATAATAGACACCTGCGTGTCCTGGGGAGCAAGGAATTAACTTTTCTGGATAATCGCCATTGAGTGCATCAAGGTCTTGAACAACCATAATGAAATAACACCAGCCTTTGGCAGTGACGTTTAGATATAAACAAATAGAAGCCAAATGAATCGATTTCTAATTTAAAGTTTTGTTTTTAAACATATTAAGGGTTGTAGCCCAATATTGTAGTAGAGTTTGAAAGTATTCTTTGGCCAAAAATAAACCCATCATTAAAACGAAACATAGAAGTGTCTAAAGCAGTGATCCCCAACCATTAGATCGTGAGCAACGTGTTGCTCATCAACCTTTTCCATTTGCTCAGAAGGCTGCTGGGTATAAAAGGTTTACATGAACAATTTATCAGCACACGTCTGAAAAATAGTAAGTGCAGTGGGAATAGGGGATTTACATCAATTGTGTCCTCTCGGTAGGGGCATAACTATAGAGGAAGCTGGTTCCGTAATTGCTGGCCTGCGTGGGGCAGATGATAGAGGGGACCCAAAGGGGCAATAACCATTTTTTGACTATAATAGACACCTGTGTGTCCTGGGGAGCAAGGAATTAACTTTTCTGGATAATCACCGCCCTGAGTGCATCAAGCTTACTGCCCCGTATGTGTGATGTCATGACACGCGGCGGATGAGCTGATGTCATCTTTTTGCCGCCAAATCCAAAATAAATACCCAGTTTTCTTGCTTTTTCTTCTATTTGACTACCTGTGTTTGACCAATTGCCTGAATTTTGACCACTGCTTCTTGCCGCCTGCCCTTGACCTCCGCCTGGATTGACCACGAAAACTGCCATCTGCCCACGACCTTTGCCTGAACTGACCATTCTTCTGTCTCATCCTCTGGTACCATGTTTCACCAGCCTGTGAGTAAGATTTCTGCCTACTTCCGCAGCAGAAAGTCGGGGGCCTCTAAAGGGAGAAGGTAGGGCTCTCTTATTTCACTTTAACTAGTTGCCCAAGCAGTTTTAAGGCTTCTAACACCTGCAGTGTATTGCCAAACAGAGCCACAATATAGGTTGACAATCCACATAGAGGCTACCTAATAGTCAATCACAGCTTTTCTTTGGCACTCCAAGAACATTTTTCATGTTAGTGTTGCTCCCCAACTCCTTTTATTTCTGAATGTGCACAGGTTCAAAAAGTTTGGAATCCCTGGTCTAAAGCCTCAACAAGTTAATTAACACATTGACCAAGGTAGGACAGCTCAGCAAAGCAAGACAGACCCCATAACAGTCTGAAAAATTAAATTTTATATAAGTAGACAAGAAAACTATGTAACTGATCTTCAATTAGGGTTGCCACTTCAACCCTTTAAAATCGAACACATAGGGAATCCACAGACTGCATGGCTAATTAGCAATTCATTTACTGTAGATGCATGCTGCAGACTGAACTGCTTTATGTGCAGCCATACATCATGTACAGGGCCCACATCAGGGGTCTCCTGGGATACTCCTGTACTGGGCCCAGGCCTAAAGGGGGGGGCAGCTGTGCTGCAATTTTCAAAGCCCCCCTTGACAGTGCCAAAGGCATGCCGCCTCTTTCCAAGTTCTGAACCGCAAAGTCCCGAACTGCCAAAGCCATAAAAAGGCCCGAAGTCACAGAAAGAGCCGAACTTGAAGTCCTGGAGCTGCAAAAAGACCCAAAGTCACGAAAGGAGTGAAATTGTAGTCCTGAAGCCACTAGTTCAGTTCTACTGAACATAAATGTGTGTTTTTTATATTTTTTTAAACCCCTTTAGGGGCGCCTGCCACCAATGTTTCTTTTAAAAAATATTCTTTGGGGCCCCAATGTTTTTTCAACTTGTAAGATGGGCCTTGGTGCCAACATTTATTTTTACTTATGGGGGCCCCTGACCACCAGTGATTTTTAAAAAAACTTTTATGGGGGGGGGGGCCTGGCACCAATGGTTTTAAAAAAAGAAAAAAACACTTTTATGGGGGGCCCTGGTTGCCTATTTTTTTTTAACTTGTAGGGGGGGGGCCCTGACCACCAATTCTTTTAAAAAAACTTTTATAAGGGCCCCTGACCATCAATAGCTTTTTATAATTTGGGGGGTGTGGGGTTTAACATTTTTAATGCTGATGTCTGTGTTGTGTTTTAACTGTGGTGTGGGTGGGGTCCACTGGGCCCTGAGAAATTTGCTGCATGGGGCCCTGTGATTTCTAATGGCGGCCCTGATCATGCATCTAAATGAATTGCTAGTTATCCATGCTAGTTGCTAGTTAGCCATGCAATCTGCGGATTTCATATGTGGGTGAGGTGCCAACCCTATCCCATATCTCGCAACATTTTGGAAATAAAGAGAGGGACAAAAAGATTTGGGTGAAATTTTTTATGAACACCCCCCAATTACCATGTCCGTTTTACAAAATTTGGCAGGGTCACACAAGCTATGTGTGGGGTGCATAGACTGTAGCCTGTAGACTTTAGAGTATACTATAACATTTAAGCCATTAACCCACATCTTTACTAATAACTTATTTTGTTATTAATTAGAACATTGTTGTATGTGTGTATTTATAATAAATAAAAAACAAACAAACACAAGAAGAACGGACCTTGGTGCTCCGACAGCTTGCAATGTAATTTTATTGTTAGCCAAAATAGGTATCACTTCTACAATACTGTTTGTATTTGTTTTTTTATTTGTTATTTTTGCTACTGGCTAACACGGTACCACAGTTTTTGTTTTGTGCCTTGCATTTTATATAGCTTCATTATATAGGATTTCCCGTAAGCAGGTAATGAATACCAGTTTTCAGATGTTGAAAGTTGGTCCTGCTAAAAATATTATGTTCTGAAAAATATTCCCAAAATCATGATACAGAGATATGACCATTTTGTTTGATGCAATCTGATGTTTATTTGCTCAAGCTGAACAAATAGTTTAATATAAAAACATATGCAAATTCTTCTCTGCAACATGTCATAGGTTGCTGTAGTAAACCCTCCACCCACCCTCTTCTTTGAATATTTCATTCTTCTGAAGTTTTACTTTTGCTCATTTCATGTTTTGTCTCTTCTACAAAGTTCACTTTGATGTCACTGCAAAAAATCACAATGAAAAGAGTTAGGAGGTTATACAGACCATGTGCCTGGGACCGAAGAATTCAATCTAAATATCTGGTTTTTCAAGCTTACCTTTCAGGTGTTAAAAAAAAAAGGGTTTTCCTTTTGACTTTTCCAAATATCAAATCTGCAAATTCTTTTTTTTTTTTTA
>CM044431.1:39446112-39576648 GCA_024363595.1 Xenopus borealis
CTTGGGGGGCAATGGTTGGTACAGACTTGTGGCACAGGTACAGACTTAGGGGGCAATGCTCTCCTTTGGTTTTTCCTTTTTCTTGATGTTGATGCTATAAAATGCATTAGTGACATAATGAATAAGTAACATATGTCCTGTGTATTTACACATGGCACATTATGTATCTACCTACATCATTTTTGCATTGCTGCTTTTTTACTTTGCGGCTCACCATGATGATGCAACAACATGATCCCCCTATACTTCTTTCTTGTATCTATACCGCCATATGAGTATCAGAATGATACTGATTTAATAGTCCATTTTATATGACACACACCTAGGCACCCATATGTTGCTGCTTACTGTCACACACACTCACTTATAAGCAGGATATTTCTCACACACTCTAATAATATATTTTGTCACCAGGGTGGGACCGGCCCGGGCAGGATGCTGGGGAAAAAACCCGGTGGGCCCCAGCCAATATGGGCCCCCGCCGGGCCAGACCCCCTCTCTCAACAAAAAAAACCCCAAAAAAACCCCAACTTTTGGCACTGTGCAGCACTGTTTCTGTATGCGTGCGGCACAGCTCCTCTCGCGCATGCACGGCGTGGCTCTTTTTGCGCATACTTACATCTGGACAGGAGTCCCGTTGGGCCCTGAGCCCCCCAGTCCGACCATGTTTGTCACATAAACATGCATATTCTACTACACACACACACAAATATGCAGAAATGTCTCCATACCTCTGTTCTCTGTTTCATTATCCCTGAAGATCAGGTTCTATTTCCAGCTTATCTTGACATGCTTTTTATTATCATAATAAAAAGTACCACATTGCGCTGTGGCTTTTGTCTGGACCTGTAACAGGCAAAGGATGCAACTTAAATTAACACACTTAATTACAACTTAATAAAGGACTTACCACTTATAAAGCAAGCAAATATTCCATATAGCAGTTAATTTATCAATCTATCTTTATACATAATGCATGGTAACTACAGAGAAAGCAGACCTGTGGCTGCAGGAGGTACAGGGGCACCATGTGACCCTAATTAATGAGCAATTTCAACATATATATAGGTAAAACAGGACAGCCTCTGGTTATTTTGGTGGCCCTAAAATTAATTTGCTGTGGGGCCCAGTAACATCTAGTTACAACACTAATGGTAATAGAACATCATGATTTGTAAAAAAACAACAATGTGCCCACTTTAAATGGGCTCTGTCTGTGGGACAAGGATCTACGGCTGCACATTTTCATTTACTTAAGCTCATAAAATGGTACACCCAACCATTATATTATTTGAATTATGGCTAAAAACACATAATCTGCTATTGTGTTCATTGAGTTTAACAACTATTGCCTACCATTTTATGTTTTTTCCAGAAATCTTTTCCATATCTGGACATTCCTCTGGAGAAAGTTATCTTTTCTTCCATAGACCACTAGATCCTACAGAAGAAATACATCATACAGATGACTCAGTGTCACAATGAAGAGTGATAACATATAAGTGCTCATATACTAAAATCAATTATTTTTTTTCTATGAACACTTCTACATTTTCAGTTCATGTTTACCTTTACCAACTCCTTCCTGTTCTAATGGGTTTGACACTAATTCTGCCTCATCCTGGTCAAAAGCAGCTAAGGCTTTTGGTTTTAGGTCTGGTAATTCCGCCTGAAAAAAAAGGGAAAAGAAATAAACCTATAACATAATTCGTTTTACTTTTCCCTGGCTAATTAACAGAAAGGTGTAGGGCAAATATATAGGGTTTTGTTGATGCAATATCTTTACCCTATTATAATATAAATAAGGGAATTTCATGCACCATAATTGTAACCCGATTACTTATAACTTTTCCCACACATAAGTAGTTTTACAGTATATGCAGAAATGTTACAAGACAGGTGGTCTTATTACTTACATTTTTGAAGGCGGCTGCTCTATATCATCAATCTCAGGATTAGGGCAATTCCTTTTCCTGGATGTGGTTGGAGCTACAAAATAGAAGAGAAATATCTAAGAGAAGTAAGAGAACATGGATCCTGTGTGTGTGTATTTGCCTTATTCAATAGTATAGTTTCATGATTTAATAAATCATTCTGGAAAAGGTGTTATTATTATTATATTATTATTAACATGTATTTCTATAGCGCCAAAATATTTGTGTTGCTCCATAACTTGGATCAATCCATGTGGATTAATGCTAAATTATTTCCATTCAATTAAAAGGTAAATTACAAGGCAAAACAAACCTGCTGGGTTTAAATAACTTTTACATTATTTTTTTTTTTAGCAGACTTAAGGTATAGTGATCAGCTTTACAGGAAGATCACTTATCCAAAAACCCCTTGTTCCAAACATTCTGCATTAATTAGAAGCTTTTTTTTCTTCTCTTTTTTCCTATTACCTCTACAATACCTAATTTAGTACAATTAACTAAAAGTACCAGTTTGTCACAATATGACTTTAAGCAGCCAATCCAATTGGCTGTTCAAAAAAATTATTTTTATTTTTGTGTTGATTGTTACTGCAGAATGGCACTAAGACTAACATTATTATGGGCGAATGTAATTTAATATAGCTTTTGTGAACACGAAAACTGTTTTGCCACCACTTCCAACAGTGGAAGAAAGTTTTCAAATTTTACAGCTTGAGCGAATGTGCAGTCAATGTAATAAAACTTCATACTGAAAAAGCTGTTATGTTTGCTCCAAAAGATTACGACACCTTCAAGCACTTCTTAAAAATGCGCAATTAAAATTCACAATGCAATAACAGTTTAAGCAACAACATTACATTGCGAGATGTGGATTTTTATTCTCATTGGTGGGAATAGTTTTTCTCTTTTCTCTTGTTTACTAACAATGGGATTTAGTTTTTTTCCATGAAAAATTTGTGGTTTTTCTATTTTTCTAAAAAGTTCCAAACAATTGTGATATATTAAGGAGGTTACCTATCAAAATCAGAATTTTGCTGATTTTTTAAATAAAGTCTGACCAAACCCTTTATTTTATCAATAAAAGATTTCCAAAAAAATCAGGTTGAGAAAACTGCAACCTTTTCATACTGTCATGCAAAAATTTTTTTGAAAAATCACAAAATTTTTACTTTTTGCAGAAAAACTAGCGTCAAACTCCGAAAACTCGTAAGGGTTAAAACATGTTTAAAATAGTAATAATAATAATAGTAAGGGGACGTCTACCATTGACTTTTACATGAATTCACCAGGTTTTAGATGGAGTATTTTTGGATTCGGACAGATTTGGGGCATAATAAATCATTATTTTTTTTTTTTTTTACTGCGCCTTTTTCAGGTATTTGGCATCAGAACAGATGCCGCAAAAAACTGCACCTTAATCAATAACCCCCGAGTGTAAAAAACACCAAAACCTCTAAGGCAAAAGAAGTGCAATTTTGAGCTTACTTGAAATTTTCCCCATAATGCGGCATTTTACCTATAAATTGCTGCTGCTGTCGCAAAGGGAAATTGCACCTGATGCAGTTGCGTTGTGCATAACACAGTTGCACTCACACTTCACTGCATATCAGACACAGTTGTGCTGATAGTCTTCCAAGTCAGATAGGAAGCATTTTCTGTTCTTCTGTATCAGTATGGCATATGTGCCTGATTATTGTGTATTGATGTAAAGAACATAAATTTAAATATCTGGTTCTCAAGAACAAGGTTTTCCCTCTCCCGATTCTGCATTAAATATTACTGTGCAGTGAAATGCACTCATTCTATTTGCTAGTCTTATAATAACATTTAAAAAATTATGTTTTTACCTTTAATTGCAGAGTGTGGGTGGGGACACGAAACCAGAAGTGACAACAAATTTGAACAGAAGTGGTTTCACTCAGGCACCGAACCACACACATTGGTGTTCAGTAGAACTGAACTTGTGGCTTCAAAACTTCAATTTCGGTCCCTTTCTAGACTTCTGGTCTTTTCACGGCTTCAGGAATTCTTGTTTGGCTCTTTTTCGGGACCTTGGGTCTTTTTGTAGCTTCGGAACTTCAAATTCAGCTCTTTTTTGGGACTTGGGTTCTTCGGGACTTCTGTGGTTCAGGACTTCGGAAGAGGCGGCATGGCTTTGGCACTGTCAAGGGGGTCCCGGCTCTTTCAAAAAGTGCTGCACAGCTGGGTCCTCCTTTAGGCCCAGGCCTGGTACAGGAGTACCCCCCAGATGGCAGCCCAGCATGTGACGCACGTGTGCTATTTATTGTCCTTTATTAACATAGCCCTGACATGTTACGCAGCACATTACAGAGATTGTTCATCACGTCTGTCCCTGCTCCAGTGCAGCTTGCAATCTAATATCGCTATCACATGGTGATAATTACATCAGGAGACAATGAACCTGCCTGTATGTTTTGGTGTGTTTGAGGAAACTCACACAGACACAGAGAGAACATACAACCCCCTGCAATGCAGTGATGCTTACCACTGACCCGCCATGCCGGTACTGAGCATTACATACTGTGCGATAACCTGAGGTTCTGTGGATTATGGAATCAGAAAGACAGCTTTCTTGACCAATTGGATGTCTTCAATTAGTTAATAATGGAAATTCATTTTCAGGATGCAGTAGAAGGACTGACTAGATATTGAGCCACTGGTGCAAGGTCTGGATTAGTGGGCAGGCCACAAAGGCAAATTGCTGGGACTCTAACAATTGTGTATTGTGAATTACTGTAAACTACTCCTATACAGGATAGCTGCTCAGAAATTATAAGTCCAAAGTAGGCCTGAACTTTGAGTCTCAAGTTAGTGGAGTAATATAATAAAAGCCCATAACAACCAATGCAAATATTTGCTTTTCAGGTGATCAGTATATACTACCTGCTTATTGGTTCCTATGCATGTCATTACCTCATAAAAATATTTAATTACCCCAATACTGCAATGCAAATGTGAACATTTTCAGTTATTACAAGAAACCAAGCAGGTAGTCATATGTATTTCAGCGTATATACAGAAATTACAGTAAATCAATGGGCTATAAGGGTTCTTACTATCATTTCTGGGGTTTCAGTGCAGAAACTGAACATGTACTGCAGGAATGTCCAACCTGTGGCCCAGGATGGATGTGAATGAGGCCCAGCTTAAAACACTTCTTTCCAGAGGAAACATGTTGCAAAGGATAAAGGAATATTCCAGAGGGGGGAATCTGCCCATTGCCCAGTTAGTAGTTATAATAATAATAATAATATGTCTATTTAATATCTAGGTGTCCTATATTCCAGTGTATAGCTCTATCTGGATAGCCAATGGTATTGTAGTTCTTTTCTGTGCCTTTTCTCTACTTTTACTTTGGACACCCCTGAAGACTGGTTCATATGCAGCTCACTTGTACACCTTACCATTTCTCTGAATTGATTTCTCACTGCATCGCTACATTCCAACTCCTGATAATCATGTTTATGATTCTCTTCATTTTGCCTTCCTTAAGCATCCCCTTTTGCTCCCCCCAATATCATCCAACACCAACAGGTCTTCCTTTCAGTATCGAATGCGTATATCATTAGGGCAATGAATCGTTTGAGTGATTTGCAGGTATAGCAACATTCTACCTGTGCCGTGCACTCATTACTGTCTGAATCTCTCACTATCCACCAGCAATCAGTATAGAAGCACAGAGGGTGCTGTCAGCAACAGCTGAGGTTTCCCAGGTTAAACATCCCTCCACTAGTTCTAGAGATTCAGTTTCTCACCTTATTGTTCTGTTTTATCCCAAAGCACATGCAGAGAAAATGTTATTTTATCCACTCTAACCACAGTGCCAAGCTTTATAATCATAATTATCGCTTTTCTCAGCTTGACAGGCTTGCTTGGGAAAGCTAAATAAATGTATTTCTGGAGTACTTACAACTAATAACTTTGCTTTTAGCAGTGGGGAGGTGCACAAACGCTCCTCTATCCCCTCTCCCTTTATTTGAAGCATGTACTACAATGTGATAGAAAAGTAAACAACACAGCAGCTGTGAGCAACCGCCACGATTCCGGGGCACTAAGGGATATAGAGTATTTGGGGGAAAAAAATAAAATGTTGAGACAATTAAAAATTCCATACAAATGTCATAGCTGCAATGGTAAAAAGTTTGCTGCTATTGGATTGTAAGGCAATGGAAATGCATTATGTGTAATGATGAATCTCACTTCTCCATCTGGCAGTTGGACAGGAGAATGCTACCTGCCTGAATGTGTAATGCCAATTTTAAAGTTTGGATAAGAAATACTCTTCTGAGTCTACTTAAAGTGGTGGTTCACTTTCAAGTTAACTTTTAGTATGTTATAGAAATTCTAAGCAACTTTCCAATCTTCATTCTTTATTTTTTATAGTTTTTTAATTATTTGTCTGTTTCTTCTGATTCTTTCTAGCTGTCAAATGGGGGTCACTGACTCCATCTAAAAAACAAATGCTCTGTAAGGCTATAAATGTATTGTTATTGTTACTTTTTATTACTCGTCATCCTGTTCAGGTCTCTCCTACTAATATTGCAGTGTCTTATTCAAATCAATGCATGGTTGGTATGGCAATCTGGACCCTAGCAACTAGCAGGAGAGCTTCTGAAAAAAAGCTAAATAACTCAACAACCACAAATAATAAAAAAATGAAAACCAATTGCTAATTGTCTCAGAATATCCCTCTCTGCGCCATACTAAATGTTGACTCAAAGGTGAACAACTCCTTCCTACCATGGAGCATCAGATTAGAGAAGACCCATTCCTGTTTCAGCCCAATGATGCCCCATGACAAAGCAAGATCTGAGCATTAACCCAACTGAACCCAAGTGGAATGAATCTGCATGGCATTTGCAAGCCTGGCTGAATCAAAGCACATTCCAGTAACAATGTGCCAACATCAAGCCTAAAGTCTTCCCAGAAGGGAACACGCTATTACAGCAGCATAATGAAGACCGACTTCATATCAATATCCATGGTTTGGTGAAGATATTATTCTGTTATCACATGTCACAGATTATAACAGAATAAGTTGAGGCAAACTACATAGGAGGTGCACATTAGTTAACTAATTAGGATACTGTTCAGCAATAGAATAATTAAATCACTGTTCATATAAAAGTTACCAGAATAGGTTGCAGCAATGGATCACCTACAAGGATGGCAATATATGTATTACTGCATATCAGATTGCAAATGAATATTATAATATTTAGGGAACAGACCAAACCAAGATGGCCACCCATGGGATGACCCTTCCAAAAGCACTTTAACTGGAAATAGAATTTTAATAAGGATGTGCTATGTAAAATTAATTTCATCATATCATTACAAAGAAAAGAACAGACACTTAATCTTTAATTATGGGTGTTGTGTTTCTGACAACTATGTTACTGTGCAGGCTCTTTTTCCTGTAAATCCTTTTTTTTCTCCAATTGATGACTGATATATTCATGCATGCACGCAAATATACTGTATGTATTCTAGGGAAGATTTTATTTAGGCTTGTGTTTACTTTCATTGCCTTTGTTTAAATTGAGGGATATATTATGCATGTGACTTGTAGTGGAATGGAGGTCAGAACTCCATAAAGTATTTGCTACTTGTAGATGGTTAGAAATAGATGGAACATCCTTAGTACTTATTCTGGGCACAGGGACACTGCTTACTGGTATACCAATGACCTCCACACTAAACCTCTAAGTATCCAACTACCATGAGCCCACTACTGTGCACACTCCATCTCCATCATACAACCAGAGCTCTTGGTTCACTGGCAAGCTACCCTCAAAATGTTCATGATCTTCATCTGAACTACCACTTACTATGTATTTCTTTTTCAGGTGCCCTATAGGACCTTGATACAGATTCTTGAAAAAGAATTACTACATGCAAAAAGGAAGTATAAGGAATTATCCCCTGTATTGCCTTCTGTTGGGTTTGAACCAGTTTCCTAGTGCACTTTAGCCATTTCCCCCTTACCTCTACCCTACCTAGAGGTACAGGTCTTGTCTTTATTTTTGGTCTTCCTTGTTTCTAGGTCCATAGTTCTGTGATTTCCAGTTGATCTGTATTAATAGACAGCTGCTGTTAATTTCTAGAGACCTCCCAGCAGAGATCACACTTTAGTGATGAACGAATCTGCCCCATTTTGGTTCACTGAAAATTTAGTGAAACTGCAAAAAAAAAAGAGAAATGCATTGAAGGCAGCAAAACTTTTTTTTACGAGCGTCAATTTTTCCTCACTTTAAATACATTAGAACCCGATTGCCTTGAGCTCTGTTAGCCCTTGAACCTAGCCCAATTAAGGACCAGATGTAAGCCTGGTGAGCACCTAGGCCATGCCCACCCTATTGCCCCCAACCTTGCACCCTCACCCACTGAGATCACCCTCACTTACTCTCTTCTGCTCCCTCGGTGATGTTCCCCCATTGCCAGCTCTTTCTCCACTTTGTGACCTGCCCACAAATCCAGGCCTGACCTGACTCTGGACTTTGGTCTTTGTTTATCCATTCAATTCTGACCTTGGACTTATTCCTGCCGAGCCAATAAGCCAGTTGGGTTTCCTGTACCAATGCCTTCATGCTGCCTTGTTTTGTTCACCCTGCCTTTGTTAATTAAACAGTTTTGTGTGCAAAGAATCATTTATGTCTGTTTCCCAGTCTGCTTCCATCTTAGTACCTACTACAAATGGTAGACCAGTGGCCCATGTTGTGGCCTTTTAGTGGTTATTTGGTGTGGGTCATTTGGCCACTGTGCATGACAGCAAGCTTCAATACAGTAACATATAGAAGGAAACAGGCACACGGACAGGCACCCAGAACCAGGAAGCAGAGGGATCAGAATACAGTCAAGCAATGTGGTCATATTCATAATAAAACACAAAGGAGCTAAATTAGATGGGGCCCCAGCAATCAAGATTTCCAGATAAATGTTATATGGCTTGGTTTCTGCAACTACACACGCAACAAGCATAGCTTTTAATTAATATACATACACATACGCTTTTTCTCTCTCTATCTATGGAAAGTATTCAATTAAATTTCTTTATCCACCAGTTAATGATTATCATATACCTGAGTGCATTCAAGGAACATTTTCAAATATTCATAATATTGTCTTGGTCTGTAACTGGTTAAATACAGTATTTTGATGCTTTATTTTCCTTTACATTGCTCTCAGAGTTGGATGACAGCATTCTACAGGAAATTCATAAAGATTAACAATGAATTAGGGCAGGGACCCCCAACCTTTAGAACCCATGAGCAACATCCCGAAGTAAAAGGAGTTGGGGAGCAACACTAGAATGAAAAATGTTCCTGGGGTGCCAAATAAAGGCTGTGATTGGCCATTTAGTAGCCCCTATGTGGATTGTCAGCCTACACTGAGGCTCTGTTTGGCAGTGCACCTGTTTTTATGCAATGAAAACTTGCCTCCAAGCCTGGAATTCAAAAATAAGCATCTCATTTGAGGCCACTGGGAGCAACATCCAAGGGGTTGGAGAGCAACATGTTGCTCACGAGCTACTGGTTGGGGATCACTGAATTAGGGGATCATTTACAAACACTGGGCAAATTTGCAGGTGGCCAGAGAAGCTAATCACTTGTTGCTATGGGTTACTGCCCTGGTGTAAATTTGCCCAGTGTTGATAAATTGATAACGGAGTGTTATTTGGTTCCTGGGGATGGAGCGCAACAATCCATTATACACATATAAAACACTTCCATTCTATGGTGTTACTAGTTCTTTTTTTATTTGCACCACAACACAATAATATTTCAATGCCCATGGGCATGCTACTGCATTTTTTAATGTTATCTTGTTCTGTATAAAACTGGGGTCAGTCTAGTTACTGGTTATTTTAATAAAAACTAAAGTGCGCTTTCCGGCAAACCATGATTAGTTAATGTGAACTCGCAATGTAATAGAAGAACTAGTAATGCCATTAGCAATAACTAATTGACTTTAATGTGCCTGGAGAAATATTCTACATCTAGGAGACAATCGCTCCACTTGAAATAGAGCAAGTCTGCAGATTGCCAGGGAATGAAGTACAGTGGAAATGCTTAAAGCGTGTGATACAGGTAGAACTATGTCATTTTGCAGGCTGGTAGCCTGAATCTTCCATAAAGTCCTAAAATCTGTTTACACCCAAAATCTTGGCTTTTGTGCAGAACATATATACAAAACATATATATATATGTATATATATATATATATATGTATGTCCCACAGTACCAGCACTCTAGACCGTTATGTAGCCAGTGGTGCAGGATCAAGATATTGTATAGTTTGAAAAAAGGTTCAGCACTCACTGTGTATTGCGTGAAAAAAGTGTTTTCTTTATTCTCAGTACGATTGCATCTCAATCCGACGTTTCGGTCCAAACTGGGACCTTTTTTTTTTTTAAAAAGGTCCCAGTTTGGACCGAAACGTCGGATTAAGATGCAATCGTACTGAGAATAAAGAAAACACTTTTTTCACGCAATACACAGTGAGTGCTGATCCTTTTTTCAAACTATTTATATATATATATATATATATGCTCACACACCAGCCTGCACCCAACAAATCCACCTCCTTAAAACAAACAGTTAATTTATTAATAATAATCATCATCATCATCATTTAATATGCCTAATTTTTACCTATTGCAACAGTTGGAAACTCACTTAATGATAAGGATAATGCTGAAATTAGTAATATCCTGCAGAGTTTATATGAATGGCATATAAATACAATACCATGGGAGAAATAAAGCAACTCACCAATTAACTTCTAGGATTTTCCATAAACTAAGGGGCCGATTTACTAAATTCTCGTGAATAGATCAAAGTTGGATCGAATTCCCATCGTAGGATTAATTCGATTGGTCAAATATGAAAATTAGGCTTATTCGATCATCGAATAGCGAACAATCGAATAGATTCAAATGAACGAATATTCGATCGTTCGATCATTCGATCTGCGAAGGATTTAATTTTTTTAAAATATTCGACTGCCTACTTCGCCAGAAGTCACTTTTTGAGCATATTGTGCAACAAGTGTATATGATGATGATTATTATTATCATTATTATTAACATGTATTTCTATAGCGACCTCCATGTCACATGTTGTTAAAGGATTATACCCCCAAAATGAATACTAAAGCAACAGACCATTTATATATAATTAAGTGGCATATTAAAGAATCTCACAAAAATGAACCACCATTTCATGATGGTCTGTGTGCTGCCTCAGAGATCCACTAACCAGAAATACTACAACTGTAACTGTAACAGGAAGAAGTGTGGAAACAAAAGACAGAACTGTCTGTTAATTGGCTCATGTGACCTAACATATGGTTTGTTTGGTATGTTTGTGTGCACTGTGAATCATACGATCCCAGGGGGTGGCCCTTATTTTTTAAAATGGCAGTTTTCGTTTTAGGATTACCCAATGGCACAGACTGTACTACAAAAAAAAGTACGAGGATATCTCTAGATACAAGGCGGATAAACAACCACCAAAGAGGATCACATTGCGGATACTTCACCACACACTGCAGGGACTTTCAGCTCTGAGGAGAGAAAAGCTGTTTTGTTTTTAAAGTGATTTTATAATGGAATAATTGTGAGTGCAATACAATTTTTATTAAAGTATTGAAAAACGCTTCCTGCACATGCCACTCTTTTGTTGTCCAAAGGAACAAGTCGGAGAATGGTTGACACCCTTACTTCTTGTAATTCTCATATGGGCTGTCTGTGAGTATAATCTACTACCAAAGTGGGGCCACAATCGTGTGGGTATTTACCTCTGCTTCTGAATACCTCTTTTCATAGCTGACCACTTTATTTGATGGTGTTGTGAGTAAATGTGAGTTATAGTTCACCTGCACGTGAGAGTTGAAGTGGGGTTAACAGCAATGATAAATGTGTGGATGCAAGCACATGGAGGAAGAACGCTTCACTATATTTTCTTGTTTTTCTCCTTTTCTTCTTTTTGAGGAATAACCAGCGACACCTGTTTTGGATTTTACTAAAAAATGATATTATTATGAAAATGGTTTATTTTACATATGAACTGTTTTATGCAACATCTTTTTATTGAACCCTACGTTCTTCGAGGGGCATAGTTTTCCTTTAATAACTGTGCCACATAAATCTAAGACAATGAAGTAAAATGTAATTTACTCCTGTGGTCTCCCTTTTGTCTAATTAGTGCCGTTACACTGTAGTGTCAGTAAGTCAGTGCACTATTTCTTGTTAATACGACTTTAATCATCTTGGCTTACCCCGTGCAGGCACTCAGCAGTCAGCAGATATTTACGGTGAACTAAGCCTTGAGGATAAAATAAATAGGTACAAGTGCTTGATTTAGGTTGTAAACACCTCATATTTTCCTCATTAATATTGCAGGGCCTTCATGTGCCTTTTTGTGGATAATTAAGATCTCATGTGATTACCAGCCACAAATGACACTGCTAACCAAACAAGCATACCGATTTCTCTCTCCAATGTAAAGCGCCATCTTCCCCGGAGCGGTCTTCTTCCTGGATCCATTGGCGTCTTCTGGTGCATGCGCAATAGAGTAGGATTTGTCGGTGTGGATCTACTGAAACTCACGAAGTTTCCGAAAAAAGAAATTGGAAACTTTGTTAAATTGTAGCTCCATACCGGCAAATGCCTTCAACTGCGCATGCACAAACTTTCCATAAAAAAAAAATAATAAAAAGCAATATTGGTATTTAGCTGTTTTAGTGTGAACTGAGAGTTCTCTCTAAGATATCTGCAAATTACCTTAAAAGGCCTGCCTGCATATTCTGATTTTATCAAAAAGTCATCTTTAAGGGAAATAATTGCTCATACTTCTGAAAAGAACAATGCGTGATGACTCCTAAGAGACATCTTGTGCAACATTTAGCAGTACAACCAGAAATATATAGATTACAGGATTACATAAGTAATTTTTCCCTGGTACATATAAGTCATTGAAATGGTCGTGATTATTCTGGACTTGGGAAAGAAGTTCCCATAAACCAATATGCCAGTAACTTTATTTTCACAGTTATTTAATAAGGGGAATGATTGAGAGCTGGTTGCTCTAAAATGACCGTGAACATTCGGTAATTGTAACCCACAGGCAACCTATGCTTTATATAGGTACAGTCATAGTACTCTCAACAAAATTAAGGGAGGGTCAGTAGGCAAAATCCTGACAGTCACTGTAATGATTGCCTGAATTCCATTTAACCGGAAGGGATGAATGTACCTACTAATCACTTCATATAGAAAAAAAATCTATGTGTTTTCTGCAAAAGTAAAGGGGGAGTTGAATTAGGTTTCTCAAATAATGATTTTATTGTGGAATAAAAAATAAATTTTTTTGCAGTTTGCTGTTCCCCATGGATGAATATGTATGCATGTTATACCATCATGTTGGTTATGCCAAGGAACTACAGCAGCAGTTTGGTATAATGACATCATAAGAAACCTGAATGTAAGCGTACAAATACATTTTGTCTGGTTTTATCGTTTGATAAAAATATACTATTTTGTCTTTGGATATCATCATTTTTTTGTAATTTTAAAAGTGTCTCCTGTCACTTAAAAAATAACAATGTTTTAGAAATTGCTGGCAAAAAGCCTGTCAGCTGGTGTCGCTCGGAATGTTATCAAGCACCCCTACTAGTTAGTTTAATTGCTGTTTGTGCAACAAAAGGACATCATCTAAAAACTCAATTATCTTCAGCTAAATCATATGAAAGAATGGAGCAAATGTTGCAATGAGCTATACATATTTGCCTCAATTTGCTATGAAGTGTAACAACTAGTTTGAAATAGTTTTTTCTTCTCATTTATAAAAAAAATAATTGGGTTAACATACCCCCTACCAGCAAGTCCTTTATTTTCATCAGCCAAGGAATACAGTATTCTTTATTTATTTTATTTTTTTTATAATTGGCTACATTTCATTTCAATCTAATGGCAATTTTTTTTTTGCGATGTGTCGCACCACATAATATAATGTCTGCTTGTAGTGCTCATTCCTGTTAAAATATTAACTTTCGGCTTTTTGGTACTAATGTTTTTGCTATTGCTGTAAAGTTGGAAGATATCACTCATTAATAATTGAATACATTCTCCACAATTATACTGTGTACCACCTCCAGGATGCAGGAATAATTCTGGTTTCCCACCAGCCACCTATAGAAAAAAAGACATTGAATTGATTACTAATTGAGATGGGCAGGATTGGACTTGGGTGTATGAGGCCCACCAGGGTCCCCACACTGCCTGCTCATTCACTGCAATGCCCTCCCCACACACCATCCTCATTACTTAATTTTTGACGCAGAGGGGGAGGCCAGGATCGAGGGACAACATTGGTGGAGCAGCAGGGGAGGCCAGATCTGGTCTGGATCAAGGGAGGGACTGCAGTGGGGGAGGCCAGGATTGAGGGAAGGAGGGCAGCAAAGGAGCGACGGGGAGGGCAGAATTGGGTCTAGGTCGGTGGGGCCCATTGGGTTTATTCCCTGTCTCCCACCAGCCCAGTCCGACCCTGGAGATGGGTTAGTGGTTTGGAGAACCTGAGCTACAAGGGCTTAGTAAGAACCACATAAAGGGTAGCCATTGCATAGGGGTCCCACCAGAGAGTTCGTTCATTATAGGTTGTCTACATTTTCATACTAATGCCAGATCTTAAAAAAAAAAAAAAGAGAGAGAGAACAATGTTTTGAACTCTTTTTCTTTTCTTTGAAAGCATTTAACCAGGTTCAAATATTACCACCGTCACTATTGGCAATCTTTCTTCAAACCAGCAAATTAGGGGCAACTGATATCCCATAAGGAACTTATTACTAAAGAAACATAGATATTTGAGAAAAGGGGTCAATAGTATTAGGGAGGGTCTTAAATTTGAAATAGCTATCTTTTAATTGATAACTGATAACAGTGTTCTTTAGATTTTTAGGATGTTAAAGAAAGGCAACACTACACATTCCTCCTAAAAAGAGGCACACATGATGTCATAATGACACAGAGGCATGATTTTGAAGTGCTTTGGTGCTGCTTTGCCTTTGAAAGGACATTTCTTGCATATACTCATTGCCCAAGCTGGCTTGGAATTCTCAGACCCCACATAATCCTTTGTACCATTGCTTTTGCTGGATTCTGACTCCATGCCTGCTTGTGTATAATCTTTTGACTGACCTTGACTATGCCTCTGCCTGGCCCTTCAGTCTCTGTATTACGTTTAATGGTTCAGTCTCTGAAGTGGCTAAGATCGCTGTTGACCCTGCAGCAGAATGTTCCAGGCCCCAAAAGGGTATTGGTGAAGACCATTGCCAGCAGGGATCTCCTTCTTCACTTAAGTCCCAGGCTCCTAAACCTTGTTCGCATTTTATTAGCCCTAGGCATGGCACAAAGTTGGTTTTTACACTCATATAACTCGGGGTGATTTAACCTTTTTTGTAGGTTTGTGTTGTTGTTAATATTATTTAACTAGAACCTTCATTTTCCACAGCACTATATGGATGTGTCCCCAAAGTGTGAGGCTGGCACCTCTATTAAAGCTGTAAGCAGTGACTCAGCTTATAGACCATTTTTATAAGAATCTGCATGTCTATTTGCTCTTATAGATAATCCTGTGAACCTAATTGGAATGTCATTTAGAATAACATTTTGGGTGAACACTATCAACCATAGGCTGAAGGCTAAGGTAAAAATAAAGGAAAGAAACAATGGAACTAAAAGACTCAAAATGGTTTAATAACTGTATTAAAGCTACACTGCATTTAGGTTCATAATGAGTGTCCTGCTACCATCTTACTCATAGATGTAACCAAACTACAAATCAAGAGAATGTACAGTATTATCTGATGCACTTTTCAGAACTAGTCAGAGTCAAGTACAATACACACTAGCACAGGTGCCACAAAGCAAATATTATATTTAGTTCAGTCACATGTTGTACCTGTTTGTGCAGTAGGGATCATTCAGTCACCCTTCAGACCAGCTCTGTTCTTGTACCTTTAGTAGACTTTGCAGTGATGCCCTCATGGTTAATGAGATCCCCTTGGAATACTTATGGGATTGTGTGGATGTATTATTGGAAAAAGCAACAGCAAACAATATTGTTAACTTGTATTCCCAGGATACATAGATTATAAAGTTGCCCAGCTAGATGACACAAATTAAAGGTCTGGGGGATTTGCGATGAGATATCTCACGTATTTAGAGTGCAGGTCATTAGATCAGCAACACAAAGATGATTCTATTATCCTTGTCGAAATAAACAAATATGTCTAGCTAACAGCAGAAACCAGTGTGCAGGGTTCAAAAGTTTTCATTTTCCCCTCGCAATAAAGAATACAACAAATATGTTACTACACCCACACACTCACTGACTCATATTCCTCCTCTCTCCCTTCCATAATCAGCAGGGATCAGGTTTAGCTGTTACAGATTCAAACTATTGTAATACCCCAAGCCACTCCAGGGTACAGCAAGTGGCCAGAAATGTATGTCGTTTTCTCAAATTGCACAGCACATATTTTCATTGGGACACATGGAGCAGTTGGGTTTGGGTTGAAAAATTCCATTCTTGACCTCAGCTTGGTTGGATGAGAAGGGGGTAGACTAAGTTGGGTGCACGGAAGGGGAACAATTCCTACCAACATCTCATTAATCTGTAGTATGGAATTTAATTTAAACTGATACAATATATTTCCCAAGGCCCTCACCTTACACACCCTAACACCAAAGTTTCCATTGATCACTAGCTTTTGAAACCCAACCCTTCTATCTATACCTCTCCCCCTCTCCTCTTATATACCTTTATTCCTGCAAGTGGTGGTTATCTCTTGGCACATTTAGAGTACAACTCTTTCAAGTAGATCCTAAAATAAAGATTGTGTGCCATTAAAGGGGCTGTTCACCTCTGAGTAAAGTTTTAGTATGATGTAGAGATTTGATGATATGATAATATGATGTATTATTTGTGGTTTTTAAGAAAAGAGTCAGGAGAAGAAGGCAAATAATTCATAAAACTATAAAAAATAAATAATAAAGACCAGTTGAAATGTTGCTTAGATTAGGCCAACATAACAAAATAAAATGTAACCTGAAGGTGAACCACCCCTTTCAATGACTGCAATATCAATGTGATAAAGCATATTTATAAAATAATATAGTATCAATATTGGCTTTTCATGCAAGAAAGTCAATATCTGGGCTATGTACTACATACAAATGGCCTATTAAGGTGGTCAGTGGGGGCTAGGGTTGCCACCTTTTTATAAAATTTCCACCAGCCAGCGGTGGAAACAAAAGGGGCGGACTGGGATATTAAAGGGGCGGTCCATGATGTCAAAGAGGTGGAGCCATGTTATGAAATGGCCATAAGGCAGTGAAAATGGTATGTTTTGATCAAATTGAAGGTGGGCAAAGGGCTTTTGTTAGGGGTATTACAAATTTACAGGCAGTTATATTACCGGTAAATTTGTAATACTGGCCCTGGCCATGGCAAGTGTTTTACCTGCTAGGCCGGTAAAATACTGGCGGGGTGGTAAACCTAATGGGGGCCCAACTATTTAGTTGTATGAGGCCCCTAGATTTTGGATGGTCATTGGCCCACTGTGTGATAGTGTGTAGCATTATGGCTTTGTCACTGTGCACTTTGTCATAAATACACATAGGGGCAGATTTACTAAATTCACATGAATGGATCGAAGTTCGGTCGAATTTCGATCATACGATCCCATTTGGCTTGTTCGATCATCGAATACCGAATGATCGAATAGAGTCGAATGAATTAGAATAATCGAATATTTGATCATTGAAGGATTTAAATTTAAAGGGCTATTCTAATGCCTACTTCGCCAGATTGAACCTACCGAATTGCAATAGAAACCTATGGGAACCCTCCTGATCCTGGAAGGCTCTGGTATCCTTGCGGTGGGGTGAGTTCACTGTGTTGAATTAGGAAGTAATGAGCAGCACAAAGGGACAGGCATTATTTTCTTTGCTGCTTAGATGATGTCCCTTTGCTGCTTAGATGATGAAAACAAATATTTAAGTCGCCAAGTAGGACAGCTTGGCATTTACAGGAATGGGCCATGCGAGGAAAATCACATTTTGTCTTGCCTGCATTACAGTATGAATCATTCACTTCCCAAATAATATATAAGTCATGAGTTACTTGCCTCTATTCATTTCCCAATACGCAGATCATCCTCATTTCCTCACACTTAGTTCTTATCAGGATTGCCCTCATTTCTGTGTTCAGAGAAGCACTATACATTTTTGGGATTGTCATGTTATTTTATTATTTTAAACTGATTTTCTACTTGTTCACCATGCTTGCAAGCACAATATGGCAACAACAAAAAAAGGACAAGGAAAGCCTAATTCACCGATGAGGTTCTTTCTCTGTAAATCTAGCCCCCCCCCCCCAACTGAATAAGGATTTCCTTTAACAATATGAACATGAAACAAGATACAAGGTACTGTTTTATCACCACTGAGAGTAAGGAAATCGTTTTTTAAAATGTGAATTATTTGTTTAAAATGCAATCTGTGAGAGACAGCCTTCCTGTAATTCAGAACTTTCTGGATAACAGGCTTACAGATAATGGATCCTGTACCTGTAGTATTAAACTGGTGATTATATGATGAGGTTTGGCATAATGTGCACATAAATGAATGGCAACACTCACATATTCTAACATGGTTTTCATAGATATACAATATAATTGATTTTGTTTTACAGATAAAGTTCCAATAATGCTGTGCTTTTTGCTTTGGAGCACATGATCCAGACTTCTGGCACTCACATTCGATTTCACATAAAGACAAAGCAATCCTCGAGGCAACGTTGCGAAGATTCCGCCTCGCTTGATCTGACACACAATCAAATCAGTGATCCAAAAGTTAAAATGCTTAGAAGGCTTTTAGCACTTTGTGGAGTTCCACAAGGCAATGAAAGATATTCTTTCTGCTCTGAGTGAAGGAAATATTCGCTGTTGAACACATGTCACACTACGAATGTTTTTTCTGCTGGATAAAATTCACATTTTTAAGAAGACAAACAGAATACAGTAGCCGCATTTTTTATATTTGTTTTTATTTTCGATTTCAAACTATCACCTTTTAGTCTTTTTAGATGGAAAATAATGAATCATTATTAGACACATACATTTATCTTTAGTTCTTTTCCCCTCCTTGCCAAGAGAAATAAGAAGCAATACTTCTTGTAGAGCCTTAGAATCAGGGTCAGACTGGGTGGTTGAGGCCCAACAGGACTGCAACTTCAAGGGCCCTCAAAGTCCAACCTCACACTGTATGGATAGGGTTGCCCCCTGGCCAGTGTTTTACTGGCCTGGCTGGTATTTTTGACGGTTGATCCTAATGTTATTAATAGGAAAAAAGATAAATATATAGGAAGGCCAGTATTTTTCTCAAACAAAGGTGGTAACCCTGTGTATGGACCAAATAAAGTCTGGGGGCCAAAAAGTTTTTTCCCAGTGTACCACTGGCTTTTTAATATCGTAAAAGGGAACTAATTTCCAGCCATGTAAAGGCAGCGGATTACGGTATACGGAAACCTGCTCTCCAGAAAAATCTGAATTACGGAATGAGCGTCTCCCATAGACTTCTGTTGGGATCTTCGTACTAGTTTAAAACCCGACCTGCATGCTACACAAATCCCGTCCTCCCTCCACCCGCACCAACCTGACCCCGACTTCTGTCACAAAAGGGGCAGGGCAAGCAGCTATAAAAGTGAAACTGGAAGTCGGAAGCCGCAAATGGGGGTTCGAGGGAACCTGACAGACCCGAGGGTAAACCCATGGGTATCGGGCCGGCCCACACATCACTAATTTACACCTTAAGCCTTCGAGAAGATCATGTTGGCATTAAATAAACCCAATAGGCTGGTTTTTCTTCCAATAAGGATTAATTTTATCTTAGTTTGGATCAAATATAATGTAATGTTTTATTATTACAGAGAAACAGGAAATCGTATTTAATAATTTTTATTACTTGGATTAAATGGAGTCTATAAAGATGGCCATTCCTTAATTCGGAAGATTCTGGGTAATCGGTTTCCAGATAATGGGATACCATACCTGTACTTGATCCAAATTAAGTTATAATTAATCCGTATTGGAAGCAGAACCCACCTATTGGGTTTATTTAATGTTTACTTGATTTTCTAGTAGTCTTAGGGGCAGATTTACAAAATTCACATCGAAAAGATTCAAATTTGAATCTTCAAATATGCAAATTAGGCAAATTCAACCATCGAATATTCAAATTCGAACAATTCGAATATTCAAATTTAATTTTATTCAAATATTCAACGGTTGAAGTATTTCCCCTTTAAATTTTTATTCGACCACCTAGTTCGCCAGATCAAAGCTACTGAATTGGGGTTTGTTGTTTGTTGTGGGTTGTTGTTTCGATCTAATAAAAAAAATTTGTTCGAATCGATCAATTGAATTTTTCCTATTCGATTGTTTGACCAATCGAATTGTGGTAAAATCCGAATATCGAATTAGAAGGATTTTACTTCACATACTATTCCCATGGTCAAATTTCGATTTTTTTTTTTAATTCAAAATTCGACCAATACCCTTAAGGTATCAAGATCATAATTGCAGAAAGATCCGTTATCCAGGAAGCTCCTGGTCCCAAACTTTCTACATAACAGGTCCCATAACTGTATGAGGCTAGAAATACTGTAGGACTTACTTTACTAGCCTAAAGGTATAGCTGCAGCAAAACTGAGGCCTTCTTCGTCCTGCTCTTGGCTTCTAGCATCCCCCTATAACTAGGTAAGTGACCAAAGTATTTAGTCTGCCTCTCTATTGCACGGGGGGGCTCCTGAAACAGTTTTTTATTCATAAAAAAAAGAAAATGAAATGCCAAGCAACCTTCAATATACAGTCTTTAAAGGATTGTGCACCTTTTGAGTTAACTTTTAGTATGATGCAGAGAGTGATATTCTGAAACATGTTTTTCATGTTCTATTATTTGTGTTATTTGGATTTTTATTCAGCAGCTCTCCAGTTTGGAGAAAATTACCCTAGCTACCATGCATTGATTTGAACAAGAGGCCAAATGAATGAATGAATGAAGACCAATTAAAACTCTGCTTAGCACTGACCATTCTATAACATACATAAAAGTAAATTTAAAGGTGTACCACCCTATATACATTTTCAGTGATTGAAAGCTACTTGTAAGTGTACTTGCAGTAGTCTAAAACCACAATGAATGAATACAATGTTATACCTAAATTACTCAGTTTGGAAACATAATGGATCTTCCACCTACAAAGAAGAAGACTGATGTCACATGCTTTTTCAAATAATCAGTGCTTCCTAAATAACTAGTGTACAGGTATGGGGCCTATTATCCAGAATTCTCGGGACCTGGGGCTTTCTGGATAATGGGTCTTTCCGTAATTTGGATATTCACACATTTAGGAGCAGATTTACTAAATTCACATGAATAATTCGAAGTTCAAATTAATTTTAATTAAATTCGAATCTTCGAATATGCAGATTAGGCAAATTCGACCATCGACTAGTCGAATAATTTGAGTATTCGAATAAAATTTTATTAGAATATTCGACTATTCAATGGTCGAATTACTTCCCCTTTAAATTTTTATTCGCCCACCTACTGCGCCAGAACCAAGCTACCGAATTGTGTATCATTAGTTTTGATCGAATAAAAAAAATTTGATCGATCGATTCAATCATTTGAAACGATCGATTCAAACGATCGGATTTTTCCTATTCGATCGATCAAATTGCGGTAAAATCCTTCTAATTTGATATTCATATGGTCGAATTTCGAATTTTTTTTTAATTCGAAATTCGACAATGATAAATCTGCCCCTAAGACTACTTGAAAATCAAGTAAACATTAAATAGGCTGGTTTTGCTTCCAATAAGGATTAATTATATCTTAGTTTGGATCAAGTACAAGCTACTGTTTTATTATTATACAGAAAAAGGAAATCATTTTTTAAAAATTGGATTATTGTTTATAATGGAGTCTATGGGAGACTGTCTTTCCATAATTTGGAACTTTCTGGATAACGGGTTTCCGGATAACGGACCCCATACCTATATTTTGATTTTACACCGTTATTATAACTAGTGATGGGTGAATCGGCGGCATTTCGTTTCTCTAGAAATGGCAAAAATTTGAGAAATGCCCCCGCATCTTGTTTTGAATGCCGGTGCCCATTGCCATTTTTCAACGCCGGCAATGGGCGCCAAAAAAGGATGTCCGCGTCCAAAATGAGACGCCAGCGAATTTTCGCCAGCCAAAATTTTACTGGCATTTCGTGAATCGCGGGAATTCACCGCAAATTCGCCCATCACTAATTATAATAGCTGTTAAGTACACTATATTGCCAGATTTGGCTACATTGCTGTAACATATATAAAAAAACTCCTTTGTTCACATCAACCCTATCTATCATTTTTTATTGTTTTCATTAGTTTTTTCATTAATTTCCTCCATTTTTGTACTGATTTTTTTTATTGTTTATTTTCTTCTTTTTTCTTTATTTTCTTCGTTTTGTGACTAATTCATATTTTAAATATATTGGCTAAGTTAGCCTTTACTATTTAACCCTCACTGGAATATATTGTAGTCCAATGAAACTGTACACAAATAAGTATTGAAACTACGATATGTCTCCATTGATTGTGTTAAGTGGTAACATGCGTTGTTTTTTGTGATTGGTTACAGCCGCTTTATATTCTGTGTACAGGGGTGTGCTATTTATCCTATGAGTAAGTGCTCCAACAGGTACGAAACGTGTTAGGTTTCTGTCCGATTAATGTCCTAATAATGTCTTACTACATATTTTGTATTTTTTTAATCTATTGGCCCTTTATTTTTTTGTAAGAACTCACAATTACTGGAATGTTATTGTGGACTTGCACCCTGGGACTGGGGTGAACGTGAGTATGCCCTACTGTGAACATTTATTTATTTTTGTTCTATTTTTCTATTATATTTTTTCTTGGTAGGACCAATACTTTGTGCCCCATTCAGTTTTTGTAATTAAAAGTGAACCACCCTTTAAAGATTTTCAGTAATTGTAAAGCTACTTGTAATTGCAGAAGTCTAAAGCCCACAACAAACATTTAATGGATGTATATGGAAGGAATGCTCAGCTTGTAACATATTATTTCATTATGCAAAAACAGAATTTGGATTCAGACAGGGGCAGAAAGCTGAATAATCCCATGTGACCAGAGCTGATATTGTAACCTGTATATTGGGAAGGTTCACCCTCCATGGTGCATTTAAACGTTTCTTGAAACTTGCAATTACTTTCTTTTCTAAGGTTGCTGCACATTACCACAGAAAATGATTTTATAATAAATGTGCAGAGTTTATAAAAAAAAAGAAAAAAACATTCCTCCTAGAAGCCTGATGCCTTGTGGAGCCTTGTGGAGCCTTGCAGAGCTAACAATATTCCTAATTAAAACCAAACTTTGCTGATGACACTCAAAGCCTTGCTTTCTTTTTCCTGTTTAACTTTAACGTTAATTGCTTGATTTATAATATACAGTATTAACTCCCCGGTACATAATAAATTGGCAAGTAAATTGGTTTCAAGCCTAAAGAGATTACAAATGACTTGCAAAGCATAAGGGATTGAGACTTATGACTCTATATTGCCACATTTTACTAATTAGGAATCCCATCATCTTCTAAAATAAACAAGCCTTCCATGATTACTTGTAAGATGATAAATCCATCGCTTTGCATCAAAGTAGCCTTTTGCTTCTCCACAATGGCCTTCTGGCAAACACCAAGATCAGGCCTTGGGCTGGCTAATTGGCTACAAGAGTGGGAAGACAAATGGACTAATGATGACCAATCAGGGTTTATTTTGATTTACTGTACAATCCAATATGTCATCTGGACTTTCAGCTTATATATATATATATATATATATATATATATATATATATATATATATATATATGTGTGTGTCCCATATCTCATTCTAGCTCATTACTCTATACCCTGTTGTATTGTAGTAACATTATTCCCATCAATAGATGGTTGGTTACTACTGAGATGCCCAGTAGTAATGCCATCCACTACATTTCCATACACTAGCAACAGAAACATATTACAAGTGTAGGATCCATTATCTGGAAACCCATTATCCAGAAAGTTCAGAATTACATAAAGGACATCTCCCATATACCCCATCATAAGCAAATAATTATTTATTTATTTTAAATGATTTCCTTTTTCCTCTGTAATAATAAAACAGTAGCATGTACTTGATCCCAACTAAGATATAATTAATCCTTGGTGAAAACAACACCAGCCTATTGGGTTTATTTAATGCTTAACTGATTTTTTAAGTATTGTCCCAAGTATTCTAGATAACAGGTTCCATACCTGTTCTATCAGTGATCTTCCGCTGGAAAGCCATTTCAATTAACTTTCCATTAAATGACAAGAACATAGTTTATGTAGAGATGAAGCTCTTCTACTTGTCTGTCTGTTTATTCTTTTTATTCATTTTCTGAAAAGTGGTTTCTGATCCTGTGTCAGTTGCTGGCCAATAATTTTGTCCTTATAGGCAGTCCATATTTTATGTCTCTCATAGTTCTCCCTAATTGTATTCTCGGTGGGGAAGGTATTCACCAGCTCTTGGGCAATCTGCTTGGACTTGACAGGGGCTTCCAAAAGGAACAGTTTTGTTGGTATAAGAATGCATTCAGCCCCCTCACTGATCTGTTAGAGAAAATAGCCATGAAAAGAATATGAAAAAAATTATAAAATATTTATGCATAAAATGTCTAGTTACTGTAAACATTATTTCAAAAGGCAGTGATCAGGCTGACGAAATGGGGTGACGAAATTGAAGCAACGAATCCCAAACATATATACATTGTTTTTGTATACTAGTGAGTTTTTCCATAAGAGAGAATTTAGCTATTCTTGCTTTAACCTCCATAAAAAGAGGAATGAGGGTTGAGCCAAGGCTTTGCAATAACCTGCTTGGTACGTTGTGCTCTAAAAATTGCACAAGAGGGATTGTTTAATTGGGACTCCTGGACGTTTAAGTATGTTAACCTGTAATATATATTAATATATATATATATTCTACTCTGCGTAGGCATTGCAGTTTTTCACAGTACCAGAATATATGTGCCATTTTACCTAACACCCTATTATTTGGGTGCAATAGCACTGCAGTGATTGATGCAAACCACCAACTTTGGAGGTGGCAGTAGCTTCAGGGTTCCCCTGTTTCAATAAGCAAAACGATTCTAATTCTGGACAAAAAGCTGGTGTAAGGCAGTGGCACACAGCACAACTATACGGACAGGAAAGGAGCACAGGTTCATGTAAGTACTAAAGTGTGTAATGGATTTGACTATATGTGTTCTAAATCTGAAAACAACAAAAGATGAGTGCGTGAATAATACCAGGCAGTAAATAGTGTGCTGTGCGTGCTCTGCTATACTGCATTCTTACTTTTAAAACTTTGACTACTTTGTCCCTTACTGCTTTAAACCCTCTGCCAAATTGGATTTCTCTACCTGATATTCATTCATTATTCATCCACTAGCCCTGAAAGATTATCAACCAATTTAATAGGGTTGCCACCTTTCCCATTGGCTAAACCCAAACAAAGGGGGGAGAGGTTGATTGCATTGGGGTGGGGCAGTGATGCTGGGGGAGGGCTTGATGATATCAGGGAAGAGCACATTGATGTTGGGTGGGGTTATTCCATCACTTAGATGCCATTGGCTGGATTTCTGTGCAGTTTTCCCACAGGAAAGAATATTTTGACCCAGACAGTACTTTGAAAAACTGGGATGTCCAGGTCAAAATTGTAGAAGTGGCAACCCTACTTCTGTCTTCATACCGCTGTCTATAGTCTGCCTGATGGGTAAGCTTTAATTAAAAGTATGGGATCTATTACATAGAAACCAGTTATCTAAAATGCTTTGAAATACAGTACAGTAATATGATAACTAAGCCATGTTGACAGAAACAAAATCATGGTGAGTATCATAATATTTAGAAGTTTTTCATTCATTGCCTAAATTATTGTTCTGGATTGCAAGGCCGAAAACCAAACACACAGTTGAGACCTGACCAGACCTGTTTGAGTCAAAACTGTATAGGTGGCAACCCTACCATTTAAGCAATATATTTTTATAATAGGTTTTTACACCAAAATGGTATAGTATACCATCTACAGAATACACAGCTATTCACACACACACTATTTATGGAATAGAAAGAAAATACAGAAGAAATATCACAGGGATCATTTGTAGAGTGATTTTATACATACACATTATCAGCATCATGCAAACATAATGTTATATCTAATTGGAGTGATTTACATAGTGGGAATTCATTTTTTATATTAAAACAAAAGTGCTAAAAAAACTTACCAGGCTAAACCTTAAACCCGAAGACATAAACATTGTCTCTGCCAAGCCCTGTAATTGTAAGAAAACAGAATATTCAATGTCCCAGTCTGACACTGTATCTATAGCCTTCGTTTAGAGGCATTATTAAGGTATGTACAAGGAGGGAGACACATTTTTTTCATGCAAATGAGTCTGAAGATATATTACCAGTACATTAAACTCTTTATTCCACCCCCAAATCACACTGATACAAGTGTAATTAAACAATCAAAAAAAAACTTGTAATTCTTTTTTTTCATCCAACAATTTACATCCTACTATATTTAACCAATTAAAGACTGTGGGGCAGATTTAGCATAATTTACCTATAAAAAAAGAAATGTGATTTTATTCAGGTCAGGTGTTAATGACAAGAACATTGGAGCAGTTTGGGCAAAGTGTTGCATACTGTATGAACCATTTATTTCCCGTGATAGTAAAACGTCAGGAAAAATGCATTGTCTACTGCGTCAAGTTAGCGAGCACTATGACCATATTATTATATCAGTTTGAATAAATCAACTGATGTTTGCCTATAGAATAAAATGACAGGTATACCCTGTTGAACAGTTTTACCTGCTACAGCCAATTAGCACGTTGCCTGAACATGAGCGACCTTTGACAAATAAGAAAATATAACGATCTGCTATGGAAGTGGGAAAATGTAACCAGTTTCGGGAAATCTGCCTCTGAATGTCATTTAATATGGCAGTAGGTGCCGGCAACTGGCATGATGTTATATAGTACAGTATGGGGCAGATTTACTAAATTCGTGTGAAGGATTAGAATATTTGCGCGAATAGTAGCGAATAGTCTCAATTCGATTGTTCGACTATTCAAATATGCAAATTAAGTATTTTCGACCATCGAATATAGAATATTCGGGTGCATCGAATAGATCGAATAAATATATATTCAAGTGCTCGACTATTTGCCAGTCGAAGAACCTGCCTTTAAATTTTTATTCGACTGCCTACTTCGCCAGATCAAACACTTCGAACATTCAATTCGTACGATTTTGGTGAATATTCAAGCATTTTTTCCTGCATTTTTTCCGATCGTACAATTCTGGCGAATAGTCGAATATGCGCTCAAAACTGGCGAATATTCCATTAGATTTTGGCGAATATTTATTCAGGCCAGGCTAATAGCCCTCGACAAATCAACCCTTAGTAAATCTGCCCCTAAGTGTCAGGTGATGGGAAAGGCAATATGTGTGCAATACAATAAAGCAATGTTTAACTTTATGAGTCTTACAGAAATAATTTTTTATCATAATGGGGCTCCCTAGTGGAATAAGATGTAAAATCATAATTGTTTAACATTAAAAAAAAACTCTTATTTAGGTCTATAGCTGACTAAAAGAGAGTACCTTGGTTACAGACGCATGAAATGGGCTCAGTAATGGAGCAGTTAATAAGGGAATAATTTAGGAAGAACGAAAAGTCAATGAAATAATGAACTAATGAAACTCACGAAGACCCCTCCGTGTTCGAGCGTGCCGACTGTTATGAAACGCCCTGCAGAGGATGCAGTCGCCTACAAATAATAAACAATAATGGGAAAGCTTATTAATGATGTTTTATGAGGAAAACAATCTCTAAATGGTATTGTTTTGTCAAAAATCAAGGCTGCCATTCCACATTATAACACATTATAAAGCATCAGAGGGAGGGATCCTCATATTAAGTAGAATACTAAAGCTAAACAACCATAAGAAAATGAGTATATTAAGATACAGGTATGCAATTTCTTATCTGGAAACCTGTTATCCAGAAAGTTCTGAATTAGTCCATTAAAAGCAAATAATTATAATTCTTAAAGGAAAACTATACCCCCAAAAATGAACACTTGAGCAACTTGTGACCTTACAAGAATAGTTTATTTGGTATGTTTGAGTGCAACGTGAATCATCCGATTCCAGGGGTTATATGGTTACCCAATGGCACAGACTGTACTACTAAAAAAGTATATTATTATGAAAATGGTTAATTTACATGAATCAGGGTTTTACATATGGGCTGTTTTATGCAATATCTTTTTATGGAGACCTACATATTGTGTGAGGGGTATAGTTTTCCTTTAAGAATGCTTTCCCTTTTCTCTGCAATAATAAAACAGTACCTTGTACGGACATGATGGTATCTAAGCTGCATGAATCTGTATTTTTAGCAGACTTATGGCATAGAGAATTACAAGCTATGGAAGATGTGAGAACCATTTGCAGTGGTGCAAATAATTTGAATGTTAAAAAAACGATTCATTAGGACAAAAGGAAGATAGCCTAACATCTGCTCTACAGTCCCCATCCCCCTCTTACTTGCCCTTTGCCTGGCACAGATCTGGGGCAATATTTTTGCTGCTGCTCTGGCAATGGCTGATATTACAGGTAAAGACTTGGGGGGCAATGGCTGGTACAGCCTTAGGCATAGAGGCGGGGCAGATAATTACTTTCACTTTCCATTCAGCACTTCCTAGATGCCACTGCTCCCCACACATTCCCCCAGTTCTCTTAACCTGGTGATAGACATCGAGTCCCCCATTCTGGTGCACAAACAAGATTCTGAGATGATGCAAGGCTTGCCTTAATAACAGTGTCCACAAAATGGCTCCTGCCTGCTTGCTATAATTATGAATTCCCAGACTGAAGTAAACAAGATTAAAATAATTTATATAGTGTAATTAATGTTAATTTTGCTTGACTAATGTGATAAAATAGGATTTTGAATATTTTTTTTGGGGGTGACGGGTCCACTTTAAGATGAGGAATTTGTTTGCAACCCAAAAATTGGTTAAACATAAATTATATATATATATATGGAACATGGAGGAGCACTCACCAAACAAAAGTCACACCTTGCCTGGGTGCAGGTAAAATGTGTATAAAATAGCAAAAATATACCGCGCTCAACAGGCTCAGTTAGAGAAACTGACTTTAATAGAAAAACAAAAGAAATTCCAACGTTTCGATCACATCGTTGTGATCTTCCTCAGGGGAAAAATATCCCTATGATGTGTTCGAAACGTTGGAATTTCTTTTGTTTTTCTATTAAAATCAGTTTCTCTAACTGAGCCTGTTGAGTGCGGTATTTTTTTGCTATTTCATATTTATATATATGATTTGTATAATATATTCAGAGGACAATAGAGACCCAGAATAAAGCTATCGATCTAACTATTATCTATATCTATCCATCCCAAGACCAAGCTAATTATAGGATAATGTAAGAACTGAGTACCAGTATTGGTTAGGCAGAGGACTAGTATAAAAATCTTACTTGTTGTGAAACGCATTGTTCTTCCTCAGTTGGTTTTTTATCTGCAAAGAAACATCAGAATAATTAGTTTAATAGTTTAATTTCCTAAATAAACCTAAGCATTAAGTTGGGGAATCATGTACTTAATGCAAAAGGATGCTGTGCCAGGTTGAAGAATAGGAATCCTCTGAACATGAAGATCCCAGATTTCAAGCCTCTAAATGTACATATCTTTGAAAGCTTCTGGCCCACCAAACTGCAGCAGAAAGACAATTAATATTGATGATATAATGATGTATAGCATATATATATATATATATATATATATATTTATAATAAATAAATAACCTGCAATGAGCCCCTACCTTCATTTAAGACACTGGATGAGGAAACTCTTTGAATTGCTCATGTAACATGAGGTATAGCAAGGTTTAAGCACCAAAATATTTTTCATATTTTAACTGTGAAAGTCACACAGTGACATTTGGCTTCAATTGTGAAATTGTGTTTTTGTTGCAGTATTGACTTGGCATTAAATCAGCCGTACAAGGCAAAGCTTCTTTAGAACTCACTTAATTAGTTTCCAAACAAATCGTGATGCTGGTACAAAAACAAAGCATTCAAATAAACTGAATAGAACACACATTCCACCACTTGTTTCAATAGGTTTTCTCAAGGATGTTTCATTATTGTGGAATCCCGTCCCCATCAGGGACAGTTAGAGTGAGAGTAATTCCCAGTCTTTGAGGGCCTGCCTTGGCCATTAAATATCCTTCATAAGTATAATAGCTGGCATTTTACATAGAATAATCATTGTTAAATATTGTGTTTGTATTTACAGCAAGGATCTTAGCTTCCAGCCAATGTTAAACAACAACTTCCAGCATCCCACCAGATATATTCAATAGTAAAAAGCTGCATTCTACATATTTTATCTACAGCAATCTTCCAGTCTCTATTACTACCCATTAGTTAGCATTTGAGATAAGCCAGACAAAGACATCAACAGAGGTTGGTAGTACCATCATAATGGGTGGAGACCAGGACTGGACTGAGAATCAAAATAGGCCCTGGCATTTCAGGTACACAGAGGCCCAATCAGCCCACTTAGAGGCCCAAACAGCCCCCACCAGCCCACTAAATATTGACTTTCTATGGGACCTTATAGCAGCCCATCTGGCATTTGCCCTAACCCACAGATTGCCAGTCTGGGCCTGGTGGAGACTATAACAATAAACTTTCAACCATCAATATAAATATCTGGCCAATCCCTAACTAGGTATCATTTGGTGTGGCTATGGTTTTGGCACAAGACAATGGAGAAAGAGAAAAAAGCTGAACCAAGAAGCACTATAAACTAAAGGAATCATGCTCCCTGTGTCTGGATGGTGTTGTGGTATCTCTTTGTATAGGCACACAATCCCAAATGAAACATTTTCCAACAATCCCTGGCTGCCAACACTATAAATGAGACAATGAGTGGGTTAGGTGTTTCAACCCTTGCAGTACTCCCACACACAACCATCACAGTTAAATTACCTGGTGTCCTATAGTTCTCATAACACAGAGCAAAATGAAAATGATTGTAACTGTCAGTGATTCTTATACAGCACAGGTATGGGACCTATTATCCAGAATGCTCGGGACCTGGGGTTTGCCGGATAATGGATCTTTCCTTAATTTGGATCTTCCTACCTTATATCTACTAGAAAATCATGTAAACATTAAATAAATCCAATAGGCTGGTTTTGCTTCCAATAAGGATTATTTATATTTTAGTTTGGATCAAGTACATGTAACCCTTTCTTGGCCAATATTAACCAAACCAACTAGCATAGGTAGAGCATTGGTTACACGCGACTCTTTCACTCTCAGGTAGGGCTTTCGCTAAGTGGAAAATCACGTGTGAGGTAGTTGAACTACAACTCGATACTGCAATAGTGTGTAATAAAGGTTGTTGGACGCCAGGGGTTCTTTGTGCAAACAAATAGAACAGTTTATTTACAATAGCAGCACAGGGTAGTATATACTCACAGACAGTGGTATTAAATCAGCAAATGCTTAGCACAGGTACAGCGTAGCTTATGCCCTCAGGTAGGATATAAGGATGGGAGTTGTAGTTACACCAACCAGGTTATCAATGCCCATGTGGTCCGGATCCCACCAGTAGGTTCAGGTGACTCAGGGTTAAATACTTTCCTGCAGTCCCTATGTCTGAGGTCCCTTCACTTCAGGCAAGGTAGAGCCTGGGGGAGAGCTACTCCCTACTATCCTCCTTGATGGGGCTTTGAGCTGCCCTTTCTCTCTTCCCTCTCTATCTCACCTCTCCTAGAGAGTGCTATAACAGGAATATCCTAACTCTGACTATTCCTCGTTCACGGGGCCCTGTTCCCCGACTTAATACTTGTAGTACCTCTAAAATACAACTTCTGGGGCCTTAACTCCAGGCTCAATGGATCTTGTGATATGGTAGCTGCTGCAGGCCAGAGAGAAAGTGCCCCTCCCTGCAAGTACTTTTAATACAGCACTGCAGGGGGTGGGTCACAACCTGTCACATTAATGCTACATTATAGCTACCTGGACTCTAGTCCAATAGAAGGCAGCTAAGGTAAGGGCAAGGGAAGAAGCCATAAGGGCCATGGTACTTATGGGTCCCTACATACATGCTCCTATCTTATTATTACTGAGAAAAAGGAAATAATTTTAAAAAAGGAGATGGCTATTCCGTAATTCGGAGCTTTCTGGATAACAGGTTTCCAGATAAGGGATCCAATATCTGTACAATGCTTTTACTGAAGTGGAAGGTTCCCAAGGCAAGACCTTGCTATTCTCCATCATCATCCTCATTTCTCAGTGGCATTGGGGGCATAGGCATGGCACTGCCACAAACATACATTTGCAATAAATAAGAACAACTCTTTGCGCTTTGATTTATCCATGTGTACCAGTATATGCTAGTTTGGCCTTGAGTATCCCACCCACTGTCCACCTTGAAAATAAAAACATATTAAGAGTACATGTGCCATAATTTACTTCTATAGTTAGGACCTGCTCTCAGATTGCCCAGACCCTGTCACATCTCTGACTATGATTCCTATCTACTGTATATGCAGTTACTTTGTATTGTTTAGGATCTAAAACACAGGACACTGCATCAGACCAAGTTGTACAATGCAAATATAGCCTTAACGCTTAAAAGCAAACATAACCCCATAAATGAATATATTTATATATAAAATATATGAATATTTTAAATACTGAACTTATTGCACCAGCATAAACGTTCAGCTTCTCAAAAGCACCAACGATCCAGGACTTCAAACTTGTCACAGGGGGTCACCATCTTGGAAAGTGTCTGTGACACTCACATGCTCAGTGGGCTCTGAGCAGCTGTTGAGAAGCTAAGCTTAGGGGTTATGAAGCAGAAAATTAGGTTGGTCTGTAAGCTGATGCTACAGGGCTGATTATTAAATTTTGATGCTAGTTGCACTGGTTTCTGAGCTGCCATATAGTAATTATCTGTATTACTGACTAATCAGTCTTATATTGTAATATTTCTATTCTATGTGTTCTGTATATTGTGAGTGGGTCCCTAAGCTCAGTAAGTGACAGCAGCACAGAGCATGTGAATCAGTGAATCAGCAGAAAAGAAGATGGGGAGCTACTGGGGCATCTACTGGGGAGACACAGATCTTTACTGCTAAAGGGTTGTGGTTGCCTTGGGCCTACAGAAGCCCACAATATAATGTACAACATTTCTAGCTACTTCTTTAATTAAGCCTTAGTTCTCTTTTAACCAGGGCTTGTCTAACATCATTAACACCCCCTGGTATGTTATATTTTACCCTAGTCATATTTATTTGTAAGTAGGTGGGAATGAAAAATTTTTTGAGATAATATACACTGAAGCACTTTTCAACAGATAGTCTCTTGACCCCTTAGCCCTGTGGTAGCGGTTACACAAAACTAAAGATGTTGGCACAGCTGAATTGAGATCCATTATCCCAGGCTAAATGCAATGCCATTTTAATTTATATGCCTCCATTTGTGTGCGCAAATAGAACAGTGTCAATTGACATCATTTTATACACTTGCAAATGCCCTCAGCTATGTAAAGTCTGTAATATGAAATTTCATTTTATTTTCCGATACAAATTCTATGAGCATGGTTTTCCCCTGTGCTTATCACTTGTCAGAGATCCAGCTAATGATCTCCTGATTTGGAAAAGGGCCTTGACCTCTACCCGTTAGAGGAGCTGATAGAGCTGAGAGGAAAAAAATAACATTATTTTCCTATCAAACTTTTGAATTTCAAACTTTCAGAAGTTTATTTGTACTGCAATTGTGTATATGTATGGAATGTTGTCTCTTTATGTATGGACTGTTGTCACTGTTGGTGTGGATCTAATTTAAGGTGTACCCCACCTGGGTCTGCTGTGCATGCAACATGGGGTCTGTATATTAAATAAAGGAATTGGTTGTTGCAAAAGTTAAATAGGTCTGCTTGCTGCTGTTGGATTGATTTCCTAAATAGACAGAGAACAGTAATGGTTCCGCTTTGCCCTATACAGAAAATGTAGCTTTGACTCTGCAGTTGCAACTGCTCCAGTTGGGAATAAATGTTTGTCTTGTTCATACTCATGCTTTCATCTACAGATGGACTGAGGGGCATCACAAAAAGTAAACTCCAAGAGCAGTTTACTAAATTAATTCTGTATTTTAAACAATTTGCCATTAAATAATTTTATTGCGCATTTCTTTAACAACAGTTTTTCCTTTATTAGTGCAGGTGCACTAAATAGGAGGAAAGGATTTACTGTACTTTAGAAACAGTGGATGAACTCTTCCTTCCTCTAAAATAAACTGCCCCCTCCCCATGTATTTTGGCCAAAACACAGGCAATGCATAAGGACTGGAGGAGGTTATTAAATGAAACTCATCATTGGTCTTTGCACTGGATCTGCAGATTCCATTGCCACTATGTAACTTGTGCTAAAACAAGTGGCCCACATTGCGTGGCAGCAGAAATAAGCTGTGGAGTGGCACTTTTACACTTCTTCCCTAAATAAACAGAGAACAGCAATGGTTCTGCTTTGCCTTATACAACAAATGTAGCAGAAATAAGCTGTGGAGTGGCAGAAAAGTGAACATTATTATCTATGGTCTGTATTCCTTTAAAGCTTTCTATCCTCCTGTTTGTCATGTTTTTCTCAAAATGGATTAGTTGTTCTTTCTAAAAAAAAATGACTTTTAAATAAAGCCTCTCTTAGAAATGTCAGATTCCCTGTGTTATTCAATTGAAAAGGCTCTATGATATATATTTGCTTCATAAAGTTGTTTCCATTCATTCATTCATTTCATTTAATTCATTTAATGATTGTTGTCTTTTAAAGGAGTGGTTCACCTTCAAGTTCCCTTTAAGTATATTGTAGAAGGGCCAATTCTAAGAAACTTTTCAATTGGTCTTCATTATTTATTTTTCATAGTTTTTTTAATAATTTGCAATTTTCTTCTGTTTCTTTGCAGCTTTCAAATAGGGGTCACTGACACCATCTAAAAACAAATGCTCTGTAAGGCTACACATGTATTGTTATTGCCACTTTTTATTACTTATCATTCTATTCAGTCCATCTCCTATTCATATGCCAGTCTCATATTCAGATCAATGCAGGGTTGCTAGGGTAATTGGTACCCTAGAAACCAAATTGCTGACACTGCAAATTAGAGAGTTGCTGAATAAAAAGCTAAATAACTATAAAACCACAAACAATAAAAAATGAAAACCAATTGCAAATTGTCTCAGAATATCACTTTCTACATTATACTAAAAGTTAACCCTAATCGTGGGCAAAACCATCTTTTTTCACCCATGAACACCAGTCGCATGAGAAAAAATACGAGGAAGGAGTAAATAAATATATAGCCAGTGAATATATTCATATTATAGCAGCTTTTGTTGAAGCGGCGTTATGCTTTTACTTTTTAATACTGAAACAAGCTGACTTTTTCTGCTTTCTTAGAGTAAATGAATTACCATTGCATTCATTCATTATTAAATTCATGTAAATGGACATGTTTAATTGAAGTGGAGAAATTCATAAGCCACAGTTATGACGTCATACGTGAGCACCATGGAGTCATTGTGTGTTAAGCAGTGAATTGCAAAAATGACATGACCAATTAAGTCACAGTTATTGATCAACCTCTAAATCAGTTAGCACACCAGTAATTTATTTTCCAGCATTACTTTTCATTATGGTAACTAGTTAAGTAACTGGAATATTTACAAAAACTTTGGTGAGAAATCCTGAGCGCTGAGCTTTGCAACCAGCAGCACCCCACGGAAAACATTTTTTGGAGTTGTGGAATCATTTGTAAAACAGTAAGTACACTCTTTTTTCTTTTATATATATATATATTATATATTATATTATATATTATTATAATATATATATATTTTCTATATATAGCAAGGAGATCTCTGTCAAGTTGTAAAGTTGATATTAAAATACATTTCTTTTTTACACGAACAGTAATTTTTCTGACTAAGGAGTCCGTTTACTAAAGAGCGAAAAATTTGAATCTAAGTTCCCGCATGTTATCGCTGAGAATTTTTTCCCGCCAGAATATTCACAGCGACTAAGTTTACTAAACAGCGATGCTCTCACAAGTCATTGCGATTACTTGCGGTAACTACATTAGCGAACCAGCTTATGTTAGTGCTAATTTTAGCGAGTTGCAAATTTTGTTTGCAAATATTTATTCTAGAAAATAGTCTTGTTTTATGGCGTTAATAATGGCGTTAATTATGGCAGTTTTTACTGTGACATTTATGGCCATTTATGCATCTTCAAAACTCATAAACTTTATTGACTGATGATTAAACCCTCCAACAACATTACCAGTGTGAAACCAATCAAACATGTATGTATCATATAAACCCATACTTCATCCATCCAGTCACAATTCCTTCTGCCAATAGAATCCTATGAACAAGAAATCATACCAGTTATCTCTTTGTATCATTTAAATGCACAGTTTAAATGAGAATTAAACTCCCATTGAGATTTTTCTGGCCAAAAAATAAGTTAACGCCACTATATAGATAGCGGTAAAATGTTGCGAATATTTCGGCGTTAATCTTGTCTTTCACACGTTTCGCTGTTTAGTAAACCAGGTTTTAATGTGTACGTATCGTTATTTTCAGCGAATGTGATAACTGGCGAAAAATATTGTTGCGCAAGAATATTTGCAAATTTATATTTACCGCAGGTTAATAAACTTGCGAAAACATATTCTGCGTTAAATTTGTCTATATTTTATGCAAAATTTTTCACCGCACTTAATAAACGGGCCCCTAAGTGCTCTTGCAGCATGAAATGCATAAAAGGGAATTGAGATGTTTAGTCAATAAGGCTTTTTATTTTTAACATTTTTTTTAGCCTACCTGCCTACCCCCATTTTGGTATGCACGATGCTTCCCTTCCTTTGATGAGGGCTTGTAGTTGGTGCACCTGGATCAGATCTTACTTCAGTGAGTTACATATTATTATATTTTTTCATTTACGGTATATAACATGAACAACAAAAAAATCTTAAATGCAGCCATTTGGCTTCTGATGCTCCTCTAGTGATAACTATGTTGGCCCTAATAAGTTTTCACCTTTATAGTCCGAGGCACAGCGCCCTGTTCTGTCTTGTAATGAGAAGGTCAACGGGCCGGCAGTCTGCAAAACATTAAGCGGGAGTAAATTAAGGTTATACGTCACAAGACAAAAAGGTTCCCCTGGAGCTTTGTTAACTAACATGATGACAACAATACGTAGACACAGCAATAAAGGCTCTGTCAGTTAGACTTCACTGTGTCACTATTTTGTCATTAGCCTCTGTTATTGTGACCACTCTTCAATTACTTGGCAAGACTACGAGCTTTGTTGGAACATGAGAGAGTATTATTATCACTCGAACGTATACAGATACAATTGACTTTGCAATTATTTAACAAAAAATTATGTTTGACTGTATACAATAAATGACCATGCCTGATTGGAGAACCTTTGCCATAAATTATATAAATATTAAACTCATTTGTCATTCACATGTGATTTACAACAAGACTATTGGATTTACAATTGGATTTACAACAGAATACAATAAGCTCAGCCTGTGCTTTGTAGGCATGTACAGTATATACACCAGCCAGCAATACACATCTTGCTGTCAGATAGAAAGTATATATATTTTTTTAAACTAATCATAGTACTTGCATCTAAAGTGAAAATTCTAGTGTCTTGTCGTGGTGACTTACTTTTACATATTGTGAACCTTGAGAACTAAGGGTCAGTCCACACAAGCAGATTCTGGGAGATTAGTCACCCCAGCAACAAATTGCCTCTTCTTCAGGGCTACAATCTCCCCGAACTGCCTTCTCCCTGCCCGCCGCCCGCTAAACTGAAAGTCGCCTGCAGCAATTACACGTGGCCGTTTGTTTTACGAAATCGCCCGAAGTTGCCTCACGAGGAAACTTCAGGCGGTTTCAGAAAACAAACGGCCATGTGTAAATTGCTGCAGACTTCAGAAAATGAAGCGCCGTGTGTGAATTGCCACAGGCGACTTTCAGTTTAGTGGGCGGAGGGCGGGATAATGCAGTTTGGGGAGATTGTAGCAATGAATAAGAGGCGATTTGTTGTTGGGGCGACTGTAGACTGACCCTAAGGCCGCCAGAGACAGGTTGTGAAGCAACTCTCTCACATGGGCTGGTCCCAAATGAAATATCATAAAATTCCATCATGTAGGACCAAGTAAAACTGAGATGTTTGGTTACCACCTATGGGGCTCATTACAAAAACTGGTAAAATCAACCTCAGCTTGAATGATAAAGCAAATATTTGATTAATGGCACTGGGGGTTATTTCCCAAGTGTATGTGCAACAACTCCATAGTACAATCCAGTTCTCCTCAAACTTATCTAGACAAAGGCATTCCCCGTGATCCTTTGCAATGCTTCTTGACCGTTTCAGCTGCGGTCAAGTTCTGTATTCACTTAAAGTCCAATTAAAAGTTAAATTCATGCCCCGCATCAACAAAAAATTTCATCTGCCAATAAAAGTTCAGCTTTGTCAAGATGAATTTGCAAAAATAACATCTCAAATAATTCACTGTGCTCTTTGCATTAGAAAGGAAAACAGTGATTACAAACAGCAATTTCACTTTCACTCCAGGTATTTCATTGTTAACTCTCAGACCTTGTAGCCTGGTAGTCATCATTAACAACTCGAGTTTATTTAAAGCAAATAATGAAAGGCCCTTCTCGATCTCCTACCCTGTGTCTACAAGGTTGTGAAGCAAAATAAACCCAATGGAGGCTATAAGTGATATAATAATACAAATGTTAAGCAGTATCACAAACATAATATTTATTTGGAGTACAAAACAATTATAACTGTAGCTACAATTCAAAGACCGCGAACATACCAAAAAGACAAAGGTATCTCAGTGCTCCATGGTCCCCGAGTTCCTCCCTACGGATGTGTTTTGTGTCTATGGACACGTCCAGTCATGCAAAATGTGACAAAATATATAGACATACATGATCCTTACTTAATTGTACTTAATCATAGGAACATACTAAAATCAATGTATTTCTGTATCCTCATATCTATTTGTTCAGATTGTTTAGTTGGTTAATATAATTTTCCTCTAAAGGGGTTTGTTCACCTTCAAGCGACTAGTTGTTTTCAGGTGTAGATCACCAGAAATAAAGACTTTTTTCCAGTTACTTTCTATTTGTGACGTTTTCTCTAATATTGAAGTGTAAAGTGTAATTTCTCACTTCCAAAAGCAGCTCTGGAAGTGGGGGTTGCCAACCCCCCCAAAACTGTTCTAAATCGATACATTTAATGGATACATTTCTTATCTTTCCCTGCCGAGCAGAATCCCTGGATTTCATTACAGGCAGTTGTTAGAACTGATACAATAGTTGCTAATACTCCAGAGATGCTGCTAAAAAAATGTATCAACTAAAAGTTGAAAATTTTTAACAGTTTAGAGTCTGCACCTGAATTACTGAGCTGCAAGACACAAACAACTTTAAACTTTTTTTTGGAAAAACAGTAAAAAAAATAAATAATGGAAAGTAATTGAAAAAAAGTCTTTATTTCTGGGGAACAATCTGAAACAACCGATGAGAAAAAAGTGTTTAGAAGGTGAACAACTACTTTAAAGTGGACCTGTCACCTACACTAAAAAAGCTGAATAACAAAAGTTGTTTGCAAACTAAACAAGGAACCCAAATAATTTTTTTCATTAAAGCATCCATACCTGTTATAAAGGCGTTTAAATATCTGAGCTGTCAATCAAATATTACTTGCCCTGCCTCTAAGCCTGGGGCATAGAGGTGGGGCATTCAATTACTTTCACTTTCAGCACTTCCTATGTCACTGCTCTCCCCACATTCCTCCTCTCTCCTCACACTCTATAATTGTGTAGGGCAATGTTACTCAACCTGGGGGTCAAACAACCCTTTTACAGGGGTCGTATAAGGGGTGTCCAAACTACAAAACCATTGTCCGGACAGGGTGGGTTAAAGAATAGTGTTGCGGTGGCCATTTGTTATTAAGGGAATTCGCAGTAGCTGACAATTCCGGGAGTGTGCAGTGTTATTGACTGCTTCCGGGTAGTAAGAGAGAGTACTCCAAGCCGAATAGAGGGATCTAAAGAATGAATGCAACATCTGCTGATATCGAAAAAACTGATTTGGCATCCATTTTTGGACGCTGGCGTCCGTTTTTTGGACACCGGCAATTTTCGCCGGCATTTCGTGAATGTATTCGTCTGCTGCGAATCGCAGGAATGAATTCGCCCATCACTAATGATAAACAATTATTTTGAATTATTTCTTAGCGTGACAGGTCCCCTTTAAAGGAATCACTTTGACAAAGGGTATCTCTAAACCCCTTCCAAGTGCTGCTACCAATATCTGTCTGACTTTGCTACAAACTGTTGTTAATAACCCAAATGAGCTTGTCAGCAAGCCAGTTCGGAACCTTGTAACTACCAGGGTAATTGGATAAATAGAGAGGAGATGGATTTCCTCTAAGAACTGTATCCCAGGAAACCAGTTAATAGGGGTTTACTGAAACATCAGAAATATCTGTACAATTATAGTAATTATCTGCAACCCAGCTGATGCCGCATTACGTGGATTGCTTTCTACAATCAACTGTAAAAATGCTACCAGTTTAGATTCTTCACAGGAAGGACTTTCTGAAGAATATATGCTACTGTGAGGCAGACTTACTAGAATAACTAGAGAATCCTGAAGGACTAACATTTTTCTGACTTTCAGAGGAAAACAGTTTTTAACAAATTGCCACATTTCTCAAAACAGATCAATATGTTCATTTCTCAGAATGCGTTTGATTGCTCTGAGAGTTTGAACACCATTCAGTTCCATTGGGTGTTTGCCTATTAAAGGTACAGTGAACCTGCTTTATTCTTTTAACTTTGTTGGCCGAATGATTTAAGACCGATCTTCAAACAGTTTAGGGATGGGGAGATGAAGAGCTTGAACGTACTTTATGATCTATTGATATGATACATTTTGGTAAGATCTATGAATTCCTTTGAATTAGATCTTTGAATTCCTCTGGTATATAATTATGTTTGAAAGTTCATGTGGGTTGCCTCTGGGTGCACCCCATAATTAAACGCGCAAATACCACATGACCACATCCTTCAGCAGATCATTTTATGACCTGATTATCCTTGCTGTAATGAACCCCTCACTAATAGCCATTATACCGATGGGCATATCTCAGTTTCTCCAGTCTCAATAGAGGTAACGAGGTTAATCATTATATACACACTCTCATCTAAAATTGTATTTAATCAATATAGTAAATTTGCTGAACGGGAAACTGTTCTTGCTTGAAAATACATTCAATATACTGTCATTGTAAACTATTAGACTTTTAAACAGGGTAAATGAGCCATACAATATGCAGTCATGGCAAAATGTAAGTAAACAATATGGCATTTTTAAAAACTTTTTCAGCATGCAGATATTTCATTTTTAATTACATCTATAAATGCTCTACAGTTGCCATAGACAGCTCACATTGAATGAACAGCTTTTAGATGCTGAAGTATTTTTTTTTGAAAAAAATATTTATTTGCTTAAAGGAGAAATAAACCCTTGACCCCCCCTTCACTGCCCTTGCTCAAGCGAATTTATTCTTTTTAGGTCAGACCTGTTCTAAATTTTCAGAGTTGCTCAGCGGACATGAAAAGGGGCCATCTTCCATCTCTGTTCTCATCCTCATGGGTCTTGCAAGAGCATGCGCAGAAGACATGGATTGAACTGCACACACTCCTTCAAGATCCATAATGCTGCTCTATAGAAAAAGATCAGACTATAAAGCAAATTTATAATAGGTCAGTAGAAGGGAGCCTTCTAAAAAGAATAAATACTGTGAGCAGGTAGCTTGGTACAGTGGCAGTGAACGGAGCAGTGGAGTGGGGTGGAAAATGTCAAAAGCTTAGTTTTCCTTCAATAAATATTGTAATTCATATATTTTGAAAGCATAGTTCAAATTCAAGAGTTCCAGGAAGTCTACACGAGGTCCTGCACAGTAAATACTTTTATTCCAAAGGTGGATGATGGGATACTTTACCTGTGGTCTTGCTCTTGTATGCATTTGATTTGATGCTGCTCTGTAAGAAGCTGAAAAAGTTGCTCGTGGCAATGCCGGCCCTAAGAAAAAAATGCACAGTTTTGGAGAAATTACCTATATATATATATACACACACACACACACACATAGTGATCACAGACTATACCTCCATTTGGTGTGTATAAAGGATGCATATGTGCCCCAAATTGATATATACAGTAGCAAGAATTCTTTCAGCATACAGATACAGTCACTAGGATTTGTGAGTTAAATGCGTCGTGACTCAGGGCTAATTGAAGAAACTGTGTTATCTAAAGTTATCTTAACTCATTTAATGCATTTAACCTTTTCATTAGCATACCAAAGCTCCATTGTTTTCAATGGTGAACTCTTTAATTGGATGGGATGCTGTGACACAATATTCTGTGCTAAGTGGGATAAATGGGATAGATGAGTTAAGATATTCTGTGTCAAATGCACAATCCAAAATGGCTTCATCTGTATGTTGTCAATTGTTAACAATATGATGTTTTTAAGGCAGGACAATGAAACTATTTGCCTGCATCCCCAAAGTGCTCAGTAGCGTATGTCTCTGATCCAAGTGCAAAATAACTAAGGGATGCAAAATGAAGTCCCTTATTGCTCATCCAGCACTAGATTAAAAATCCAGAATTGTGTTGTACTGATGGGCACACATCAGCCCTGTAGTCAATATCTAAATGATGTACAAGTTATTGTAGTAGGCAGATTAGGGGGTGCCCCCAGCCTGTCCCTCGTGAATACAGAACTGCTGAATGCAGGCAATGTTGTATTAATAGGAGCATCTTCTTACTTTGAAAAGGATAAGCAGAACCGTTCCTTTTCTCTAAGATGAGTGGCATAGTAGGAAACCTTTTTAGAAGATCAGCGTAATTCCTTGTAGCACTGGAATCAGATAACATTCTCTCTGGTGTAAGCTGTAGAACAATCTGGCATTTTCCCTAGACAAGAACAATGATAAAGTGACACTTGCCATACTCAATCTTCTAAAAATTCAAACCAAATCATTTTCCAGTATAATAGAGCGCTGATATCCCTCAGAGGTATAAGAAAGAAAGTGTGTACTAAACAAAGGCAGCCCTGTATGTATGCAGCAAACTTAAGTCTCTGCACTCCTAACAGGATCACAGAGACCTGCAGAAATTCTACTACCTGCAGAGCAGCAAATAAAGAATAAAAAAAAATATAGCTGATTGTGCCAGATTTTTGAACTTTGCACTCTGCCCTTCAGGTTGTAATTTACCCCTATAGACTGTAAACTCTGCTGGACTGAAGGAAATTGTGCCATTAAGATAATGCCATGGTGCATAGAAATAGTACTGCTTTATAAGAATAAAGATAATGAAAACAAAACATAGTTTACTTACAGATTTTACCAGGACCAAAAAGGACGAAGTCAGGCTGTTTACAATTACTGTTGTTCCAGCTCTATAAATAATGCAGTGGAATACAAATTCAATAACTAAAGAACATACATACAGTAGAATAAGAGATTACTGTATGCTAAAGATGTTTTGTTATGCTAAACATTGTCAACGTGAGGGCAAAATGCTTATTATTCTGTTTATAGTTTATTTCTATATTTAAAAAAGTCAAGTTAAAAAAATTCGTAAAACAGCTGGCTGGTTGGGCATTCTTTACATTATTTGTGTAGGTAGGTTAAATCAATTATGAAATATAGTAGTTGGATTTCCTGTAAGAATAAAGATTTTTTCTGGTTGTAAGGCTCGTTATTTCTATATGAAACCATCTTTATTAAAAAGGAGGATATTGTTCTTAAATCTAGTTACTTCTAGCAGTATCAGTGATTCTGATAAATGTTACCTTGAAAATGTAATATTCCATTATATCCCACTGTAATAGATTTAATTGCACTTGAGTACCTTTTTTAGAGATTAAATTAAATTAGTTATTTCAATAGCTTTTAGAGCCCATTTGTCTTTAAAGGTTAGTGGCATATATATATATATATATATATATCTATATATATATATATATATATATATATATATATATTTATTTATATATATATAGTCACTGCCCCATTAGCTGAGTTTGTTTAGTCAATATGTGGTCTGTGTTGACCAGGAGACCAGGGCATGATGATTTTGGCCACCAATGTAGTGACAATCTTGAGTTTTCCCCCAAACTAAAGAAGGCATGTGAGTGCCCACAATATCGTGAAGTCTTTCATGCAGGTGAAAAAGGAGGCTGGAATTTTATGCAAATAACTTTTACAATAGTGCAGATATCAGGCAAGGATAAAACCTTTTAATCTAAGTGACAGTGCTCCTAGGGTTATGGTACATGTGCAGCTTTTCGGTCAAAATATTTGGCTGAAAAGTGCTTGTGTGTTTGTGTGTGTGTCAGCCTCTGTCTGACCTAGGCCTACGGAGTTTATTATATTCCTATGAATCATATCAGCTGAAATGTATTTTACTAGTAAGGAATCAATACAAATCAGAACTGGAATCTCAAATGATCTTGTTCCTTCCAAATGTTTTTTTTTAATAAGCATGTGCTATAGCCTGAATATCAGTTAGTACCCGTGGCTGCCGCAGCCCAGGGCAGGCATATGCTGGTTGTTATATTAACATGTTGAAAAAAATGTTGAGGAAATGAGGGATTCATAATTCAGTTTGTTGAGGAAATGTGTAGAAACATGCACTACTCAAATCCAGAAAGAACACAGGGGACATAATCTGCCGCAAATTTGCAGGCTTCAAAACCCGATTATAATGTTATGATAATGATTAAAAAAAAAAGTAATAGCTATTTGTGAGCTGTAGTTGTAAATAAGCCCTTTTGTGCTCTTTTTTGTTGCCCATAAAGAATTCACTTTACCCCAGCGGAAGCAATATGGCAGCTGTCAATTATAATTATTTAGGCAAATATATGGAATGACCATAATCCAAGTACAGGTATAGGATCCGTTATCCGGAAACCCATTATCCAGAAAACCCTGAATTACGGAAAGGCCATCTCCCATAGGGGCAAATTCACTAAAGCGTGAGGCATCTAACGCTAATTCGCCAGCGTGACGTCAATTCGAAACTTTGACGATTCCCTAACAGTGTCCCTGGTGAAAATTCGCTAGAGAAGGACATCGACTTGCGCAACCCTTATGCCGACTGACGAAGGGACGTAACTACGCTAATTCATTAAGATGAACATTTTTGTGAACGTTACCTCTTATGATAGACGTTACTTTGCCAGGTCAGACCTGGCGAAGTTCAATACAAGAGATACAGATAGAGTCACTTGGATTTGTAAGTTAAATGCGTTGTGACTCAGCATTAATTGAAGAAACTGTGTTATCTAAAGTTATCTTAACTCATTTAATGCATTTAACCTTTTCATTAGCATACCAAAGCTCCATTGTTTTCAATGGTGAACTCTTTAATTGGATGGGATGCTGTGACACAATATTCTGTGATAAGTGGGATAAATGAGATAAATGAGTTAAGTCGCGACGCATTAAACTCACCATCCAAAGTGACTGCATCTGTAGGAGTTTGAAAATGCAACTTGAAATTCCCAAAAAACACTGGCGTTTTTTACCTTTTGTAGGGTGATAGTCTGAAAAAGAGCAAAAAAATTTTTGGGGCTACCCTCCTTCCCCCCCTACATTTCCTAATATGTGGCAACACAACTATACAGGGGACACATGTTTAGGGCAATAGGACAACTTTATTTTATTTATTAAAGGTTTCCTTGTGTAGTGTAATGTAGTGGTAGTAACATACAACTCTATTCTACGCTTAAATTTGCGCCGTATGCAAATTAGGCATCGCTAGCATAAATGCGCTTTGCCAGGCAAAGTAACGATAGTGCTACTTCGCTAACGTTCGCCGCCCTGAGTACAAATTCGCATCTTAGTGAATTTGCGTAGTGCTGGCAAAAATTTGCCTGGCGAAGTGCCAAATACTGACTTTCTATGGCACCTTATAGCAGCCCCTCTGGCATTTGCCAGAACCCACAGGATGCTAGTCCAGGCCTGGATGCATTGATGGAATTGTGAGAGTGTGGTGCACCCAGCTGTTAGTACAAATACAGATATAACATACATTTCAGTGCTTTACAAAGATTCCATTCACATCAGACCAAGTGGAGCTTACAATCTAAGGTCCCTGTCACATTCACAATGGTCAGTTTTAGCAGAATCGAATGCCAGCAACTGAGCCACCTTGCTGAATAGTAAGTTGATTAATGTCTTAATATCACTTTAACTCATTTCCTAGTTGCTTTCTAACCTGTAATTTCTTTGCAGAGAGCAATGAACAAGGAGGTCTATTTTCTCTGAAGGCCACGATGCAAACAATGGGACATTCCTGTTAGAAAATAATCAAAATAAAAGACAAAGCTTTAACAAATGGCTATTTCTGGCAATGGGAGTTTTACAAAATTTCTAATTGATCTGCGAGGAAAGTATGTTGCTATTCAATATATTTGTTTACAGCAAACATTGATATTGACATGTGTAAAATTATTTGATTTAGATGCAGGTACTTCAAGGGGTGGTTCACCTTTGAGTTAACTGTTAGTATGTTTTAGAATGTCCAATTACTGACAATTTTGCAATTGGTCTTCATTATTTATATTTTATAGTTTTTGAGTTATTTGCTTTTTTCTTATGACTCTCTCCAGCTTCCAAATGGGGTTAATGTACCCCATCTAAAAAACAAATGCTCTGTAAAGCTACAAATGTATTGTTATTGCTACTTTTTATTACTCTTCTTTCTTGTCAGGCCTCTCCTATTCATATTCCATTCTCAAACCAGTGCATGGTAGCTAGGGTAATTCATACTGCAGAAATTGCAAACTGGAGAGCTGCTGAATAAAAAGCTAAATAACTCAAAAACCACAAATAATAAAAAATGAAAACCAATTGCAAATTGTCTCAGAATATCACTCGCAACTTCCTTTTAATATATAACATACCTTATGGAAACAGTAGTATTTCAGCAGTGACATAAAGTTTTTTGGATTAACAGAAAATATGCAATATTCATCAAAACAAAATTAGACAGGCGCATAAATTTGGGCACACCCAGCAGAGATATTACATCAATACTTAGTTGAGCCTCCTTTTGCAGAGGTAACAGCCACTAGACGCCTCCTATAGCCTTTGATGTGTGTCTGGAATCCAGATGGTGGTATTTTGGGGCATTCGTCCATACAAAATCTCTACAGTTCAGTTCAGTTTGTTGGCTGCTTAAAATCATCCCATAGATTTTCCATAATATTCAAGTTAGAGTCTGTGACGGCCATTCCAGAATATTGTACTTCTTCCTCTGCATTAATGCCTTTGTAGATTTCTAAGTGTGTTTAGTGTCATTGTCTTGTTGGAATATCCAACTCCTTTGTAACTTCAACTTTGTGACTGATGCTTGAACATTATCCAGAAGAATTTGTTGATATTGGGTTGAATTCATCCGACCCTCGACTTTAACAAGGGCCCCAGTCCCTGAACTAGCGACACAACCCCACAGCATGATGGAACCTCCACCAAATTTGACAGTAGGTAGCAGGTGTTTTTATTGGAATCTGGTGTTTTTCTTCCACCATGCCAAGCGCTTTTTGTTATGACAACTCAGTTTTTGTCTCATCAGTCCAAAGCACTTTTTTCCAAAATGACTGTGGCTTCTCTAAATAAGCTTTTGCATACAACAAGCAACTCTGTTTGTGGCTTGAGTACAGAAAGGGCTTCTTTCTCATCACCCTGCCATACAGATATTCTTTGTGCAAATTGTGCTGAGTTGTAGAACGATGCACAGATCCACCATCTGCAGCAAGATGTTCTTGCAGGTTTTTGCAGGTGATCTTTGAGTTGTCTGTAACCATTCTCACAATCCTCTGCATATGTTGCTCCTGTATTATTCTTTTTGAAGCCTTCCCTTAAACCATGATACTGAACAATCTTTGTTTTCAGATCTTTTGAGAGTTGCACTGAGGATCCCATGCTGTCACTCTTCAGAGGAGAGTCAAACAGAAGCACAACTTATAATTGGTCACCTTAAATACCCTTTCTCATGATTGGACACACCTGCCTATGAAGTTCAAGGCTTAACTAGCAAATCCAACCAATTTGGTGTTGTCAGTAATAAGTATTGAGCAGTTACATGCATTCAAATTAGCAAAATTATAAGGGTACCTAAATTTTTGCACAGACAGTTTTTCATATTTGATTTAATATCTGAATCTGCAGAAGTTAAGTGTACAAAATGCAATAATTAGCAATCTGCTATTTAATGTTATATTGACAGCTCAATAAGAAAACATGAGGAGAATACCCTATTCATAACACTGTAAATCACTTCAGTATATCTGTTTGTCATGGGTATTTACAGCATGAGTTAAAATATTGTATTACCATAATGTTATATTATATTATATATATATAACACCTAATATAAGCATATTAAGAAAATGATGTTGTGCTCAGCAGTCCAGCAGCAATTCAGTCTAGCATAGATAATTGCATTGTTTAGAAATTGTATATTTGTTTTATATAATTTCTCTGGTTTGGCAAATATGATATATCAGTTGTTTCATTTATCATATACAGACAAGAAAGTAAAAGATACAACACCAACCTCACATTCTCTGTTTAGTGGAAGAATTCTCTCAGGCTTAAATGGCTGTATAGTGAGTGCCACCTAGTGCTTAGTTTTATATAAAGCTTTGCAAGAGACAATCTGCAATCATACTGTATCTATACATTGTCTGCTTTGTTATGGGCTAATAAGCTCCGGCTGTTTATTCTACCTGTTCCTTTAATTCTACTCATGAATTCTCATTGCCAACATGGAAGTCTAACCATGCTATACTCTGCTTTCCAGCTATTCTGTCTGATGAGTTTTTATCATTTAGCCATAACACTTCAATTCCTGTGTGCCGGTGTGATTTTTTGTTCCAGTGGATCCTTTGTATTGTGACAACACTATCCTGTGCATTTAGATTTATACCTCCTTCTCCCTGAACAAGCATTGTTACAGTAAACAATGACACTATAGCTGTACTTGTTTAGCTTGTAGTAATCTGATTCAAGCAAATTGCTGATTTTTTTCCAGGGTCCGACTGGGCATGTGGGACACTGGGAAAATACTGGTGTGCCCCACCAACCCATACCCATGTTGACCTTCCCCCCCTGGCCCCAAATGCTGCTGCAATTAAATGAATATAAACTACACATGGGGATGAAGGGGGGGTACAGGGCCTGGGGATGGAGGGGGGTTGCAACTGAGGCAAGGAGATCATGGGCCAATGAAGAAGTAGCCCCAGACCCCACAATCCGATGCTGATTTTTTTTCTGTACAGGATTGGAATTTGGGGACTTTGGATGAAATTAGTGTAAGCAATACAAAGCATTCTTTAGGATATACATAAGAGAAGAAGGGGTTAAAACCTTATGTTTGTTCATTCTCATTTAAAGTATTGTCTGCTGAGATTTCAGTCAAATTAACATTTGTTCTTTCACCATACTGAGAAGCTTAGGTTTTCAGCCATTGGTAGGATTATAATTGATAAAGTAATGGTAAAAACCCACTGGCAGGCCACAGCAAATGAATGGGTTACATAACACTGATCCAAGTTAGGGGGAGTCACATTATTCCTATATCTGTCATTACTAGAGGCTTATAGGAACCAGTGCAAAGGTAGTCCTAAAGATAGCTTACCACTGCCTGACAGGCTAATGTAATTTTTTAACACAAATTATGTATTTTTATGTTTCCCCAGAAAGCTTATTTGTGAGAGATGCTAAAGCACGGGTACATGATATTGATGCTAAATCTTTGATAAGAACATTCATTGTACTAAACATTACTTTTTAAGCTGAAGGTCTTTAAGCCAATGGCAATTTTGTACTAGAACATCCCACGCTGGCGGCTGATATCCTATACAATAGCATTTAGCTGCTATGCATACGTTTATATCTCTCATAAAGGTCACTTTAAGATCTTGAACTACACATAAGATAATAAAGTATAGACTATGATAGTTTAGATATGTCTGCCTCTAGTAATAAGTAGCGTATATATGATTTGTATAGAAATTTATAGGGTTTATGCAGAAAGGGGAACTCGAGCTTCCAAACCAAAATTTGAGAAAGAGTCCAACATAACACAGAAACCCCTGATATAACCATCAAAGTTAAAAGTATGAATAAATGCCATTTTCTATGCAGAAATCAAGCTGTTTAATAGTTTGTCTCTTTCTGCATCATTTGAAATCCTGGCAGGGAAGGAAAGACTTAAAACTAATGTTACAAATTGTAACAACTCTACAGATTACAGACAGAATTTACAGACAGGAACTACATAACCCACAATGCATTGCACTGTGATGTCCCTTTCCTTACTGAAATCACATGTTCAGGGAATTGTGGGGGTTGGAGGATCCAGACTGAGAGGACAGATGGCTGCTGATACAAAGTAACAGTAGTCAGCCAGCTTGGCAAAGTAGTCAGACAGATCAGCAGGAGAGGGTATAGGCTTAGGAAACTGTCAGAAACATTAGAAATCATGAAAAGTCTGCATATTTTTTAACTGATGTATATAGCAAGTAGTTTGAAATTATCTTTACTTTTCAAAAAGCTTAAGTTCATTTTTTTGTGGAGTTCCCCTTCAATGGATATCTTATTTGTATTATTTGTCACAGTATATCATTCATTATACAACTGTTCTACTTCCTGTCTCTCTGTTGCTTCTAATATGGTTTATACTGGGAATAACTTACCATCTAATGTAAAATATAAGGATGCTGAAAGTCATTGCAGAGATGCAGGCCTGAAATATCTTCATTATACAACATTATTGTTTTAAAGTTTAGAAATGGGTTGTGTGATGCACGTAACAGCACTAAACACCAATTATAACTGATAATATCACAAAGCACCAGTTATATAGTGAATAAAGTACTCTATTGTAAAATATAAGGATATTATGGGGGTTATTTATTAAGGATCGAGTTGTGTTTTCCACGAAAAATCCGAGTTTGAGATTTTATTTTTTTGGACAAAACTCACATTTTCAGTTTAAAAAAAAAAAAATAAATTCTAGATTTATTATATCCCAAACTTGGAGGGTTTTGCCTGAAAACTTGATCAATTCTAGTTACATAGTTAAACTGGTGTAATCATGTCCCCTCGCAAGCTCCTTTTTTCCAGAGAAAATAACCCCAACCTGGACAATTTACCCTCATAATTTAAGTCTTCCATGCCTCTAACCCTCTAACTTAGTTGCATGTCTCTGCACTCTCTCTCCAGCTCATTTATATCCCTGAACTGAAGTTTTTTCCTGATGAAAACTCAATCAATTCAAGTTTTTGGGTTGTCCTCCCCAAACTCTTTGATTCAAGTTTTTTTCCAGTTGAGTTTGTTCTTAAATTAGAAACCATTCGAGTTGTGAGTTCATTCATTCAAAGTATACAAAAATCAACCATTGATGAATAACCCCCCTATAAGTCCCTGAGGTGTTTCATGACCATATAAAGCCAAAGGCTATATGTATTTATACTCAGACACCTCCAGTTAAATATTTGTTTTGTTATTACCTCTCTAAAATACTGCGAAGTCTTATCCCTAGTGATGTTGATTGAGTCTTGTGTAAAGCATGTGCTGCCTTGGTATAATACATCAACATGGGCCTGTAAGTGATAATCAGTTATTTTGCAATAACCTTTACCTTAGGAAGTCACAGAGACCAAAATATTGCTCTTGTACCTTAGCCGTTAGAACATCTTTAAATGCCTGAAAAACAAAATAAAAATTAGACATTATAATTGTTCATACTCTCATATATAAAAATCAGCACAAAGTTGTCATGGTGCAGTAATCCAGAGAAAACAATTAAATGTTTGCCTCTAAAGAGGTGCCCAGTAAAAACTACCTGCTGATTGGTTGCAGAAAGGTGCAAAATGTTATGCTGGCCTAGTGACCAATTGCACAGGGTTAATTCATAATTCAAGCATAAAACTGGGTTCTTACTTCAGGTGACCAGGTGGAGGGGCCAAAACAGAGGAACCCTGAAGAATTGGTGTCAGTTTACATGTCCGGAGCAAGCTTGTTCATATATCACTGGCCTCAGGGCTGGAACAAGGGGTAGGGAGAGTAGGCACGTGACTAGGGAGCAAAGCTGGGGGGCCAGTCCCCACTCGCAGCTGTAGCCATTGTGTACGCTCTTTTAAGCACAAGTGCAATGATGCTATCCGGCGCATCTTATTTTCACACATGCACAATTTTGTTTTAGCACATGAGCGCCTGTGGGGCACTAGACCGGCCAGGCTACTTAGGGGGCCTGGCCTGGTTGGTCCAGCACTGACTGGCCTGGCAGGTTTGCGCCAGCAAAGCACACCTTTAGCAAGTCACAGGTGGGCCAAACTTTGCCCATAACACACCCTGCATGTGACAATAATGTGCCCCCAATTATCTGGTGGCCGCATACAGAAGGCTTATTTATATACCTGCGAATGCGTGTCCATTCCTCTGGTGACATCAGAGGTGGGTGGGCCAGTGAGGATATATAGATAATGGTGGTTAGGTAGGGAGGTAGATTAGGGATGCACAGAATCCAGGATTCGGTTCAGGATTCGGCCAGGATTCGGCCTTTTTCAGCAGGATTCGGATTCGGACGAATCCTTCTTCCTGGCCGAACCAAATCCTAATTTGCATATGCAAATTTTAGGGGCGGGAAGGGAAATCGCATGACTTTTTGTTACAAAACAAAGAAGTAAAAAATGTTTTCCCCTTCCCATGCCTAATTTGCATATGCAAATTAGGATTCGGCTTCGGTATTCGTCTGAATCTTTTGCAGAAGATTCGGGAGTTCGGCCGAATCCAAAATAATGGATTTGGTGCATCCCTGGTTCAGATGCGGAACTGCTTTTTGCCAAATCAATTTGGACATAAGGCACGCCATCTGTCCATCATTCATTAATTCAAAATGGCCTCCGTGGTGTGAAGCAATTAGCACAATTAGCAAAGGTCAAGAATCAACCTCATTAAAGACTGCTAAATGTGCTCCCATTCACATAATTGGCTTGCTACAACATGTAAAGATAGCTTTGGTTCTGCAGTATTTAGGAAGATGCCATTAGAAAATGCATAAATAATGGTTATTGTCGGGAACTGGCAGAAGATACCGGTATATTCAATAAGAGTCTCACCACAATATTTATTATATCCTACTATTACAGCGAGAACATATTAACAATGCATGGCTTTTTTTCAAATATTAACATAAAGCTGCTTTAAATACTCATTTGCAGTTAAATTTATGCAAGTGTGTGAACTCATTCTATCCTTTATGTTTATGAGTGACGATTGTTCATTTGTGATAAGATAGCACATGGTTTTTCCCATGTCATGTATGTAATGTAATGATTTGGAATTACAGCCTTTTAATGGTGCCTTTGTGTGTGGAGCAGGGAATAATAAGACATCAGCAAATTGCATCTTTGTCAATCAGGGCCATTTAAATAAATGGGCAAATGAGGCATTTGTGCAGGACCAACCAGTACAGGGGTGGCCAAAGTCAGAGCTCTGGCTGAAATAACCTCTCATTGAAATGGTAGACCCCTCATTATTTATCTGTAAGAATTCTACAATGTATCCATCTAATTTATTTATTGCATATTTTATTTATAAATTTTGGTTTATTCACTTACAGAGCAGCTCACCTTATGTTTACTTCAGTGAGGCCAGAACTTTTTTTATTTTATTGCCTGCCTTATTAGATTCAAGTTTGGCTACTTTATAGTAGCTCTATCACAAATTTGGCTGCAGGGGACAACCAATGAGATCCCTGCCCTGGGTCCACTGGTACCTCCTCCAGACCTACAGAACATCCAGCTCAGAAAGGAGGCACCCCTGCTTAGGGATTTTCTTCTATGGGAAGTTGTCACCTTGCAAAAGTTAGGAGTCCGGTGGCAACATCCCTGGATTAGATGTTGATTTTAAGAAGGTTTTGTTTTTGTTGGCTTCCAATTTATCAGAGTTTCCCTGCATAACTTCCTCATACCTCTTTCAACCAGATTTATATGCAGGAAGTTTACATTAGAGAAACCAATAAATAATTTGCAGCCACGAAGAACAAGTCACTTTTGTCTTAACTCCTTCTTAAAGAAGAACATTTTGCATGTGCCCAGGACCACACTGGGCTGTACCAACAAACCCTCATTTTCTACAAGAGGAAGCCAGTTATGTCAAAAGTTTGCAACAGACCTTATCCCTAGAGCTTCATAGAATGTAGAAGAATGTAGAAGAATTCTAGGGTGCAGTTGCTGGACTCACTGTCTATGTCATACTAAAGGGGATCTAGCAAGAAAACGAAAATTTAATATAAGCTTCGTCTTGCTGAAATATGAAACTTTCTGTACGATTTAGGAAATAATTAAGTTATTCTTCAGTCTCCCCCTCTGAGTAACCTGTCTCTCTTCATTCTGTCTTCATGCAATAGGTGGAGTCAGTTTTTTATTGACAGTTAAGTCAAATACATCCTTTGAGGGGTGTTGCACCCTTAACCTAGGAGCTCACTCTTTAATAATAACCAGCTCTGATAGAAAACCTGTTTTTCTGCTTGCAGAGTGTTTGCCAGAGTCTGTTATTTTGTTGCATTTTGTTTGTGCTGGAGTTGGTTATTTGAGTTATTCTGCAAAGAAAGGGAGCCCCCTAAATATGTATTAGACTTACATGTCAGTCAAAATCTGACCCAGACCTCGGCATGAAGAGAGCATGAAAAGTGAAAGGTTGTGGAGAGTGAGATACTGAAGAGTAACTAGAGATTATTTCTTAAACAATACAGAATTTTTAATTGATTGTATTTATAAAGGGTATTATTTCAGTGAGATTAAGCTTATATGAAATTTTCATTTTCTTGATAGATCCCCTTTAAAATCATATAACAATTCAGACAATGCACGTTTGTAATTATAAGTGCCTGTCCCTAAAATATTAATTATTTAAACCGATACATATGTAGGGACCCATAAGTAGCATGGCCCTTATGGCTTCCTCCCTTGCCCTTACATTAGCTGCCTTCTATTGGACTAAAGTCCAGGTGGCTAGATTGTATCCACTTATTGGTTATAGGTAGTGACCACCCCCCCTGCAGTGCTAAATAAAAGTACTTGCAGGGAGTGGCACTTCCTCTTTGGCCTGCAGCAGAGGAGAGGGGCAGTGCTCCATTGAGCCTGGGTGCCAACCGGGCCCCAGAGGCGCTCTACCCTAAAGGGACAGCACACCTTTAGAGGTACTACTACAGTATTAAGTCGGGGAACAGGGCCCCGTGAATGAGGAATAGTCAGAGTGAGGATATTCCTGTCATAGCACTCTCTAGGAGAGGTGAGATAGAGAGGAAAGAGAGAAAGGGCAGCTCAAAGCCCCATCAAGGAGGATAGTAGGGAGTAGCTCTCCCCCAGGCTCTACCTTGCCTGAAGTGAAGGGACCTCAGACATAGGGACTGCAGGAAGAGTATTTAACCCCTGAGTCACCTGAACCTGCTGGTGGGATCCGGACCACATGGGCATTGATAACCTGGTTGGTGCAACTACAACTCCCATCCTTGTATCCTACCTGAGGGCATAAGCTACGCTGTACCTGTGCTAAGCATTGCTGCTTTATTACCACTGTATGTGAGTATATGATACCCTGTGGATCTACCTGTAAATAAACTGTTCTACTTGTTTGTACAAAGAACCCCTGGCGTCCAACAACCTTTATTACACACTATATGCAGTATCGAGTTATAGTTCAACTACCTCACACGTGATTTTCCACTTAGCGAAAGCCCTACCTGAGAGTGAAAGAGTCGCGTGTAACCAATGCTCTACCTATGCTAGTTGGTTTGGTTAATTATAGCCAAGAAAGGGTTACACATAGAACAGGTGATAAGTCCCTTCCTTTTAAATATACTTCAGCCATTTACATTACAATTACGTTGCTGCTATGTTTGTATGTGGACAGTAAACATTACTTTTCATTGAAACAGTGTAAGAAAACCTTACCCTGGTGGTTTAGTGGTGCGGCGGGGACGCACTTCCGCATCTTAAAGGCGCATGCGGGCTGGCGTCATGACGTCAGCGCGCAATGGCACCAACATTCAAATATTTAAAGGGGCATTTTTATAAAACTCATTGCCCGTGATAGGTTTATTCCTGGTGCCTTGTACCTGTGCTGAAAAGCTTCTGTTTGTTCCTGTTTGCTGTGTTTGACCCTGCCTGACTCTTGACTACGCTGCTTTCTGTATCCTGACTCGATCCTGTTATCTGACCACTGATTTTGTCTCATCCCTATCTGATTGATTACCCGGTTTTGACCCTCGCCTGCCTGACGTTCCTTGCTGTCTGCCTGCCTCGATCCAGCCTGTTTAACCACGTATCTGCCTAACTCTTGCCTGTACCGTGACCTTCGGCCTCAATAGACTCTTTCTACAGTCGTGCCCCATTGCCAACCAGAACTCCCGCTCTGCACCTCTCGTTTAAGTCCAGGTGGCATCTGAGTAGCTGAGGGCTCCTCCCGAAGCCAAAGGCGGTCACACTACTGGTGAAGCACAAGCCGAGACCAGGGTGCTTGGCGTTTGTTCTGGTATTGGGTGCCGACCGTGACAAACAGGATTTATATACCAAAATAGGAGGGTGCATGTTAAAGAGGAAAGAAGGTATTCATTGCTTTACATATATTTGTGTTATGATTATGAAACACAGACAATGCAGCTTTTTTCCCCACAGGAATTAGAATTAGCCCACTGGATGACCACAACTATGACTTCCATTCCATTCTTAGGCAAGGAGGATTCAGCTAAATGATTTAAAATTATATTTGCTTTAATATATTTCTACTTCTCCCAGAGTTCCATTATTTGTACTGAAGTCCAGTCAGTGCTCTCATCATTCTACCTAATAAGTCTAGTAGTCTTCCCACAAGAAAACCTTTAACACTCATTTCTCTGTGGATTTCTCAGGTTATGTTGGCTACAATTGCCAACCAGAAATTGGGCAGGAAGGTGATAAAGAAGACTCCTGAATGCAATTACAACAGCATCAGGATAGAGGCCAGTGTGCTCATGATGCTTCATGATAACCTGTGCCAGGCTTATGCACATGGCTTTTAAATCTCAGGTATACATCTTTGTTACTATTGGCATTTCTTCAGATTTGCACCATCATTTCCTGTGTTTTAATCTCTTTCCATTTGTCTGTATAACCAGCATCATGCTTTCCTGGTGATGGACTACCTCAGTGGAGGAAGCCTTGCACATCACCTGGATTACTTCAGGGAGCCTGGAGCCAGACACAGTGCTGTAAGTGATACGGGGAGGATTGGAGGTAAAGGCAATTTGCAAGAAATACAAATAACACTGCAAAGTAATAGCACCTGTTTGTAGCTGTACTTTTAAAAAAATATAAGTGTATGTGTAAGGAATAATTTGATAACATTTTATTTTTGTTTAAAAGTTTCCTGCAGTTCCAGGACAACAGCGGTATTGCTCATCCGTCAGTATAGCTCTACCTCAATAATGTTTCTATTGGGTTATCTATGTTTTGATCACTTTTACATTGCTCCCTAGCCTCAATTTGATGCTTTCTATATACGTTTGATGCTTCTTATCAACCCCTAGAAATATTTTGTTTTCTCTTATTAGAGAGATCTCAAGCCTGACAATATCCTGCCAGAATATTTATTCAGTAAGAGACATGAGTGCATAGGAATGTTTCTCCTGTTGGTGCTTCCCTTGCTCTGTATGCTGCTCTGTTGAAAACCTGCCGGCAGCACTAGGGGTGATGTCACTAATTCTTTACATTCCATCCTCCCACTGCCCAAGGCAGAATTTTCTATGCTAACATTATGCACACAGCCAAAATCCACTGATAAGCACTGCTTTACTTCCTTGATTGATGACGTGCCAGGGAGTTGCATGCGCAACAGGATACCATTACTCCAGCCCCATGATGAATGGAACTAAGAGACTTAGGAAGGTAGATTTTAACTATCCTACTATCACAAACAATACCTTACCAGTTCAGCACATTATAAAGTGAACTTTTATTCCTGCAAAGAATATGAAGTAAGCTTTCCTTCTCCTTTAATATTTTATCAGTTGTCTAAAAAGGGATATTTGGATTTATACAGGGGGATACATCCATTTATATCTGTGCATCTGCCTGTATGTAATTATTATGTTGCCAGGGTTTCATTTGTCTGTTGCTAAAAATCAAACTCCTTACCCATTTGTCTCTATCTCTTTCTATACTTCAAGAACAACCTTACTTGCCATAACAAAATGTTTTGGAAAATTAATATTTAATCCTAATAGTCAGCATTATAGCAGTAAGATTGAGATTTATTACAACTTCACATCTTTCTACACATTCTCACTCCTGTTCCCGGAATACTGTAGGAAGGTCAAGAAGTTCATTTAGAGTTTTTTTGAAGTTTGGTATTCACTTTGTTTTCAAGGTCCTGCAAATGCAAAGATACAGTGATGCAATGGATTGGTGGGCACTTGGGATTAGCATCTGTCAGATAGCCTCTGGAGACTCCCACTTTTATTAAGGCTAAACCAGGAAGTAACAATAGGGCAAGGGGGTCTAACATTCAATCTGGTTTGCCTTCATACATATGTCTGTTGATATGAGATGATATTACTAATCTTGGTACTTGACCACTCCATTTGTTATAGAGTCAGTATGCCCTTCTTCAGTTTAGCAGTGATCCCAGTAGCTATAATACAATCCCCTGAATGTTACTTCCAGTGGCATCAAGGAAAATTCTTAGTTTTCAATTCCAGGCTAAGAGGCAAATGTTGGCTGACAGGTAAACAGAGTTGGGAATCCCTGGTTAGAGAATAGGGCTTGTGCTGAACATAGATTCTGCCTATGGCTTTTTTTCTTGAGCTAAACAGTGTAAACAGGTAAACTGAAACTTCAGTTGAAAATTTACTATTCAATGTGGACACAGAGTCCAATGGGAACATGGACTAAATTATGTCAACTTAGATTTACCAAGACAAAAGTAAGTGGATAGTCTGAATTTTGGCATGTGGATAGTCACTGTTTTTACAATGTCTCCTGAGTTCTTTGTTGGTTTGATAATGCAGGGCAAGCAATGGTTTATGAGAATTCCAAGATTTAACAGAACATGTCTCCCTTTCAGAGCCATCATTGGGTAGAAATTGGGAAGGGTTTTGACATAATGGGGCATGACTTGGTGAATTAGGAGACTTACCATTTGTGCACAGGGCATTTTTTTCATTAGGGCCCTATTCAACTTGTTGTTAGGGCCCACCACCCAAGAGGGTGTTGTATGGTCTGATGCTGGGATCTGAGAAGGGCATGATCTAATTTTTTGGTCAATACTATTTCCCATAATTGAAACTTAGATGAGTTCATCAACTTTTTTTAATTATGTTTTAATTATGTTTTAACCCATCAATTAGATGCTCTATTACTATATTAATATTTTAACTAATGAATTAAAGGTTATGTTTTAACATTATAACCAATCCCGACCGCTGACAAATATGAATTTTCATAGGAGAAATTAATAACAACCAAGGTGTTGCCCTTTTTCCACATTTCACTTTTATGAATGGAGTAATTTAGGCCATTACAAATGTAATATATTCACCTTATTGAGAACTCAAGTTCACACACAATTAATGAATTTCAATCCAATCATGGTTTGTACATTGTATATTAATTATGTACCAATTAATTAAGATGAATTCAGTTACACTTTATAAAGATGAATACACATTTAATGAATTTATTCCAATGATCAATTCAATTATATATACACTTAATAAATTTTCACTAATCAATGGTATCTATACTGGTAATTAATCACGTGCAACTTACTTTTTATTGGCACAAGTATATAAAAATATTGCTTTTTCTGACTACACAGGTGTCATGAATTTGGAATGGTGCGACATCTTATAACTTCCCCTTTCTCCTTTTTCTTGTACATATATTTATATATTGTCTGCACATTCCATCTATCAATTCAATTACTGGTTGGGGCATGTTAGGAGGTGCAGATAACTAGCTGTTTTTAATTTTTCATATGGAGGTCCTAACTATTAATCTCTGGTCATATTTGTTAAAGATTGGCACCCTGCATTGTTGATTTCCTTGGGAAAAGTGTCTCCTGACCAAGGGACTGGCCCACCGAGCTTGATCCACCCCTGCCATTAGCCTTTATAGGAGAGAGATTGCCAAGACAAAAACTTTGGTTATACAGCCTGGCTTAATCCTCCCCCACTTTCATTGTGTATAGGAGAAGCATAAGACCATTAAAGGGATGGGTTTCAGGATGCTATAACCACATAGAAGTCTGGCAATTTTTCCTGTGCTAAAGTACAGAAGTACAAAAAATGGGGTTTGTGGGAGCTAAGTAAAGTATATGGACTGGAAGTGAAATGCAACCATGAAATGCAACCATGCAGGGATTTACCAGCCTGTAATAATTATGAACAGAGGTAAATAGTTAGGACCACAATATGGAGATTACCTTGTGACTTGACAATGTTATGATCATAGCCTTGTACATTTATGGGACCTGTTATCTGGAATGCACAGATCCATAATATGGATCATAATATGGATCTCCATACCTTAAGCCTGCTAAACATTAATTAATTGTTTTGTCTCCAGGAAGGATTAATTATATTGTAGTTGGGATCAAGTACAAGGTACTGTTTTATAATTACATATTAAAAGGAAATAATTATTTAGATGGCCTTCCTGCAATTCTAAACGTTCTGGGTAATGGGTTTTTACCCCATACCCCTGTTACTGAAAAGCTACTTCCTCTGCAACATCAATGCACTTCCTAACTTGTGTGTGTGTGATGGCATTAACTGAGCTGGTTAAACACTACCTAAGCTAAGACAAGCAATATGGCTGCATTGACCATATGTGTAAACACCTGTATGAAGCTATTCTCTCAGTGTATATTCTCCCTTTCAAGCCTATTCTCTAAAAGAACTAACATCACAGCAAACTCTCAAATACAACCAAACATGTAAATGAGGTCCACACATCAACTCCAGCATATTTCACATTACTTCTAATTTTCTCTTTCTATATTGTATGCTCTTGATACAAGGTTGTCATTCCAACTATTCTGCACTCAGTGATGTTCTTCTTCAGCATAATAATGTGTAACACACTGACACCATAGATAAATATACACATACATTAAAAAACTTACCTCCTTATTGATCACCAGCACTTCCACGTGTGTTTTGCATATAAAAGATATTGGTCTCTTGTTAGTAACAAGGCCAATTTCCTGTTAAGAAAATACAATGAAGATTTTTCATTAAAAATGTCATAGTGGGAAAAATATTTTTATTCGTATTTGTTTTTTCAAAGTCATAAGAAATGCAGTATGCTATTACTTTAACCTTGTTAAAGGCAGTCAGGTAAGTAAGTTGTTGTGTAGAAACAAACCCATAACATTGCCTCCCGGCATAAGCAATGACTTTCTGTAAAGGTCTAGGAACATGTTTAAAGACAGTAGCCAAGTATACAAGAACAAAACATTTTAATTTAAGATAATAAGTGAGTATTTACAGATTCAACAAAAACAAACTAGAAGGGACAAGGTATAAGCAGACAGTAAGAATGGAATAAATGTTGTTTGGAACAGTAGTGATAGACATGCACATTCTGGAACTAGACTTGGATTCTGTAACAATGAAGCATAGACTAAAGCAAAGACTCCACACCAAGGCACTTGCGGTCAGGAATAGAACTAGGGTGCAGAACTTAGTCAGGAAGAAGAATGCATCACCAGGAGTATAAAACTGAGACAGGAATGAGACTACAAGGTTGCAAGACTGAAACCTCCAATACAGGATAGAACATGTGATGAAAACAGTCTAAGGTAGGATGGGCTTTCACACTGGGGTTATACAATAAGAAGCAGGGTATGGTGTGTACTGTACATGTCCCACTGGTGCTCCATCTTTAACTCCATATAGTCCATCAGGTAACTCAGGTGCGGGGGACAAAAGGACAAATTCAGAATTACTGCCACAGTGCAATTTTCTTGCATCTCACACTGCTACTTGTGTGGGTTGCAATAAAATTGCAATGCATTTGCTCTTTTGTCCCCCACACCTGCATTACCTGTAGGATGGACTTTATAATGCCATATGAATAGTTACACAGTTAAGTTGGGTTGAAAATAGACCAAAGTCCATCAAGTTCAACCCCACAAAAAGAAACCCACCGTCCATACACACACACACACACAGTCACACCAACCCCTCCATATACAGAAACTATATATACCAATATTTATACTAATTGTAGATTGCAGTATCACTATTGCCTTGGATATTATGCTTCTACAATAAATCATCCACCCTCACTGTCCTCTTTGGGAAGAACGCTGCTTCAAATGAAAGTCCTCTAGGCTGAAGGGGTGACCTCTAGTGCAGTGATCCTAGTCTTTATGGGGAAAAAGTCCCCCGATATTTGTCTATAATGTCCATGCTCTGTTAAAGCTAGGAAAATGTGGTAACTCTCATAAATCCCTGTATAATCATAACTCCTCCCATTCCCTGACTCCCAGCCATCATAATTTAAGTCTTCCACCCCTCTAACCAGTTTAGTTGCACTTAGTCTCTGCACTCTCTCCAGCTCATTTACATCCCTCCTAAGGACTGAAGTCCAAAACTGCATTGCATACTCCAGATGAGGCCTTACTAGGGATCTATAAAGAGGTATAATTATGTTTTTATCCCTTGAGTTTATGCCCTTTTTATACAAGACAGAACTTTATTTGCTTTAATGACCACATAATGACAGTGCTTGGAATTAAATAACTTGTTATCTTGAAAAATCCCCAACCCTCTCTCAGGTAAAGGAGAACTAAAGCTTAAAGTGGACTCGTCACACCAAAAAAAATATTCAAAATTCTATTTCATCACATTAGTCAAGCAAAATGGACATTAATTACACTATATAAATTATTTTAATCTTGTTTTCTTCAGTCTGGGAATTCATTATAGCAAGCAGGCAAGAGCCATTTTGTGGACACTGTTATGAATGGTTTAAGAAAAATTTGAATTTGGATTTCATGTTTAATTTGAAAAGGACTTTTATTATACAGATTTTTGTATCTGGGTGACCGGTCCACTTTAACTAAAGAAATGTTGTAACTATGTTTTGGGCTTCTGTACCAGCCCAAGGCAACCACAACCCTTTAGCAGTAAAGATCTGTGTCTCCCCAGTAGATGCCCCAGTAGCTCCCCATCTTCTTTTCTGCTGATTCACTGATTCACATGCTCTGTTCTGCTGTCACTTACTGAGGGACCCACTCACAATATACAGTACACATAGAGTAGAAATATAGTCACAATATAAGGCTGATTAGTCATTAATACAGATAATTACTACATGGCAGCACAGAAACCAGTGCAATTAGCATCAGAATATAATAATCAGCCCTGTAGCCTCAGCTTATATTACAGGCCAACGTCATTTTCTGTTTGATAATTTGTAACAACCCCTAAGCTTAGCTTCTCAACAGCTGCTCAGAGCCCACTGAGCATGTGAGTGTCACAGACACTTTCCAAGATGGTGACCCCCTGTGACAAGTTTGAAGTCCTGGATCATTGCTGCTATTGAAAAGCTGAAACTTTAGGCTGGTGCAATAAGTTCAGTATCATAAATATGGCATTTTTAGCCATATTCCTTTTTAGGGTTTAGTTCGCCTTTAAGAAAATCCATAACACACGTCATTTACTGTATAACTCGCATTTACATCATAATATATCCTTTATAATTTGGTCAAATGACTCAGCAGCATCTGAAATGGAACTTATATTCTGAGCAATTTAATATCAGCAAAAATAGAAAGTACTTTCAATGCCCACCTCCAAGTCATTAATAAACAAGTTGAAAAGCAAATGACCAAGTACAGACATCTGCGGTACTCCACTAACAGCACTGGTCCAATTAGAAAATGTTCCATTTACCACCACAATTTGTAATCGGAAACCTCATTGTGGACTAAGTCCTATTTCTCCAAATAGGGCTGATAAATACAGGGGACAGGGTGAGTTTCCAGAGGGACAGATGAAAGTCCTGTTGTCCTACACTTTATTCTGGAACTTGTGAATAAAGGAGGATACATGCAAGTCAAATATTTGACATTAGCAGGTAAACACAATATTATTCACACACGTACTGTATCACTAGTTTAATGCCTGTTTCTAAGAATAACAATAAATTCTAAGATGGTATAAAATTTACTCGATTTTAGCATTGTATACATATTGTTCACATTGTACACAGACACATTTTAACCTGCAAGAGTGGAAACAAAAAAAGAACAAGAATTTACTGATTTGAAATTAAGCCTATACCGGGTCAAAGTCTGTTAGAGTTCTTGTTAGGATCCATAAAGACCATTCAATTCCATTATTTCTAGATTTTTTTCTGAGAATAGGTTCTGGTGTAATACATTTAATGTAATATAAATGTAAAATGTTTATATCATGATGTCACAGATTACAGCCTGTAAAACACAGGGGTAAATTTATCAAAGAGTGAAGTTCCGCCACTAAAGTGAAATTCCGCCACTCTCCATTCATTTCTATGGGATTTTGAAAGGCCTATTTATCAATGGGTGAAGTGAAAGTTCACCCTTTGATAAATACTCCTTTAAAAATCTCATAGAAATGAATGGAGAGTGGCGGAATTTCCCTCTAGTGGCGGAACTTCACTCTTAACTTCACTCTTTGATAAATATAACCCACAGTATTTCTTCCCCAATCTCCTTTGTTTCAGTTTTTTGGCCATACAAACTTTTTCACAGTATTTATCAGTTTTACTGATCTTATGAATAATGAAAAAAAATCTAGATTAGGCGAGATTCCGACTGATGATGAATGTCAACTGTAGACCACATCATGATCATCATGATCCAGGTCAGATCCCCCCAACAATAATTCCTTCAATCTCTGCCTCAGATATCTTGTCTGTGGAGCTAACATTTCTAGTTATTGTCTCAAAAACAGCACAAGTTAATTTATTTTCAGTGTCTATACACACGGTGGAAGGGGTGGACTGGTGGAGCCACTGATTGCAACCACTTTTTCTAGTGAGCCTCATGGTTGTAAGATAAAGAAAGTCAGTTATTATTGAAGGACTATGAAATTGTCCTACACTTGTTAGAAACATGAGCTGATATTTAAAGCTTAAGTTTTCGTTTATCATATCCCGCCTCTGTTCAGCGATGGTTTCTCCACCTTAACATGGAAGAAGAGTTGGAACATTGGAAGAGTTTATATGCCGAGAACTCCCCCACACCAGTCAGTTGAACTGAAGAAGCTGCTCGGATGAGCAGTGAAACGTCTTCAATAATTACTCAGCAAGTCCAGTTGTTTTAGAATTACTTATATCAGATATATTCTTCTTATAACATAATAATCTCAGCAAGTCCAGTTGCTTTGAGTTACGTTTGATAAATATACCATGACCTGGATGAATGAGAATCTTCACAGTCATTTCTCCAATAAACTTTAATTTGTCTACTGTTTTTTATAATAAACCTAACTGTATGCAGTTAAATTCCCCCTTCATTTTACTGACAGCTGTAGATAGGAAACTTCAGACTGCTTTGTAGGGAAACAATCATACTTTCAAATGGTAGGGGAGAGCCCCCCCCCACCTTACTTACCAGTATGCAAGCAGCTCTGTTTGTTTCCCTGTAGAGCATCCGTGACTGTGTAGAGATATATATCCACAGACCCAGTGCAGTCTGTATATTCTGATTAATTGCTGCATTAGCTTCTATGGCAGATATTATTTGACTTATCCTGTTTTCAGGCTCGTTTTAGGGACTGCTGCTACCTGAGGCAGAAGCCCCGATGCCGCCGCCCCCCCCTCGCTCCGCACTTCTAACTTATAGCATTGGAGTGGGTCAGGTCAGGTCGCGGGTCCAAGCAGGTAAGAATGCGGGTCCGGGTTGCGGTTTGCAGGTTGCGGGTACGGGTCGGGTATGGGTCCCAAAAAATGGACCCGCACAGGACTCTAACCCCTGGTAACTGGCTGCCTGAGGCAAGATTCTCACTAGGGATGCACTGAATACACTATTTTGGATTCGGCCAAACCCCCAAATCCTTCTAGAAAGATTCGTCCGAATACCGAACCCTAATTTGCATATGCAAATAAGGGGTGGGAAGGCGAAAACTTTTTTCCTTCCTTGTTTTGTGACAAAAAGTCATGCAATTTCCCTCCCCGTCCCTAATTTGCATATGTAAATTAGGGTTTGGACTCGGTTCGGCTGGGCAGAAGGATTCTTGACCTGCCAACTAAAGCCCAGACCACACTGAGCATGTGCATAGTCTTGGTATTGCAAGACAGCCCCCTGCACCAAAAATAATAAATCATTTGTCTTATTAGGCTTGTGGTGCAGTAAGTTCATGTTTATGTTTAGTATACAAAATGCAGCATTTCTAACATTATTCTATTTTAGACTTTAGTTGCCCTTTAAAAAAAACCATATCCGTCAAGTTTATTACTCACCCCTACAAAATCCCCTTCCTCAACTTCATATAAGGCATCAGTCAATGCACTTTGAGTTTTTGAATTGCCGTTTTCTGTGACTGCCATGAGAGTACCAGAGAGGATGAGATAGCATTCACTCGGTGCATGACCTTGTTTAATCACTAAGGTCTTTGTTTCATACCTTAAAGTTATGGAAAAGAGAAAAAACAACTCAGAACAAACATAATAGGCTGAGCTAGCAGTCTCCTGTAGTTCCTTTGCCTTTACCTCCCCCCCCCCCCCCCCAGGCTATTGCCCCTAAGTTTCTACTTACCCCTTTGTGTAGGTCTCCTCCAGCGCAGTTCACAGTGGCCATCTTCTCTTGCAACCGCTTCTTCCTGGATCCGTTGGAGGCGCATACGCAGTAGGACGCTGGTACTATTGCGCATGTGCACAAAGTTCACCGATTGAACTTCGTGAACTTTGTGTGCATGGGCACTAGGACCAGCATCCTACTGCGCATGCGCCGCCAGATCCAGGAGATCACCCGAGGGGAGAGGTAGGCCGGGGGGGGGGGGAAGGGAGGTGGCCTACGGGGGTGGGGGGGGAGCTGTTCTTGCCCCGGGGGGGTTGAATTCCCCTTTAAGAAGTGCTTGAAGGTGTTGTAATCTTTTGGAGCAAACATAACAACTTTTTCAGTGAGGAAATTTATTACATTGACTGCTTATTGGCGCAAGCTATAAAATTCGCAAACTTTCTTCCACTTTCGGAAGAGGTCACTAAACAGTTTCCGGGTTTGCAAAAGCTATATTAAATTCACAAAATGCAAAATTTGTTCCCACAGAGGCATATCATTTCGCATTGCAAATAGTTTTTCCGTTACCGACTTTAATTATATTCCCCCATTAGTGTTTAAAACAACAAAAGAAAGTCTCCAGATGAGCCCTGCAGGGTACCACTATGGCTGCAGTCTGCGTTCTACTGCACAAAACTGTCAGATAATATTTTATAAGCACATAGGCCCAAATTCAATAAAGAGCGAAGCGTCTAATGCTAGCGCTAATTCGCCAGCGTGACGTCATTTCATAACTTCGGAAATTCACTAACACCGACTCTGGCGCAACTTCGCATGCTTACGCCTGCTCAACTTTTTCCTGAACGTTCCCACTTACGTTACATTTTACTTCGCCTGGTCAGACCAGGCGAAGTTCAATACAATAGATAGGAGTTTGAAAAAAAAAAATGGTAACATTTTTCTAAGTCCCAAAAAAACGCTGGCATGTTTTACCATTGCAGGGTGATAGTCTGAAAAAGATCGATTTTTTTGGGGGGGGTTACCCTCCTTCTCCCCTACATATGGCAACTCAACTATACAGGGGGCACATGTAGGGCAATAGGACAACTTTATTTTATTTATTAAAGGTTTCCTGGGCTTGTGTAGTGTAATGTAGTGGCTGTTTCACATACTTCTATTATATGTTAAAGTTCCCGCCGTATGCAAATTAGACATCGCTAGCGTAACTGCGCTTTGCCTGGACAAGTAACACTAGCGCAACTACGCTACCAGTCACTGACTTGAGCGTAACTTTGTACTTTAGTGAATTTGCATAGCGCTGGCTAAAATTCGCCTGGCGAAGTGCGGCGAACGCTTGCGAATTTGCGCATCTTAGTGAATTTGCCCCATAGACAGCAAATTCAACGTCTTTTTAAATAAATGTAATAGTGAAGTAAAAAAAAGAAAATGTATTTTTGATTCATAAATTTGTTAGAAAAATATTAAATAGCAATTGATTCTAAATGTAGATGAAAATCAAAGCACTCATTCTACGTCAAAATGGATCCAACATACTTACTCTTGGTACACAGCATGCTGGCATAGTTTGAGCTGAGTTTTGTCTCTGAGACTTTGAAATGCTCTGTTCTTCTTTAAACATGCCTGGATCTTAAATAGGGAATATATCACATTAATGGTCATCCTATTCTCCAGTAGATATGTTTTATTGCCTACATACAGTATTTTATTGTTCATGAGTCACACTGACACAAATCACAATTATTATATTATATTCTTTAGCATGTGAAGTCTTACTTAAGATTCCTTTCTAGACATATCAAGATGGAGGGTAATGGCACTAAAGAGGCATATAGTAGCCAGAAGTCTGTTTTAACATAAATTATTTATGGTCTGAGCACAGGCACGTTATTTAAAATGTGAGGAGTTCTAAAGAATTTCCCTGTATTCAGTAACTGTTAGTTATTTGTTTGATCAGCGCTGTCCAACTGGCAGCCCACGGGCCAACTCTCTTGTGTGGCCCCCCGCATGAAAGTCTGTCTGCTATTACTGCTTACCTTGTGTAAGCTTTAAAAGTTCCCTTTGTGTGCCATACCTTGCCTGCCTTATGCTCACTGTGTGTGTCCTTACTCTGCCTGCCCTATGTTCACTGTGTGTGCCCTACTTTGTCTGCCCTATACTCTCTGTGTGTACCCTACTTTACCTGTCCTATGTTCACTGTGCAAGACCTACTCTGCCTGTCTTATGCTCCCTGTGTGTGCCATACTCTGCCTGCCCCTTATACTCCCTGTGTGTGCCCTACTCTGCCTGTCCTGTGCTCCCTAACATGCTAGTTGCAACAGCCATCTAGCCAGGGGAACATCAGAATGGTATTAGCAAAGGGTGAACTTTCACTTCACCCATTGATAAATATACCTTGCAAAATCCCATAGACATGAATGGAGAGCGGCGGAATTTCACTCGAGTGGCGGAACTTCACTCTTTGATAAATTTACCCCATAGCTCTGATTGGCTTTTTGGTAACCCCTATATGGACTGGCAGCCTACAGGAGAGAATGTTTGGCAGGAGATCTGTTTTTTATACAAACAAAACTTGCCTCTAAGCCAGTAATTCAAAAATAAGCACCTGCTTTGAGGCCACTGGGAGCAACATCCAAGGGGTTGGAGAGCAACATGTTGCTCGCGAGCTACTGGTTGGGGATCACTGACATAGAGAGAGAGAAATACAAGAGGTCCTCTGTACTCAACCCATTATCAATATTGCAGAGGACCTCTTGTTTTTGTTTATATGTATTTTGTGATCGCACCCTGATTGCACCCCCACCTAATGGTTTTTAAAATTAGTGGTGAGCACAACTTTCCCTTGTTTGTTAAATATATATATATATATCTATATATATATATATATATATTCAAAACAGAGGATGCACAGAGGTATTCAGTGATAACTGCAAAGGGCAATTGTTTATACAGTCCCTTATACACAACGCATACAGTTCTGATTGTCTTATATTAAAGCAATAAGAATTGTAGGAGCATGTTCAGGTACAGTAAGTTAGGTGATTAATGCAGTGTATTGATTTTCCATCTGTATCATAACAGCTAGAAAGTCATTGAAATGACAATACTAATCCAAGTGCACAGCTCCTAATCATAAATCAATATGTACAAAGTAAACACAGGTCTATTATTGTACCTGTCTCAGTACTTGCTGAGTTCTTTGCTGTGGGTGAACACATAACAGGTTCTTTAGCTTTTCAAAGTCCTTTCTCTGCAAAAAAAAAAAAAGCCATTACAGTTACTGCCCTTTTGTTTACAACTATTATCTCCATAACCACCAATAGCTTTGTAAATAAAGCCTCAAGTAATCTCACATGGCAATAGCAAAGGTGCACGTTACATTTTGCTTTTAAGAGAAGTCAGGAGAAACATTTTTAATACAAGCAATGTATAGGACTCCTTTACGACAGTATGCAATATGCACAAGGGTCAGAAGCTTCTGAGCAAAGGTGGTATTACAGACTTAATGCTTTCCTCAGAACACATTCATAAATAAAATCTGAATCCAGTCCTTCATGAAAGATTTAGCCGAATCCTAATTTGAATATGCAAATCAGAGACAGAAAGGGAAAAAAAGAACCACGCACTGTATGTGTGTAGTTAAACAATGTTTTACTTCCTTGTTTTGTCAAGAAAAGTCATGTGATTTTAAGGATTTGGATTTAGATGGGCCAGACATGAGGATTCGGCGAATGCAAATCCTGCTGAAAAAGGCCGAATCCTGACCAAACGCTAGACTGAATCCCAAACTGAATCCTGGATTTGGTGCATGCCTACTATATACCACAGGGATCATTTACAAATGTAGTGTGCAAAATTGGGTTCCAGCACCATAATTGCACCTGATGCATTAAAATGTATGAAATTGTGTTTTGATGCAAATCAGGTGCAAATTGTGTCTAGCATTACTAGAGTGGATGGGGGTTGCATTGCTTCTGAATCTTGCTTTCAAAAGGGCATTAGCATCCAATTCCCTGGGCCATGTCTGGTCCACATATTGATGCAACCTGCTGAGGGAAACCTGGTGCTACCACCAACACAAGGATGGCCTTAGCTCTGGGGTACCCCTATATCCTTACGTGCACATTGAGGCAGGGTGGATGCATTGGCAACCACATGGAGGTGTAGGTATACTATGACTAGTACAATTCAAGGTGTAAAATACTTTCAAAGATTAGTAACAAATTAAAGGGTTAGCAGATGGTTTTGCATTACCCAAAGCCTTGATAAAATAGCATTTTATAGTGACTACTAAATGATGAGAAAATGTCTATGCCCTACATGCATTTATTTATCAGGGTTCATATACAAAGGTATGCACAATTCACAATGCAGCATTATTTGCCAGAGGTCCAAACTAATTGAGGGCACCTGCAAAAGTGTTTCCACCACAGACTGCAAGTAAGTTATTAATATGAGAGGAACATGTTGTCTGTGTTGATGCATCCATGTATTGATTATGCTGTTGTGGTACAGATTATGCCATTGTGATGATGTGAAAATGGTGTTGATGGCCATACACTATAAGATCTGCTTGATTGGAGAGGTTGTCAAATGAGCCAAAGGAAGGGCGATATTGGGCTAATCTGATCGTTTGGGCCTAGGGCCAAACGATCAGATTAAAATGATGGCAATGGGCACAACAACAACTAGCCAATGTGGTCCTCGATCACAAGGAAAAGTCAAACCTGTCTGATCGATATCTGGAAATTTTTGGTCAGATATCGAATGGGCAGGCCCGTTGGAATGCCACAAAGACTGGCAAGACTGGCCATGTATGGCCACCTTTACTGTATGATTCCTTAGGTACAAGCTAGCCGTGTATGTAGGTGTAACATGCAAAGCACGCTTACAAAGCAGCACTTTACACCACCTTGCATTAGTAAATAAGGGCTTTAATATTCAATTATTATTCCAAACTTTCAAAAATGTTGCATCATTCCTGAAATGTATGTAATTTTTTTTTAATTCAAATTTCAGGGCTTTATGGATCATGCCACAGCTCCACCAAGCACAAAAGTCTGGGTTTTACTATGTTTTGCCCACAAAAGAAAATTGAACACAATAGGACTCATTGCCCTAAAAAGCTGATAAAATCTATTCTGAAAGGAGAAAGACTGATCTGGGATGTTAAATCCTATACAAGTCGATAAGAAATGATTACTTTTGTTTCTGTTAATAAGATAAATATCTATACTGATCAAGACTTATTGAATCACTGGGTTTCCTGGGGATCAAACATGTTCTAAACTGATCTGATCTCATCAAATTAATTCAATTTATTTATCAGTCAATCACATTTTTTTTTTTTGTAAATGGACCTCAGAGTTTCATGGTGATCATCCTGTAGGGGTGTAAATGAAAAAGGCATAGTTTATAACATAATAGCACTATTAATTAAACAAAACAGGTATATTTCAACCATTTACGATATTAGGCAAACATAATTTGCTCATAAGCCCTGAACCAACTGATAATACTGATACCTAGTTCATATAAATACATAAAGATATGCTTTTCAATGTCGATCCATGTAAATACACTTGGCTAGCTGAAAGAAAAGCAATCTTAAAGGTTAATTGTTCTCAAGATGCCTATATCTACTAGTGCACCTCCTATGGTTCCTTGAGGATTACATTGTTTCTCTGATTGCATTTTTGGCTTACAGGAAATAATGTATAATGCTGAGTTTACTAGATAATGGGATTTAGGATATTAATGGAGAGTAAGTGAATGTTAACACGATTTTCTTCCAGTGGGGATCATCTAGAGGTCGCAACAAATGGCTTTTGCGTCTTTATTTCACCTTTGAACGTGTATTTGCATCTCTGTTTTTTAAACATTATTCAAACGTATTTTTTGATATGATGTTGTGGGGTTTTTATTCGATAGCAGTGGTGATACTTGGAGTATTGAGGAAACTGAACCCTGCCGATAGATTAACACAGTATAATAAGGAGACATCAGTACATCAGATGAAGATTTCCTAATATTTCCAGATGTTCCTATCAGGGTCCCTTAGCCACGTTGTCAAATGCCACAAGCACTCCATAAACAAGTTATGTTATTAAGAACTTGGCTTGAAAATCCATACATTCCATATTGTAGGACTGATGCATCTGTACTAAAGCTTCTCCAGCCCTATAGCTGCTAGAGATGTGTGGGTCAGGAAAAACTCAACTCGCACCCGACCCTAACCTGCAAAACCTTAACCCACACCTGCCAATGGATTGACATTATATGACCCGCAGCTAACGTACCCAAATTCGGTTGGCTAAATTTAAACCCAAACCTGCCCAGCCATAGGTTTCTGGTCAACCCAAACACTAATTGCTGCTCCTCTTTATATACAGGTATGGGATCCATTATCCGGAAACCCATCAACCAGAAAGCTCCAAATTATGAAAAGGCTGTCTTTGATAGACTCCATTATAATCAAATAATCCAAATTTTTTAAAATGATTTCCTTTTCCTCTGTAATAATAAAACAGTACCTTGTACTTGACCCCAACTAAGATATAATTAATCCTTATTGGAAGAAAAACCAGCCTATTGGATTTATTTTATGTTTATATTGATTTTCTAGTAGACTTAAGATATGAAGATCCAAATTACAGAAAGACCCTTTATCTGGAAACCCCCAGGTCCCAAGAATTCTGGATACCAGGTCTCATACCTGTATACAGATTGCCTTCAGCCACTGAACAAAGAGACTGGTTTATATCCATGGGTAAAGGTATTACATCAGAAGTATCCATGCTTTAGTAATGCAAGATCTCCTTTTAGTGAGACTGTCCCATTATTATTTGCATCATAAAAGCATTGTTAGCTTTCTGTTCCATGGAAAATGTTACTTAAATATTGATTTGTGAGAAAATGTATATTGTTATATTTAAACATCTCTCTTATGTAACCTTACATAGATGAAAAGAATTCCAAGAATTACCAACTCTGATCCAACAGGAAATAAGACGTTCAGAATAGTTAACGAAAAGCCACAAACAAAAGGGCAACAATCAGCAAATGGCCTCAACACATTATTAACTACTGGGATTTTCAATCCAGAATTATCAAATTTGATAGCAGCCATGAACTCAAAATTCCTGAAATATACTTTTTTCAGGTAGTTTCATAGAACTAACCCAACAAACTGAACAACCATGTCGTTGAAATCAGAACGTTTTAGCCAAGTCTACATTTCTAGTCCAAACTAAAATATCTCACAAGAGGTCAGAGGTTTTTGTACCTCGAATGAACTCACAATTCAAATGTTTTCTGTTTTAAAGGGTTAGGAAATGTAATGTTAGGCACCCCAAGTGATTTTATTGATTTACCTGAAACCTGTGCTCCTATCAGCAGAAAACTGCACTGGCAGCGAGCACCACAGAGTGATCCTTCCGGCTTCTTCTTTCTTCAAATTTCCAGGGGCAAATACATGCACGGTTGAACGAAACAGACATCTTTTTCGTTCAAGTTTGGCTTTTCGTTCTACTCAGGCCCGGATTTGTGGAGAGGCCATCTAGGCCCAGGCCTAGGGCGGCAGGACTTTAAGGGGTGGCATGCTGCCCAACCACACCCACATTGGTTCAGAAATGTAAGTTACCTGTGTGCCAATTACCATTGCTCTGTCCTGATGATTTGAGCAAATAAAGGGGATTGGAAAGGGGCGACAAGCGACAGCAGGCCTAGGGACACCCGCTATATAAATCCTGCCCTGGTTCTACTGCGCATGTGCAGCCGCATGAGAAAGATGGAGAGGATCACTCCATGGTGCTCACTGGTATAACCCCAGGCCAGTGCAGTTTTCTGCTGATAGCAGCACTGGTCTGGGGTTTCAGTTAAAGGAAAACTATACCCCAAATTGAATACTTGAGCAACAGTTTATATCAAATTAAGTGACATAATACCAAACTAGTATATATATTTAAGTAAATATTGTCCTTTTACATCTCTTGCCTTGAACCACCATTTCGTGATGGTCTGTGTGCTGCCTCAGAGATCACCTGACCAGAAATATTTCAACTCTAACTGTAGCAGGAAGAAGTGTGGAAGCAAAAGACACAACTCTGTCTGTTAATTGGCTCATGTGACCTAACTTTATAGTTTGTTTGGTATGTTTGTGTGCACCGTTGAATCCTATGATCCCAGGAGGCTGTCCTTATTTTTTAAAATGGCAATTTTCTATTTAGGATGATCCAATGGCACAGGCTACTGAAAAAGTATATTATTATGAAAATGGTTTATTTACATGAAGCAGGGTTTTACATATGAGTTGTTTTATGCAATATCTTTTTATAGAGACCTACATTGTTCAGGAGGTATAGTAAGTCATGGGATGCCTAACATTTGACACCCCTAAGTGCACAAAGCCTATCCTTCTCCTTTAAGAGAAAACTTGAATGGAAAAAACTGAAATCAGTGACTTCAGGGTAAACAACCCGAAAACACAAATTAATCAAGTTTTCTCTGAAAATAAAACCTTGATTCACTTGAATTCATCAAGTTTTCAAGTCAAACCCACCAACCCCACCCACCAAGCATTATGAAGACTACAAACATCTTTAAATGGTTGAAGGGACCTCTGCCATTGACTTCTACATGACAGGTTTCAGCTGGAGTATTTCCAGATTTGAGCTATTTTCAGCTTCAGGGTATAATTAATCTTTTTTTTTTTTTTAAACCCAAACATTTTAGGTTTTTTTTTACTTGAAAATTCGAGTTTTGACTGAAAGATACCCTTGAAAACACACATTTTTGAGGTTAAATACAAATCGACCTTTAAAAAATCATTATGGATATTTTTGTATGGAAAATTTTACATTTCGTTGGAACTGACCCACAGGCAAGCATATTTTCTGTAGGAATAGTTGGGTTTTTTTGCAGTGAAGAATTAAACGCTCAACATTTTGGGGCAGATTTATTGAAGGTGAAGTTGTGTTTAACCCGAAGAATTCAAGTTTATAAGGTTAGTTTTCAGTCAAATCAATGAAAAATAACCACTTAACTGTTGATCCGTCCGTATTTGCACCTCAGTTTATATATATATATATATATATATATATATATATATATATATATATTTGTCAAATTGTCTGGCATTATAAAAGCTCCAGCGGTTTTATTTCCTATTTTACAAAACACTAACCATGTTATTCTTTGAAAAGCTGCTTATATTGAAGAGAAGGTCACTCCTACTGTGTATCTGCATTTGTAGGTGAAATAATGCCCACTCCACAACTTTGTTCCTTCCAATATACCTATGGACAAAATAAAGCACATCAGCATTAGGAGATGGAAGAGATTGTTCTGGATTGGTTTCTATTAAAATACCAGCAAGATCTGTTGTCTAACAAAGAACAACAACATCTGAACTAACAGATTTCACTTTTTCAAGAGATATCTGTGGATGCTGGCTTTTATACAGTAGCTCTATTCTTAAATTCAGTGCAGACTCTTAGGGGCACATTTCCTAAGGCTCGAAGTGAATATTCGAATTAAATTCAAATTTTAAAAATTCAAATTTCTAATTAATTTTGGGCTACTTCCACTATCAAATAACCCAAAATTTCATTCGAACTGAAAAAATTTGAATATTCGACAAAACAAGTACTGGCCCTTTAAAATCCTTCGATTTGCCATTTTAGCCTATGGGGGACCTCCCAGAGCTTGTCCTGAAAAATGTTCTAAGTCCTAGGAATTCAAATGATTTTGTGCAAAATCGTTCGAATCTTTCAATTCTAACAATGCAATCGAAAACGGACCTATTTTGATTGAAAATTCATGCAATGAATGTATATTGCAAAGTTGGTTAGAATTACGTTTTTTTTTATTAGGTGAAAAAAAATTTTTGGGATTGACATTCCCTTTAAGCAAACTGGTAGGGAAATGGATGCTTAAATATTGTTTCAAAATTGTGCAGCCACAGTAGTTTATGGAGGGTATTTCCAAGTCCCTTAATGCTGTCTGACATTTGTCCAGGTCCTCTTTATTTTACACCAATAAGGAACCTACTTACAATTATAATAATAGATTTCATCATTTTGTGGTTTTTGTAATACTCAAGGTTGCAACTGAAATTTACCGTATCATATCATATTAAAGGGGTAGTTCACCTTCAAGTTTGCTTTTAATATGTTATAGAAATGCCTATTCTTAGCACCTTCTCTTTCCATTTCTCAGTTGGGGACCACAGATTCCAGAAGCTGGAAAACTATGTCTCTGTAAGGCTACAATTTTATTGCTACTTTTTAATTACTTATCTTTCTAATTAGTTTCCATTACTATTCATAATCCAGTCTCTGCCTGGATGCTAGGTTTAATTGAACCCTAGAAACCAGAAAGCTACTGACATTCCAAAATGGAGAGCTGCTGAACAAACTGCTAAATAATTCAAAAACCACAAAAAATAAAAATTAAAACCTACTTCATATTGTCTCAGCTTATCACTATTTGCATCATTAGGGATGGCGCGAACTGTTTGCCGGCGAACTTGTTCGCGCGAACATCCGCTGTTCGCGCTCGCAGAATATTCGCGAACATCGCGCGGCGTTCGCCATTTTGGGTTCGCGTATAGTTGGCGCTTCTTTTTGCCCTCTCACCCCAGACCAGCAGATACATGGCAGCCAATCAGTAAGCTCTCCCTCCTGGACCACCCCCACACCCCTGCCTGGACCACTCCCCTTCACTACAAAAACCGAAGCCCTGCAGCGTTTTTTCATTCTGTCTGTGTGTGCTTGGAAGAGCTAGTGTAGGGAGAGAGCTGTTAGTGATTTCAGGGACAGTGGATAGTAAGTTTGCTGGCTAGTAATCTACTGTTCTTCAAACAACTGCCATCTAGCTGTGTGAGCTTGTTCACATTCTGTCTAAATATCAATAATATTACAGTGTCCACAACCACCACCTGAGTGACTTTTTTCCCTTTACAGCACAAAACGCAGCGCTGTGTCAACAATGGATTTTTCAGATACATTTTTGCCCTTGATCCCCCTCTGGCATGCCACTGTCCAGGTCGTTGCACCCTTTAAACAACTTTAAAATCATTTTTCTGGCCAGAAATGTCTTTTTTAGCTTTTAAAGTTCGCCTTCCCATTGAAGTCTATGGGGTTCGCGACGTTCGCGAACCGTTCGCATATTTTGTCGCAAGTTCTCGAATATGTTCGTGAACTTTTTTTCGGCGGTTCGCGCCATCACTATGCATCATACTAAAAGTTATTGGAAAAAATAAAATTTTTTCAAAATGCATCGGTTAATAGTGCTGCTCCAGCAGAATTCTGCACTGAAATCCATTTCTCAAAAGAGCACACAGATGTTTTTATATTTCATTTTGAAATCTGACATGGGGCTAGACATATTGTACCCAAGTAAAAGAATACTGCACTATATTTGAATTAAATTTTCTTCCTTTGTTTGCCTGACCTCGTGCTGTTGAGTGCTGGTTTCCAACATTATTTGAATTTTCTCTATCTTATTCACCCACACTGCTTAGTAATGGGTGAATTTATACGCCTGTGGCGAATTCCTGCAATTCCCTGGCAAAAATTAGTTGACGTCTCGTTTTGGACGCGCACATCCGTTTTTGGACACCGGACATGAGCATCCAAAACGAGACGTGGCTGCGTTTCGCAATTTTTTACTACGCTCCTCTACTGACCTGCTACTCAACTCTTCTCTCATTACCTCCTCACATGCTCGCATTCAAGACTTTGCAAGGGCTGCACCCCTCCTCTGGAATTCTCTCCCACGGTCTGTCCGACTTTCTCCCAGTCTTTCAGCTTTCAAGAAATCTCTTAAAATCCACTTTTTTAGAGAAGCCTACCCTCACTGTTAACCACCCAATGCAATACCGCTTACATTACTACATCTCTCACCCACTTTACTCTGATCTTGCCCATTCCCACACCTTGTGTATAATTCCCTTCCCTTTAGATTGTAAGATGTTTCTGTACAGGTCTTTCCTCACCTCCTGTACCCTTATTTATTGTGATGTATGTAACTCCTTATGTTCTATGTATGTAATTCATGTGATTTAGTTGTGTAATCACATTCACTTTACAGCGCTACGAAATAAGTTGGCACTATAGAAATACATGTTAATAATAATAATAATAATAATAACTGTATTTAGGTCCAATGCTGCCCTCGGCATCAGACCTAAATATGCCCAGATGCATGGCGTGTTAAGTCAGTGCACTTTTGCAAAAAGCCGCCCCTGCCCCCAGGGCCGGAACTAGGGGTAGGCAGAGTAGGCGGCCGCCTAGGGCGCAGTCATGGGGGGGGGGCGCACTTTTGAAGGGAAATAATTTTTTTTTTTTATTTCTTTAAGTTTTAGCTTTGCCCCTGTCTCCAGCAGCAGCGTTCTGCTCTACTTCAGTCCCCACCTCGCTCTTACTTGCCCTTTGCCTGGCACAGATCTGGGGCAATATTTTTGCTGCTGCTCTGGCACAGGCTGGTGGCACAGGTACAGACTTAGGGGGCAATGGTTGGTAGCACAGGTACAGATTTTGGGGGGCAATGGCTGGTGGCACAGGTACAGATTTGGGGGGGCAATGGCTGGTGGCACAGGTACAGATTTGGGGGGGCAATGGCTGGTGGCACAGGTACAGATTTGGGGGGGGCAATGGCTGGTGGCACAGGTACAGACTTGGGGGGCAATGCTGGTGGCACAGGTACAGATTTGGGGCGATATTTTGGCTTGCTAACACAGGTACAGATAGGGAGCAATATTTTGGGTGCTGCTGACACAGGTACAGATTAGGTGCTGGCTGGCACACATACAGTTTGATTCATTAATGTGTTATAAGGTTTCTTTATTTAAGAAAAAGTGAATAGGTGGGAAATGGTTATACAGAACAGGGGTGGGGGGGCACTGATTGTACCACTTGCCTAGGGTGCCAAACTACCTTGGCCCGGCCCTGCCTGCCCCCCACCCCTTCCATAGGAAATCCGTGGAAGTACCCGGGCAATTTTTTTAAAAATACAACTATAGGCATGCGGGGGCCTCCCCCCAAAACCTACCGCCCTAGGCCCAGGCCCTTGGGTGCCTTAATATAAATACAACCCTGCTCTTTGCCCTATCCTAAAACCAGTAGAGAAAATCCAACAATTACTGTACAAAGGAATATGTACCTAGCACCTTTATGTACATTTTCTAGTGAAAGAGAAAGGCAGAGCTGAAAGTTAATCAGTAACTCATTACATACAGATAACTGTATCACTTGTGGGTCCCTGCAGTAAGACCACAGCATCTCCTAACAAGTCAAATACCTTTTGAGGCTGAGGAGCATCCCACACACATGCCTTATATTGGTGGCTGTTCGGAAGAATCTCTGGCATCCCCCCTGGAATTTAAAAAGAGAATCCAGTTATAAAGCAGCTGGAATGAGTATATGAAATGGAGTGGAAGGCTGTGTGATTACCTGAGGACTGGTAAGATGTTTTTCACTCATACTGCTGACTGGGACTTGTGCTTGTAAGCTCAACAACACAGAGTTGCTATGAACTTGTTAATGTGATTCATTTCACTCTAAGGAGCTCAGGGAAGGAGGAGTCGTATTTAACTGATCTCTTGGTATGTGTAGCCTGGGTGACAGGGCTATGCTAATTATTCTTTTTTGCCAGACTCCTATAAAATGCTGTGCAGCTCTATTGTTTTCAGGGCTGAGAAGTGTAAATTCTCATGTTGCCTTCGGGGAAGCTGCAGGAATTCAGGGACAGCAAACCCTCTATTATTAACGTTTTGTTTACAGATAAAGCAATTTGAAAAAAAAAATCTCAAATTTTAATGTACAAATTGGGTTTCAGATATGGTTTGGTATTTCTCTGAATAAAAAAAAGTGTACTTGGTGTACCCCAAGTTATTAAAAAGGTTGTTCAACATTAAAGGGAAACTGTCATGGGAAAACATGTTTTTTTTTTAAATTTAATACTGCTTCTCCAGTAGACTTCTGCACTGAAATCCATTTCTCAAAAGAACAAACAGATTTTTTTATATTCAATTGTGAATTCTGACATGGGGCTAGACATATTGTCAATTTCCCAGCTGCCCCAGTCATGTGACTTGTGCCAGCACTTTAGGAAGGAACTGCTTTCTTGCAGGCTGTTGTTTTTCCTTCTCAATGTAACTGAATAGTACGCAGAGGGATATGGGTTTTACTATTGAGTGTTGTTCTTAGATCTACCAGGTAGCTGTTATCTGGTTACCTTCCCATTGTTCTGTTGTTAGGCTGCTGGGTGGGGGAAACGGAGGGGGTGATATCACTCCAACTTGCAGTACAGCAGTAAAGAGTGATTGAAGTTTATCAGAGCACAAGTCACATGACTTGGGGCAGCTGGGAAATTGACAAAATGTCTAGCCCCATGTAAGATTTCAAAATGAAATATAAAAAAAATCTGTTTGCTCTTTTGAGAAATGGATTTCAATGCAGAATTCTTCTGGAACAGCACTATTAACTGATGCATTTTGAAATTTTTTTTTTTCCCATGACAGGATACCTTTAAGTTATATTTTAGAATTTTAGTTAGCGAGTGCTATTTTGAGGCTTCTCAGGAAGACTGCAGAAAAAAGTGAATACCCCACCTAAACATTATATGCAAAGTATAATATTAATAGTTCCTTGAAAAGAAATGTCTGCTTTGGAGGGAGAATGCTAGCTTTTTGCATGTAGTTTATTAATAGAATGCTAACATTTCTGTGCTTTGAACATATTTTGCAAAATTCCAACAAGCTCAAATTCAGGAAAAAAATACCCTGCATTCTGAGTAAAATATGGCACTGATGCAATATATGCCCAACAGTGAGAACCATTGACTAAGCTCACTGTTACAGACCCAAGTCACTTAAACACTGTACCAAAATAAGTCTTCTACACTGCATTTCTTTGCTGCATACGAACTGTAGGCTGCAGTTAACTGTTTTGAATGACACATTTATTTTTTCTACAATACACCCTTATCCAGTGGTTTCCAAACTGGGGGGGGGGGGGCTATGTTAGGGAAGCTCACCCTGAAAAGCCAGTTAGAGAGACTTATGGCTAATTCCTATTACACCGAAAAAGCCTGGGTTGAGGTTAGGGTGAAATTTGGGGAGAATTTTATTTGCTTGATTATATTGAGGCTGATGGGGTTATTTACGAAAACTTGACATTTTCGAGATCTATTATACCCTGATGCTGCAAAAAGCCTGAATCTGAAAATCTGACATCTCAAACCTGTCATGGTCATGTATAAGTCAATGGGAGATGTCCCTATTCATACTTGAAGGTATTGTTGTCTGCACTGGGTTTAGCATGATAATCCAAAAGATTCAGGGTTTTCGGGCAATAACCTGAGAAAATCGAGCGATTGGGGAGTAAAGTTTTTGCTCGATTTTATATAGTTTATTTCCCAATACAAATTTTTTTAGCGGGAAGCCCATCAGGGAGGGGGGCCACACACAGACCAATAAACTGCCATAAGACAACTGGTACCTTAGTTACCCTAAGGCAGGGCCGCCACACACACAAGTTAGAAAAAGCTATTGATGGTCAAGGCCCCCTTATAAGTTAAAAAAACCTGTGGCACCAGGGCCCCCATAAAAGTTTTTTATTTTAAATTGGTTGCTAGGGCCCCCCTACAAGTTAAATCAAATAATTGGTCACCAGGGCCCCCCTTACAAATTAAAAAAAGTGCTTTCGGGACTTTGGGTCTTTTAGTCGCTTTTGGGACTTCTGTTGTTCAGTTTTTCAGGACGGAAGAGGCGGAACAGATCAGTTCAATCAAGGGGGCTATCTTAAAAAGTACAGCACAACCGGGCCCCCCTTCAGACCCAGGCCTGGTATGGGAGTACCCCCTGTGCCCCCCAATGGCAGCTAAAACAAATACCAATTTTTGGTCTTTATATTTATCTGCTACTAGTCCACCCCGTTTTGTATGCTGTGAAACAGTAGACTGGTATTTCCATGCCCTCACATTCTGCAAAAACATCCCTAATAATTAGTAAAAATGCTCTGCAGCCACTGACTGTGTCCCCCTAAAGATCTGGGAAAATGATAGGGACTGGAAAATGGTAGGGATTGGATTTGTGCAGCTGTGAGAAATTGATAGTTTTTTTAGCATAGGGTATATATGCAGCATGCGGGAGAGAGTGTGGATAGTTAACCTGCTAGTAGAGATTTGCATCTTGTTGAGTAACCATGGAATAAATGTAAAGCGGTCAGGTTTCAGGCAGAATGTCCCCTTTTCCCTAACCATGCGGGCATTCTGCAGGTAACCTGCCTGGGTATGTGGCTAAATTGTGGAAGTGATCCACCCCACTCTTCCCTGACGATATGGCTAATTGCTCCCTGTAGCACAGTAAAGTGAAATAACTCTTTTTTTTTCACTAATGCACTATACAGGGAGGAGGCACTATGGAGGGTAGTGGGTGGGGCTTTAGGAGTTTAGTTCTACTTTAAATTAACCTTTAGTATGTTATAGAATGGCTAATTGAAAGCAAATTTTCAGTTGACTTTGGGGTTTTTTAAATATTTATTGTAATTACGACTTTTTATTACTCACCCCCTCTATTCAGATCCTCTCCTATTTTTCCAGTCTCTTAATCAAATCAATGCATGGTTGCTAGGGTAAATTGGACCCTAGCAACCAGGTTGGAGAGCTGCAGAATAAAAAGCAAAATAGCTCAAAAACAACATATATTACTTTTTTTTAACTAATTGCAAATTATCTCAGAATATCACTCTGATAAGCAAATAATTGATTATAACAATTTAGATAAGGAGGTCCCTTTGGAAAAGTAAAGCTGGCCATAGACATAAAGATTTTTAAAAGATCCAATGGTTATTGTGCGAACACGATTGTCTCAAAACGATCGTTTAAATGTCCAATGTGTCCATCAACTAAAAAGACCATTTCAGGCGATATTGCCAGCAAAACTGAAGGATCGCAGCCTGCTTGCACTGCAAACATAGGTAAATTGCATGGGGACCGATAAAGATTTTCTAACCTGGCCAATCAATTTTCAGACCAATGTTGGACGAATAATCGTAAGATGTACGATCGTTCGAATCCTACTGACTGCACGATAATTTGACAGATTGGTCGTACTTCGCTAATGGTGGCCATACACTGAGAGATCCACCCTAGGGCCCAACGTTTGGATCAGAATGAAACGGATATGGGCGGTCAGATCGCGGGACCGCATCAACCAACAGATTTTTAATACTGCCCGATTGACATCTGGCTGACTTTCGGCCAGCTATCGATCGGGGAAGCCTGTCAGAGGGCCGAAAAACTGCCTCGGAGTTCCATGACCTGTATAAAAACACTCGGCCTTCGGGCTCGTGTTTTTATATGGTCATGAAACTCCTTGGTAACTTATAATATCCTTATATTTTACAATAGGGGGTACTTTATTCACTATATATAATCATTTTCCAAAGAATGACGGACTCCAGGACTTCATAGTAGAATCAACCAAGGTGAAGTTTATTTGTCAACGTTTCGGTCCAGTCTGGACCTTTCTCAAGACATGATATATATATATATATATATATATATATATATATATATATATATATAAATGGCTCTGACTGTAACTATAAGAAAATGATACAGCACTTGCACACACAAAAAATAGATCTGCAAAAAGAGAAATGGTGTGATGCCAGCAGTCCTTTAATAATAATTTATATTTTGTCTATTCTTTTTATTATTAAATAAATAATATCTAAAAGAGCCTTTTAATGAATACGTTCTGTACTCTGAACTGGTGATGCACATAAATGAATACTGTTCTTTTCATGAAGGGTAGCTCTTAGCTTTAATGCAAGGGGAATACTGCATGATTTAGAAAGTGGTTATGAGCTGGGAATTGTCTGGCTCCTTTTTCGAAGGCAACGTCATAGATATAGGCTTGTGGGAAGCGTTAAGTGTTTAGCCCTCACTCACTACTTGTAATAATAGTCTTAATGGAAGGGTGTCTCAATCAATACATCAAGACGGCCGTTAACAGATTATTATAATGGAGCTTACGCAAGTTTTCTTTTGTTTCATGTTGGGGTTTAGAAAAAAAAGATGTAGAACTTAAGAACAGTGTAAATGTTACCTATCTTTAAATATGCAAATTTCAATGCAGCGTGGAATATCCAGTGGTTAAGGAAACTTGCAAGCTCTGAAGTGCGGATACATTTACTACCGGAAGCTGGTTCCTGAAGTCACCAAAGGAGAAACTATACCCATGCTACTATCGTATTTATACAAGCACGGAGAGAAGCAAGCCTAACAGAGGAAATATTCCATATATTACACCACTTTCCATTTCAGTGGATGCTTTTGTTCTACAAAAAGCTTTTTATCGGTGCTGCCAAGGATTGGATATGTCATCTCTCCTAAAGGAAGACATGGAAAAAAAACTCTTCAAGCCAAAGGGACACACTTTGTGCGAGTTCATCGAGACAAAATCTGAATTGAAAGAGAGGTTTTATTTGTGTACATCAGGTAATATGCAATATATTATTACCATTGTCATGAGTGGGGTATGATAAGGGACGGGATATAGGAATACTGTCATAAAAAAGAAAGGCTGCTATGACATGGGGGGGTCACATTTAGCAATTGGTCATTGGAATGTGTTTTTCTTGGTAATTTCTTTGGGGTAAATTGTGTTCTAGCAGCAAAGCAATGATAATATTACATATTCCACGTAGTATTCATTACAATGCAGCTTTTCAATAAGCAACGAAGACGATGACACTTTATTAAATACTATAGTTTATTCAGCATGGAGAGGGCTTTAAAGGCATTCTGTAAATTACACCGTGATTTCTTAGCTTTCCTAAGGCTCTGCCATCTTCTCTAACTCAAAAGGGGCTGCATCTATAGAGCAGAATAAATTTAGCTGCGGAAAAACCCACTAGCAGGCAATTTTGTTTAATTTTTCTTTCCATGTTCCGTTTGAAAACCTGCCAAATGGAAATGCAAGATAAGTGTTGTGCCAAGATAATCAACCAAGCTGTTCTATTAAAGGGACAGCATGGCATAAAAATAGGTTCACATGAAAGGGAATTCTTTTCTTCGTTCCTTTTAACTTGCCAGGGATATATTTTTTCCTTAGTGTTTTCTGCTTCTTCATTAATGCAGAAGAGCAAGCTTTTTTTTTTTCTTAAGTAGTGTCGGTTACAAAAGCAGAATTATTTGTAAAATAGTATCCTTAATTATTTAATTAAGTAATTTATAAATATCATAGATTGTCCATCATGTAATGGCCCTTTGATATGTGTCTATGCTATAAGAAATATGCTGCCCTTTACAGCTGTCCTGCACCCAGCAAATTTATTTTTTGCCTTATGAAAAAAAATGTCATTTTAAGTAAGTTTTCAATATAAGTCTGAGTCTGATGCTTCTAACAAAGTAACAGGAGTCCAGTCACATCTAGGTCTTTTATCAGCTGCTTTACAACACTGATCAGGTGTCAGAGCCAGGAATGCAGAGAATGTAAACAGACAAATACTGCATTCATTCACGTATAGCTACATATATATTTACATATCTTAAAATGTCTAATGAATGTATATTGCAATGTTACTTAGAATTACAATTTATTTCACTTTTGTGGATGAAGCTTATCAATTGTCATCTTCTGTTTCTTCAGCTTTTCGTTTTTATGGCAACATTTTAATGTTTAAAATAATAATGCATGCATCTTATATTACTTAACTAAACATTTTGTTATCCAGATATACAGCAGGTTAATGAACCCATCTCCAGGTGAAGTGCTAGGTGCAAAAATTAGTACAGAATTGCATCCATCGAATTTGGTGCACAAATAAGTGCAGAATTGCATCCATCAAATTACCATCTACTAACACATTGAGCCTATATGTACTCCTCCATACTATGTGCTCACTTCTTATTGCACCTGCTGTTATGCATAGATTGCAGGGGAGCCATGTACAATACACCCGCCTAGGCTAGTTTTTAGGTACTAAAGTTTTATATCTGAGAAAAATGCATAGATATAGCTCTGTGAGACATTGCTCTTAAGGCATAACTTATATTAGGTGGATATACACAAGCTGATAATGGCTCTTGGTCCTGTCAAGTGAGGATCATGGATACAATTCTCTACCAAGTCTGTATGAGCATCTATATGATCCAACTGGTTGGCCTCTATGTTCAGTTAATGGGCAAATCATGCAAAAAGTATTGTTGAGCTTGGCGGATGAGTTGATCTGCCTGTGTATGGCAGATGAATTGTTGGTTAGTCGATTTGTGGGCATCCACTTCAACCACTGCGTAAGACCAAAATCCAGTGTGCCTGCATTACATTTGATTAGCCAAAACAAAGTGTTTACCGTATGATTCCCATTAGAGCCTTTTATGGCTATTGGCTGACCCAGAAACATATGCGGTAAGTTAAAAATTTCATTAAGCACAGCCAAAATACACAGAATCTCAACTTGTATCACGTGGCCACTTTTTGAGTGCAGACTGCAAATTTACATCCCTTGCTCATGTGTTACTATTATATTTAATTGTATAGCACTAAAAAATTCACGCTGGATTTTACAGAGCTTATTTCTCAAGGTGGCCATAGACGTTATTATGATCTTTCCAGGAAAGATCGTTCGCTTCAATACACACGAGTAGAGCAGAATCGTCAGATATACAGGTAGAAACAATAGAATTCTACCTCTATCTGACGATTCAGCACTAAAAATAGGGTACCTTCGGGTACCTTCAAAGGCGCCGATCAAAATTTTCCGGCCAGCCCAATTGGTAAGGCAATAACCAACTTTTATGCTGATATGGGTCGCTCTTCTCCCATATACAGGCACCGAATATTGTATGAAATATTTGTACGGTATGGAGCAAACCAGAGTACAGAAAGTGTTGGCTTTGTCTTCAGTTTATGTTGAACTACAACTGGGCTCCAAGGTGTTCTGGTTGGTGAGTGTCTTCTCTTCAGTGATATATAAATCATATTGTGCACAGCACTGCTCCAGCATGCTTATTAAAAAATGAGGGTGACTTTAGGAAGGAGGTGATAGGAGTAGTGGTGTGCACCATACAGGTATAGGATCAATATTCTGGTAACTCATCCAGAAAGTACAGAATTACATGATGGCCATCTCCCATCTCCAAATAATAAAGATTTTTTTTAATTATTTCATTTTTCTCTCTAATAATAAAATAGTACTTTATACTTGATGCAATGTAAGATATAATTAATCCTTACTGGAATCAAAATCAGCATATTGGGTTTATTTTATGTTTGATTGATTTTATAGTAGACTTAAGATATGGAGATCCCAAATACAGAAAGATCCTTTATCCAGATAACTCCAGGTCCTGAGCATTCTGAGCATTCTGGATAACAGGTTCCATACCTACATTACCTTTTATTAGTAAGGGATATAGAAAAACCCATCACATATAACTTGTTACAATAATTACTATTCAGCTGTGTTCCTATAGTGGGACATTGTAAAAAGATCTTAAAATTATTCGAAATGTCTGTCTGTTAATGGGGGATGCCAATACAAGGCCATACTTACTCCTTTACTCATGTATCTGAGTGCCAGATGATGTTTGTCTAGGTATGAAAGTCATCAAGAATACACAACAATCTTCTACTACTAAGTTTAAAAAAAATGAAGTATGCAGATGTAGTTCATATAAATGGATGTAAAGAAGTGAAGAACCACATGAGCATTGTGAGCGGTTGCAAGGCCAGGATTTTCAGTAGGGTCATAAAGGGTGCTAGCCAGCTTTTTATGTATCACAATAGCCCATTATAAAATTGACAGTTGTACATAAAAAATGTAATAATGGGCAACCCAATACATTTTGAGTTAGAAAACCAGTGCTAACCAGCAGTTTGTGCCTGTGCAAATCGTGCCCCTTCATTCTGCATTGTTGCCCATCAGTTACTGTAAGGGCACATCATTTCATACCTAGAGGAGTTATCGAATGATTACCCATAATTAAAAATTGGTTAAATAGTTTTTTAGTAAGAAAGAGCATAGAACTTATAGTTTTCTTTGTGAGGCTGAAGTGGCAGACTGCATTCTGGGGGATTGATTTGCTTTCCTCTGGATCAACTTGTAAAGGTTTTTTGGAAAGGTTGAGCTGGATGGACTAATGCCCCCTTTTTAGCTTACTCTGAAACTATTTAATGAGGTAAATATGATGTATATTTAATTACATATCTGAGCTAATAGGCTTTCTCTTTGTCTGGCCTTTTTCCAATATTTATTTTTTGACCTCAGCTTTTTACAAAATTCTCACCTCTATGGAGACAGGGATGTTTGTCTGTATTTTTTGTCTGTATTATCTATAATGTCATGCAATTCTCTATTATATATTATTTAGCTGAAACTGTTTTGGAACCTGGACCAATTTATGTTTTGATTTGAGCTGACACTAGAAACAATCAAACAAAGCACTGGAAAGAAACAAAAGAAATAAAATATACAACAGCTTTTCTTTTTTTTCCCCTTCATTTTGCTCTCTTTCCTTTCTGTAACAACAGAATCAACCCAAAAATGTTAATAGGGGAATGTAATATACAGTACGTCGGTAACGCAAAAACTATTCCCAATGCGAAAAGTTAAGCCTTTAAACGAACAAATTTTGCTTTGTGCGAATTTAAAATAACGTTTGCGTATCCGAAAACTGTTTAGTGACCAATTCTGCCAGCGGAAGGCCGTTTGCGAATTTTATAATTTGCGCTAATCACTGTCAATGTAATAAAACTTCTTACTGAAAAAGTCGCAATGTTTGCTCCAAAAGATTACAACACCTTCAAGCACTTCTTAAGTGTGCGCAATTATAATCCGCAATAATGATTCGCAATGCAATAACCGTTTAAGGAACAATATTACAACTGCGAGATGCGGATTTTTACACTTATTGGTGTGCAATGTTTTTCTATTTGCGACTTTAATTTCATTCCCCCTTAGAGTTTTTTTGGCTAAGTGCAAGTACTTGTGATATTACTCATTTTCCATTTTGGTAAGGTCCTGCAGTAAATTATGCATCAGGGCCCATGAGTCTTTTGCTACATGCCTATTATATGGCCTTTGACATCTACTTGTGTCGTAGCAGATTAAGTTTAGGGTTTTTTTTTTTAAAGACAATTATCCTTATAAGTCAACAAGATTCAAGTACCAACAAATTGAGACCATACACTGTCAGTTAACCTAGACAGGTGCATCTCCACAGTCATTTTTCTCTTGTATTGTAAACTGTTCTCCCTTCTATATTTTTTTTTATTTTGCTACTTTTGTGACTTTTTAATCCAGTAGTTTTGTTCAGTTTTTTTCCCCATGCTTTGCAGACTTGCGTCTCCTACCTATAGCATACACTCCTTCCTCCCTTAGTCTGTTTATGTACAGGTTTTCTAATACTGCTTAATTCAGACCACAATTTCATCATCTTTATTCCTCAACTTTGTTTTCTGCCCAAAGTACATCATTTTCCTGTCACCTTTTCCCGTCTGATAAACCTTTCCCTAAACTTCAAACTTAATTTTCTACTTCCCTTTTCCAGTCTACCCTGACCATTTTATCCATTTCCCTTCTACTAAACTGATATCTTAAAGGAGAATTCAACCCTATAATAAAAAAACCCATACCCCTACCCCACGTAGACCCCCCTCCCTCCTCCCCACAGCCTAACTGCCCCCCCCCCTGGGGAAATGCCCCATACTTTATACTTACCTCTCGGTGCAGATTGAGGCAGCGGAGTTCCACACTGCCATCTAGTGGGTATTTGGTAAGCTCACTGGGCATGTGCAGTTGAAGCAATTTGCTGCGCTTTCTCCAAAACAGATGGAGATTGCCGATTTCCCAGTCAGCTTACCAAAGACCCACAAGATGGCTGCCTGAATCTGCACTGAGGGGTAATTATGGGGCATTTCACCGGGGGGGGGCAGTAAGGCTGGGAGGAGGAAGGAGGGGTGGTATGGGTTTTTTTTTTTCCTTTTTTATCCCCCTCTTTTTTACTATCCTTCCAAACACATTAGGCCACTTTTTTAATCTGAGCTGAAAGGGTCACTAGGGGCTCCTTAGTGACCCCAATTTCTTTCTGGACTTGTGCCAAAATTACTGTGACCATCCTCCCAAACCCAATGTTAAAAGTCAGCAAGCTCTCAGGAGGCAGAGTGTGACATAGAGAGAAGAGACAGCTACACACGCAGCACCAACAGGAGGGCAGTCAATGACCAGTTGGAAGTGAGGGCTGGCTGGGCCAATAGATCAGAAGGTCCATAGCAGGAGCTGAGGAGTATGTACAGCATTGTCAACCCTGGCTGCACAGAGGAAACTTTTACAGAAAGGAAAAGTGCATCATGTGGGGGACTGTCTGTGCACGGCCAATCTAATTATCTACCTAGCCTTGTTTGGATGGTGGCAGAAGGGGATATTAGTCACCCAGCAACAAACAGGGCAAAAAGCCGCCTCGGGTAACATTAAGAGCCAAATTTCCGTTTTTTAAAATGGAAATTCGGCTCTTCTAGTGCAGCAAGTGCAATAGCACTTGCTGCATAAGCGATGCGGCCCCTCCTCCACCTGCTCCGACGCTAGAAGATAGAAGCGTGGAGTGGAAGGGGGGCAGCAGCAGCCCCTGAAGCGCCCCTGGCAACTAATCTTCTCTGCTGCGGGCGACTAATGTCCCCAAATGCTTTCCCACCTGCAAGAATGTGAATCGCCTGCAGAATGACACATGAATCACTTCATTTTCCGAAGCTGCCTCACAAGGAAACTTCGGAATTCTAAAGTGATACATATGCCATCCCGCCAATGATTCGCATTCTTGCGGGCATAAATGCATTTTGGGGAGATTAGTCTTCCTGTCTGCAACAAAAGCCATGGATTTTCTGTAACTGAAGGAATAGGCAAAAAATATGTTCAGGGACTCCAATGAGTGATTACCTGGATACTGACCTGGCCCTGTGTTCTGACCTAATTTGTGATTAACCCATTGTATACTGCTGATGGACTTATTATCTGGTATGTAAGTAGCCTCCATTCTGATTTGCTTCAACCTAGAATTGACCTGGCTAACAGAGTCCTTCCTTTTGGTTTCTATGTGTTTTTCTTACAATCCAAAATTATGACTTGCTTCTATACTCTTTTTAGCTGGGTTGCTATGATACAGTGTTCATAAGGTTTTATTTTTCTCTATATATTCTGTTTATCAAATCTATGAAGCGAAGTCTGCATTTCCCACAGTGCCTTACTTGTGCCCGTTATTCTGGTCAATAATGCACGGCATGGTGGGAACTGTGTCTTGGCTGGAGGAGAATTTACTTGTGGATTGTTTTAGTGGTGCATGTAGTCAGAACCAGCAGTGCAGAGACAGTAAAGGACAAACAAATACTGCTTTTAATATCAATATCAATCAATAAATAATAAAACATGTGTTATTAATATCTATTGTAAAGTTGCATAGAAATGAGTATAATGCAAAATGTTCCAATCCCTATTCCAGCCTTAGTAAACTCGATTGGCTGAAATATCTTCCATGCCATATTTCTCAATTATTGAGAAATAAAGACACACCCTTTCTGTTTGCAAAATATTCATGTTTTCACTTAAATGGGTATTAAAACCCCAAGCAAAGACCATAAAATTATTCAGGAAATTCACAATTTCACAAGTTAAAGTCCTATTTGTACCAGAATAAATTCTGCTCTGACCATAGATACTGCAGTTCTGACAATACAACAATCTTATATAGACTGTCTCATAATTGGTTGAATTAGCACATGTTTACACGAGAGCAGAAATGCTACAACCCTTTCACTGTCCATTCACTCAGCGTGTAACATTTCTCAGGGGAGAAATAACATCATAAGGAAATGTGAGGCTTACTCATAGTTACATAGTTAAATTGGGTTGAAAAAAGACATCAAGTTCAACCTCTCCAAATTAAGCAGCATATATACACACCCCTCCACTCTTTCACACAAATCGTATTTGCCCATAGCTATACTAACTGTAGAGTTTAGTATCAAAATAGCCTTTGAAATTATGTCTGTCCAAAAAATCATCCAAGCCCCTTTTGAAAGCATCAACAGAATGAGCATCACAACATCACCCGGCAGTGCATTCCACAACCTCACTGTCCTCACTGTGAAGAACCACCTACGCTGCTTCAAATGAAAGTCCTTTTCTTCTAGTCTGAAGGGGTGGCCTCTGGAGCGGTGATCCTCTTTATGGGTAAAAAGGTCCCCTGGTATTTGTCTATAATGTCCTCGAATATATTTGTAAAGTGTAATCATGTCCCCTCACAAGAATTTAAGTCTTCCGTCCTTCTAACCAGTTTAGTTGCACGTCTCTGCACTCTCTCCAGCTCATTTACATTCCTCCTAAGGACTGGAGTCCAAAACTGCACTGCATATTCCAGATGAGGTCTTACTAGCGATCTATAAAGAGGTATAATTATGTTTTCATCCCTTGAGTTTATGCTCTTTTTTATGCAGGACAGAACTTTATTTGCTTTAGTAGCTACAGAATGACACTGCCCAGAATTAGACAACTTGTATCTATAAAAAACCCAAGATCCTTCTCACTTCACACTGCCATTTAGTGTATAACTTGCATTTATATTATTTTTGCCAAAGTGCATAACCTTGCATTTATCGACATTGAACCTCATTTTCCAGTTTGCTGCCCGGTTTCCCAACGTAGACAAATCACTCTGCAAAGTGGCAGCATCCTGCATGGAACATATAGTTCTGCGCTATTTAGTATCATCTGCAAAAATAGAAACTGTACTTTCAATGCCCACATCCAGGTGATTAATAAACAAGTTGAAAAGCAAGGGACCCAGTACAGAGCCCTGCGGTACCCCACTAACAACACTGGTCCAATTAGAAAATATTTATCACCACTCTTTGTAGTCTATCTTTTAGCCAGTTCTTTATCCAGTTACAAATACTATGTTCCAGGCCAACATTCCTTAATTTAAGCAGTAACCTTCTGTGTGGCACTGTATCAAATGCTTTAGCGAAGTCTAAGTAAATCACATCCACTGTCATCCCAAAATCGAGGTCCCTGCTTACCTTCTCATAAAAAGAAATTAAGTTAGTCTGGCAAGATCTATTACAAATAAAACCATGCTGGCACAAACTCATAGTATTGTTATTAGCTATGAAGTCCAGTATCCTATCCTTTATTAATTCTTCGAAAATCTTTCCTACCACAGATGTCAGACTAACTGGCCTATAGTTTTGAGGCTGAGAACGGGATCCCTTTTTGAATAGCGGCACTACATTAGCAATTCGCCAGTCTCTCAGCACCATGCCAGACCTCAATGAATCCTGAAAAATTAAGTAGAGAGGTTTGGCAATCACAGAGCTAAGCTTGCTAAGTACCCTGAGATGAATCCCATCTGACCCTAGACCTTTGTTTATCTTAACATGGTCTAGTGTCTTTTGAATTTCATCATGTATGAACCATGCATCATTAGATGTATTATTAGAATTGGTACTATTAATAAGGAAACCATTTGTGTAGACAGATGAAAAGTATGCATTCAAAATCTGAGCTTTTTGCTTGTTCTCATCAACCATCTGACCCCCCTCTTATAATAAAGGTCCCACCCTTTCCTGCTTAATTTGTTTACTATTACTATTTTATTATTATATTTTTTGGGGGATTCTTTTTACTGCTTTTTACTGCTTACTGCAATATCCTTTTCACATCAACCACATCAACATCAACACTTCTATTGAACCAAAAAGGTGCTTTGCAACGATGTTCCTTGTTTACAAGCGGAATATACTGACATATATTTATTAAGACTTCCCATTTTTGTTCAGTATTTAAACCTGTGAAAAGCATTTCCCACTTAATATGTTGCAGAGATGCCCTTATACTGTCAAAGTTTGCACACCTGAAATTCAATGTCTTAGTTACTCCCTTATAGAGCTGCCTCTGCAACAGAATCTCAAAGGAGACCATGTTATGATCACTATTCCCTAAATGCTCACCCACACAATTGCTAGAGATGAGTTCAGTATTATTAGTTAATAAAGATCCAAAAGAGAGTTATTCCTAGTAGGTTCTTGAACTAGCTTGTTGAAGTTGTCATTCAGCACATTTATAAATCTACTAGCTTTATCTGTCTTGGCAACCCCATTACCCCAGTCAATGTCCGGATAACTGAAGTCACCCATAATAATAACAACTTGACCTAGTTGTGAAGTCACTTCTATTTGTAAAAGTAGCTGGGTTTCATACTCGTCACTTACACAAGGTAGTTTATAGCATAGACCCATGATAATTTTCTTTGTAGCCTTTTGCCAAGTCAAAATATGTACCCAGAGGGGTTCCACACCCTCACCAGTGCCAGCAATGGTTATTTCTTTAATGCATGGCTTTAATTCAGGCTTTACATACAAACACACTCCTCCCCCTTTTTAATCCCTTTGTCCCTCCTAAAAAGGGTGTAACCATTTAAATTCACAGTCCAGTCACATGCTTCATCCCACCAGGTCTCAGTGATACCAATTAGATCATAATTTTTAGAGCATGCAAATCATTCTAGGTCTCCCATTTTACCTGACAAATGTCATGTCTATGAAGTTTACACTTTGCTCAGTACATTCCTAATAAACTAATAGTTCATCTACAGGAAGGTAAAAAGAACATTTAATGGGGAAAAAACCCTTCCTGCATGGATGAATATTGACTGTAAGCATTATTCGCTCTCTCGTCATATCACGTCTAGACTATTGTAACTCTCTTTTAATTGGCCTTCCCCTCCAGAGACTGTCACCTCTCCAGTCCATACCACCGCTGTGAGGCTCATACACCTCAGCAACCACTCCTCCTCTGCCATACCATTCTGTCAATCCCTCCACTGGCTTCCACTACCGTTCAGAATTAAATTCAAATTAATGACACTGACATTCAAAGCACATCATAACTCTGCCCCTCCCTGCATCTCTGAACTCATCTCTATATACTCACCCAACTGCTTACTACGCTCCTCTACTGACCTGCTACTCAACACTTCTCTCATTACCTCCTCACATGCTCGGATTCAAGACTTTGCTAGAGCTGCTCCCCTCTTCTGGAATTCTCTCCCACGGTCTGTCCGACTTTCTCCCAACCCTTCTATCAAGAAATCTCTTAAAACGCACTTCTTTCGAGAAGCCTACCGTCATTCTTAACTACCAAATGCAACACTACATACAGTACCACATTTCTCACCCACTTAATTCAATCTTGCCCATTCCCACATCTTATGTATAGCTCCCTTACCTTTAGATTGTAAGTTCTTTCTATATAGGGCCTTCCTCACCTTTTTATGTGCATTGATTGTGATTGAATGTAACTCCAATGTAACTCAATGTATGTAATTCATGTGATTTAGTTGTATAATCACATTTACTTTAAAGCGCTACGCAATATGTTGGCACTATAGAAATACATTTTAATAAATAAATAATAATAATATCAGTGTATGGGTTCAACAGACATATGTATGAAGACAAAGCAGATTGAATGTTAGACCCCCTTGCCCTCTTGTTACACCCTTGGCCTTTCATATCTCACACACACACTCACACAGCATTCACTCCAAACAATTAAATGTAACTATAACTAATAGTTAATAACTATACTTACCTGTACCTGTAGCAAGGAAAAGTTTATAAATTGTTTAATAACTTTATACATGGTATAAGGTCCTACACGAAGGACAGAGGATTTTCTTCAATTGGCATGAAATGCTCCATTGGAGACTGCAGGAAAAAAGAGAAAAATAACCATTTGGCCAGGATGATATGGACTATGTAATGATATTAATCCAAGGCTATATTTCTATTTAATTAACATACAGCAATCATGTACTTACTGCTCTTAGCTGGAAAGGGGTTGGTACATTTTTCTTTCCAGCTCCACTCAGTCGATAGATGAAAAAATGGGTGGTGTTTTATATTGCCATGAGTACCAAGATGATGACATGAATCATTCTCTAGGAGCTAAAGTAAAGAAACATAATTCCATACTTAATATGTGTATTACTTGCAAGTACCATGTGCACATTACAATGATTGGTTATCCATAAGCAATGGAGATGGGGCATTAATGAAGAACTCTGGGGTTCAATATTGGCCTCAACCTGTTATTCCATCTCACTTCTCATGCTTACTATTCTCAGAAGCAGGCCTGGAATGGCAATCGTACATTCAGGCAAATGCCAGAGGGGCTGCTGTAAGTTGCAATGAAAAATACTAGTTAGTGGGCTGGGGGGCAGGTTGGGCCTCTGTGTACTTGAAATGCCAGGGCTTATTTTGACTCCCAGTCATGTGCACAGATAAAAATGGAGGTATGACCCCTGTTTAAATGTACAATATACTTCTGTATACAGATTCTAAGATATTAATTACAAATGGCCATACTAACATATTAATTACAAATGCTAAGATATTAATTACTAAGATATTAATTACAAATGCCCATACTATTGAAACCCATATACCCCAGTGTCCCTGCCGGCAGCCAATGGTCCTGTCACCAAAAATATTGGGAACTGCCAGGCCAAAGTCACATTTTTTGACATGGGCGTCTTGGTCCATCAGCATAGAGTCCTGCAGGTTGCAGGTAGATGTTTCGGGAGTGGGTATAGACGCGGTTCTCCAGGTTTGCGGGTGGCATATCAGGTTGTGGGTCTTCTACCATTTTTTTCTGATCACGCCTACTTCCACCCACTTCCGTTCCACCCACTTCCGTTGATGTCACTTCCGGTTTACAATGACAGCACTTCCACTTTTTTTCTGATCACGCCTACTTCCGATGATGTCACTTCCAGTTTACAATGACAGCACTTCCTGATTCTTAATGGTCAGTGGGTCACAGACCATGTTGAGGATAAGGTTCTTGTGGGTCAGGTATCGGGTCCAAGCTGGTACGAATGCGGATTGCGGATCCAGGTTGTGGGTATACACAAATGAGGAACCAGCTAATGAAGTTTTCCTTGTTAATAGCCCCAATTCTAATACATCCAATGATGCATGGTTCACACATGAGGAAATTCAAAAGAGACTAGAAAATGTTAAGATAAACAAAGGTCCAGGGCCAGATGGGATTCACCCCAGGGTACTTAGCGAACTTAGCTCTGTGATTGCCAAACCTCTATACAAAATTTTTCAGGATTCATTGAGGTCTGGCATGGTGCCGAGAGACTGGCGAATTGCTAATGTGGTGCCGCTATTCAAAAAGGGATCCCATTCTCAACCTCAAAACTATAGGCCAGTTAGTCTGACGTCGGTGGTAGGAAAGCTTTTTGAAGGATTAATAAAGGATAGGATACTGGACTTCATAGCAAATAACAATACTATGAGTTTGTGCCAGCATGGTTTTATGCGTAATAGATCTTGCCAGACTAACTTAATTTCTTTTTATGAGAAGGTAAGCAGGGACCTTGATTCTGGGATGGCAGTGGATGTGATTTACTTAGACTTTGCTAAAGCATTCGATACAGTGCCACACAGAAGGTTACTGGTTAAATTAAGGAATGTTGGCCTGGAACATAGTATTTGTACCTGGATAGAGAACTGGCTAAAAGATAGACTACAAAAAGTGGTGGTAAATGGAACATTTTCTAATTGGACCAGTGTTCTTAGTGGGGTACCACAGGGCTCTGTACTGGGTCCCTTGCTTTTCAACTTGTTTATTAATGACCTGGATGTGGGCATTGAAAGTACAGTTTCTATTTTTGCAGATGATACTAAATTGTGCACAGCTATAGGTTCCATGCAGGATGCTGCCACTTTGGAGAGTGATTTGTCTAAGTTGGGAAACTGGGCAGAAATCTGGAAAATGGGGTTCAATGTTGATAAATGCAAGGTTATGCACTTTGGCAAAAATAATATAAATGCAAGTTATACACTTAATGGCAGAGTGTTGGGAGTTTCCTTAAGTGAGAAGGATCTTGGGGTTTTTTATAAATAACAAGTTGTCTAATTCTGGGCAGTGTCATTCTGTAGCTACTAAAGCAAATAAAGTTCTGTCCTGCATAAAAAAGGGCATAAACTCAAGGGATGAAAACATAATTATACCTCTTTATAGATCCCTAGTAAGGCCTCATCTGGAGTATGCAGTGCAGTTTTGGACTCCAGTCCTTAGGAGGGATGTAAATGAGCTGGAGAGAGTGCAGAGACGTGCAACTAAACTGGTTAGGGGGATGGAAGACTTAAATTATGAGAGGAGACTCTCCAGGTTGGGGTTGTTTTCTCTAGAAAAAAAGGCACTTGCGAGGGGACATGATTACACTTTACAAATATATTCGAGGACATTATAGACAAATATCAGGGGACCTTTTTACCCATAAAGAGGATCACCGCACCAGAGGCCACCCCTTCAGACTAGAAGAAAAGGACTTTCATTTGAAGCAGCGTAGGTGGTTCTTCACAGTGAGGACGGTGAGGTTGTGGAATGCACTGCCGGGTGATGTTGTGATGGCTGATTCTGTTGATGCTTTTAAGAGGGGCTTGGATGATTTTTCGGACAGACATAATATCAAAGACTATTTTGAGACTAAACGCTACAGTTAGTATAGGTATGGGCATATATGGTTTGTGTGAAAGAGTGTGTGTGTGTATGCTGGGTTTTTAATTTGGAGGGGTTGAACTTGATGGACTCAATTTAACTATGTAACTATGTATGGTCGGGTACGGGTTCCGAAAAATGGACCTGCGCAGGCTCTACATCAGGATTGAGATCTATGTTATATAAAAAGTATTTGTAAGGGTTTATAAGATAGGTAAAGTAGATACAGAAATAATAAAATTGAGGGTAGGAAGCAATGTAAAAGTGATCAAAATATACATTACAGAAACAGAAACCTTATGGATATGAGATCTGAAGAAACAGAGCTATACTGACTGATGAACAGGCCACACACGATCTTCACTGAATGTAAACAAAAACAAAATGTTAACAAAGCAAAATGTAAACATATTCACTTGTATTTATCCCTTCTTTTATGTTGCCAAAAAATAGAGATACAAACAGGTGCATTATTATTATTTCTTGTTTGCCAACTCCTTTTCCTAAAATCCCCCATATCACTTACAGCACTGTGTCTGGCTCCAGGCTCCCAGAAGTAATCCAGGTGATGTGCAAGGCTTCCTCCACTGAGGTAGTCTATCACCATGAAAGCATGATGCTGGTTAGACAGACAAATGGAAATAGATTAAAACACAGGAAATAATGGTGCAAATCTGAAGAAATGCCAATATTGACTAAGTTTTATACAGGAGTGTGAAAAGCTGCATAACCTTGGCACAGGAATGGGTTATCATGAGGCATTATGAGCACACTGGCCTCTATCCTGATGCTGTTGTAATTGCATTCAGGAGTCTTCTTTATCACTTTCATGGCCACTTTCTGTTTGGCAATTGTAGCCAACATAACCTGAGAAATCAACAGAGAAATTAGTATTAAGGTTTTCTTGTAGGGACACTACTAGTCAGTCATACTGAATAGGTAGAAAGATCACAGAACTGACTGGACTTCAGTTCAAAAAATGGAAACCTGGTTCACATACTTCCCCTTATTACTGTACATAAATCTGGTTCATAATAAAAAGTAATATATACTGTCCATGTACAAGCATAGCAGCAATTGAATTGCACTGTAAATGACTGAAGTATATTTAAAAGGAAGAGACTCATCAACCTTATCAGCCATTCTATGTATATGTTTAAGCAATTAATATTTTATGGACAGGCACTTATAATTACAAAATTGCACTGAATTGTTACCTGAGTTTAACAAGGTTCCCTTTACTATACAGTTTTGAACTTTTTGACTTTGTCTACTTCGATGTAGATAATGGGAGATTCCTGCTAGATAATAACGTTTGGTTCCCTTACAGAATTACAGCTAAACTAATCCACATCTCAGCAAGACAAAAACAAGAAATATAAAAATCCCCAAAAAGCAAATAGTGGCAAGACAACAGGGGCAAGAGACAGTTTGAAGAGATCCTGTCATGGGAAAACATGTTTTTTTTTTTTCAAAACGCAGTTAATAGTGCTGCTCCAGTAGACTTCTCCACTGGAATCCATTTCTCAAAAGAGCAAACAGATTTTTTTTATATTCAGTTTTGAAATCTGACATGGGGCATAAAGGGCAAGCTAAAATGGACCCCGCAGAAGAGAATAATTGTTATGGTAACTTCTGACTTTTAGTACAAAGCATAGGCTGTTGTGGAGTATAAGGACAGTTTAGCAGAGTTTGTAAAGCAGATTACAAAAAGTACAAATGTAAATTTTTACTGTTGTCCCTCTTTAAAAATAAAATCAATTTTCTGCTTGATAATTAGTGACGACCCCTAAGCTTAGCTTCTCAAAAGCTGTTCAGAGCCCACTGAGCATGTGAGTGTCACAGACACTTTCCCCTGTGACAAGTTTGAAGTCCTGGATCATTACTGCTATTGACAAGCTGAAACTTTAGGCTGGTGCAATAAGTTCAGCATATAATATATAGAATTTTTAGTCCTATTCATTTTTGTGTTTTAGTTCTCCTTTAAGGCAGAACACTATTTCAATATCACAAGGAAACTCTTTTTTAAGTGTTTCTGTACACTGCATCTAACTCGGAGCAATTCTTACAAACAACATATTGCTTGGGAGACAAACTACAATGGCTCATCTGTAGAACTGACACTAATTAGGGGCAGATTTACTAAATTCATATATATTCACATGAGGGATTTGAATATTCAATCGAATTTTCAAAAAGATTCAAATTCGAATTTCGAATATGCAAATTAGGCAAATTCGACCAAATTCGACCATTGAATATTCGATGGTCGAATACTTCCCCTTTGAATTTAAATTCGATCACCTACTTCGCCAGATTAAACCTACCGAAATGGGGATCATTCCCTAAGATCAAAAATCGTTCGAATAGTCGATTCGAATTCAATTCGAATATTCGATTTTCCCTATTCGATCATTCGTTCGATCGATCAAATTGCACTAAAAAAATTTGAATTTGATATTCGTATACAAATTTTTTTAATTCCCCACTATTCCCTGGTCGAATTTCGATTTTTTTTTTTTCATTGGAAATTCGACCTTTAGTAAATCTGCCCCCAACATTTTATTAGGCAATGATTTCACTTTTCTGATTGATATTTTTACACACTTTTTTAAAGATGCTGCATTAAATCCTGGTTCATTTGCTCATACCCCCACCTTATTGCAATAAAAAGGAAAGAAGCAGTTAATTATACATGAAAAGCATCTATACATCATCTTTTCATTTTCTTTCATTCAATGTGTCAGTCCAGACAGACCCATGAGAAAGATTCAATACCGTGTACATTGTAAACAATTGGATAAGTACTCCATCATTTTAAGAGACAGCAAGTAACATCAGTACTATCTTTTTCAGTGGCGAAACGGAAGGAGGTTCATATATCTCTGGTAAAGCACTATAAAGTATGCCTAGATGAGAAGTATGAAATAGCAGAGAGGTGGTTTCTTAAAGACTTGGAGTGTATTGATGGGATTGATGCTGATACAGTAAGTAGGATGATTTTATCATATAATATACTTTGTTTATTGACGGGAAAAGAAAAACTCAGCACTGTTTATTAATACTCTGTGATTTAATACAATGTTGTTATTCTGATTAATACAGTATAGTAATGTCAAATGTTATCTATTTTTAAATTTACATACTTTATCATGTGACTTATGCCTGCTCACTTTCTTTTTTTAGGGTCATTATGTAGCTTTTACAAAGGTAAAAATCAGGACAGTCAGTTAAGGACCAATAGTGTAATCTCAAAGGACCAAAGCAAGTAATAGAATTAGACTTAAGGAACTATAATGTACCTTATAAACTGGGCATATTGTGATAGCCCAGAGGTATGACCAGTATTGTTGAGTCTTGTACTTCCTATTCTTTATTTTCTTGATCAGATTGTTCCCTAGTCCTTGATGCAAAACAAATACTCAGAGGGGCAGATTTACTAAATTCACATGAAGGGTTCGAAGTTCGATCAAATTTTCAAAAAGATTCGAATTTTCAAAAAGATTCGAATTTTCAAATGTTTTTGAAGACCATTTCGACCAGTAAATTCTGAAAATTCGATCAAATCGATTGATTCGATTAAAAATCTTTTCGAATATTCGACAGTTGAAGTACTTCCCCTTTGAATTTTTATTTGACTGCCTAGTTCGCCGGATCAAAGCTGCCAAATTGGGTTTCATTATTTTTGATCGAATAGGAAACACTCGTTGAATCGATCGAGGAAATATTTAATCGATAAATCGAATTGCGGTAAAATCCTTCCAATTCGATATTCAAATTCTAAGAATGTTACTTCTTTGCCTATTCACATGGTCGAATTTTGAATTTTTTTCAATTTGAAATTCGACCCTTAGTAAATCTGCCCCGCAGTGTGCTCTTAGGTACTGTATCTCAATTTAGCTATAGGAATATTGACGGTCAACAGTGATGGGCGAATCTGGGGCTGAATTTCTCAGGAAATTCTCGAAACGGTGAAAAATTCATGAAACACCACTGCGTCTCGTTTTTGGATGCTGGCGCCCATTGATGGCGTTGAAAAAAAAAAAAGGGATGCCGCTGTCCAAAATGAGATGCTGGCGAATTTTTGCGGGAATTCGGAAATTCACCCATCACTACCAGTCAATGAAAACATTAATAAAAAGTGAGGTTATATAGCAAATATTTAACCCAAATAAGCACAACAGATCCATTACTGATCAATTAGATGTAACAGGAGATACTTTTGCCTGTGGTTCCTATATTTATGGTATAGAAGCAAACATTCAAGTTTTATACATGATGCATACTGGAGTGGTTTCTAAGCAGTTAAACACTGCTAGCTTTGCAATTACAGTAGCATTTGGCTTTTAAACATACCCTGTTTTGCAAGACCATCCCATTAAAACTGGGCAATCACACTCACTTATTGTATGCATTATTTCCAATGATCTTTTTGTTTCAGATGGCTTCCCTATCAGGATAGTGACACACGGGCAGATTCGGGGGGGTTTAGTCGTCTGTCGACTAATTGCCTCCTTGTCTGAGCAACAATCATCCCAAACTGCCTTCCTGAGCCATACCGCCGGCTTGAATATAAATCACTAGCCATATGGCACTTGTGGCGTTTTGTTTTCCGAAGTCGCCTGAAGTTTCCTTGTGAGGCAACTTCAGAAAATTAAGTGCCGCGAGTGCCATACCACTGACGACTTTTCATTCAAAACAGAGGTATGGCACGGGAACGCAGTTCGGGGAGATTGTCCCCTAGAAGAAGAAGCGATTAGTTTCCAGGCGACTAAATCTCCCTGAATCTGCTTGTATGTCACTACCGTCAAGCTGTTTAAATAACAGGACAGTGATTGGCTGTTTTGTCTTCACAGAACATATTCTGGAACATACCTAATACATATCGCCTGTCCATATACATAAAGATATTGCTATTAGATACTAGTTTTTTTTACAGTTTTGGGGACGTCTGTTCCGAAGAATGAGCAGAACAAACATCCTCGTAACATTGGATATCAGTTGAGTTGTTTGCCAAACAATAAAATCTGTTTGACATGTATTCATGTATAGTCAATCTTATTATGTTCCTTGCTCTTGCTCTACTGGAGTATTTACATGTATAGTCAGACTAGTGATTCCTACGTAGGATCATATAGTCAAGTGTGTATTCTGTCTAGTGAACAAGTTAAAGGATAATATAGGGCTGCTTTAAACAAAAGTCAGATAAAACATTGCTACATATGCATTATAGGTTATATGTTTAAAAGTTGAGTGGTGTTTGACCTTTATGTTTAGCTCTAGTGTCAGTGTCTAAATAGTGGCTAAATTCTAACTAATATTTTCTATATATTGTAATCTTTAACATGTATTCTAACTTATATTTTCAGGACAACTCACACTTTGATATGAAGTTTGAGGAAGTCTGCAATGTGGAGGCATACAGCTGTGCTTCAAAATATTCCTTTGTGAGAAGTATAATTAAACTAAATACACTCTACACCAAAAGAGACATCAAGGTTATTAATTTCGACTCCTCGTACATAGTCGATGGTGTGATCTGGTCTTCAAACAACGGCGACTGCTTAGTACTTATGAGAATATGCTTTTATGCCTCAAACCTATTATGTCTCTCCTTATGTCCTCTTCCATAATTAATATAACCGACTAAAGGATTGTCACAATCAGTCAAGCCTGTTCTACAATTTTTTATTAGATATTTATGTCCAGTCAGATTGAGCAAGATAGTTATATAGCATGCATAATGGAGATGCTAGAGTATATGGGTGAATTGGTTCTCATATTGTAATTGTAACCTGTTGGGACTTTAAATGATTTATGAATTAGGGAAGTCATTACAGTGGTACAAGGATATGGTTGTAGAATGCCCCACCATTTCTGTGTCCATAACTAATCATGTATAGGGCTATTCGTCTGCAAGAAAATGTGCTGAAATGAAAAACAGAAGCCTTCTTGTGAACAGAGCCAATATTATATACAGTATACATATGGACACCGCAAGTCAAGTCAACTTCTGCTACAAATACAGACTTATAATCCTGCTTTGTTTTTTTTAATAAAGATCAAAAGAACATAGAGGTGTTTACAGTGGTGGAGTTCAAAGGAAATAAATTAAATTCTTGACATAATTGTATCATCATAAACACAGCAGTTAGGCAGACAGTAGAAACTGTAAAAGAATGTTTTGACTGTTCATTAAAAATAATAACTATTAGAGGATAAGGATAGATGGGGCTCCAGACTAAAGTGAGAAAAGAGGTGTCTGGGGTCACTACATTAGTTTAAAGCAACACTGTGTTCATTCAAGATAATTTAGTTGCCCTAATATTATTCATAATTTAATGCTAATCTCCTGTTAATATCCACCCTCGTTTTACTGTATGCTCAAGCTTATTATTGCCCCTTTGGTAATATGAGGTGGATTGAGCATGCAGGGCCAATGAGCCCATATACTGATTTTAATTCTAGCACCACAATTATTAATTATTCACTAACATGTGTGATACAGTTCACCAGGGTAGTTAGGCATAGCAATCAATCATAGTTTTGCTTTCATCTTCTTACTTGTAGTAAACCAACCAAAACAACTGCAGAGTGGTTGCAATGTTTAACTACAATGCAATAAGTTTGCTTACCTCTAGGGCTATAAATGGTGTAATTAAATATCTTATTTTATTGCTCTGTTTTAATCCCTGTGCATGCATTAAAGCCACACATTCCCATCCTAGAAAACATTCATTAAAGAGACATTATTGCACTATGACAATTGCACATGACTTTACAACACTTCAGACCTGGCATAATCCATTTTAAGTCAATGGAACATATTCAGGCAGTAATGAATTGTGCTGTAAAAAGCTGTTACAATTAACTCTAGTTTGTTCTGTGATTTTTGCAGAAAATCAGCGCAGATTAAATTTGATTTATTCTAAATGTTGCATTTACACACCTTTTAAATACACCCTTAATTATCTAATTTAGTCTTTTAAAAGTACATAATAAATTAATTTGAACTCGAACAAATGTCCATCATTAGCAGAATATATGAGCTTCTACCAACAAGTACAATTTTAAAGGACAGAAATAAGCTCATGTTTCACAACTACATTCATTTGTTTAGTGGTGCACAAGGTTTTGGGGTAGTTATTATTCAAGTTTCTAAATAAATCTGTGCTGTATGATTGAATGTGAACACTTGTGGGTCTAACTCCTAAGAAATAAGTCAGTAATCAGCAAAGAATTAATAGTCATAATAATTCCATGCTTTAAATGGCACACAGCACCATCATGTGTTCATATTATATATATAGAATATTGTCTGTTTTTAATTGATCATTTAACTGTAAATAAAGTTTCACTTTAAAAAGATATTTAAAAAGTATATAATCTATTATCTGTTTGGGACCTGTTGTTTTCTGGATAAGGGATCATTCTATAATATAAATACCTTAAATCTGCTCAAAACCATTAAAAACAAATAAATTATTATTTTGTGCGTGCGTCTGTGTGTTGCTGGAAATAAGCGTTTCAGTGTTGTGCCTGACTAGAGATGGCAAAAAAAAGTTGTGTTGTGACTGTTTGCAATTTGAATTTAAAGCTATATAATCACTTAATTATAAGTATTCATTCAAAATACTATTAATATTTTACACAAGTTGTAAGAGGTATTATATGGTTTATAGATAAAATGTATCCGTCTAGGCCAGTGATCCCCAACCAGTGGCTCATAAGCAACATTTTGCTCTCCAACCCCTTGGATGTTGCTCCCAGTGGCATCAAAGCAGGTGCTTTTTTCTGAATTCCAGGCAAGTTTTGGTTGTATAAAAAACAGATGTACTGCCAAACAGTCTCCTGTAGGCTGTCAGTCCACATAGGGGTTACCAATAGCCAATCACAGCTTGTTTGGCACCTCCCACAAACATATTGCTCCCCAACCCCTTGTATGTTGCTCCCAGTGGTCTCAACGCAGGTGCTTATTTCTGAATTCCAGGCTTGTAGGCAAGTTTTGGTTGTATAAAAACAGGTGTATTGCCAAACAGATCCTCCTGTAGGCTGTCAGTCCACATAGGGGTTACCAATAGCCAATCACAGCCTTTATTTGTAACCACCCAGGAACATTTTTCATGTGTGTGTTGCTCTCCAACTCTTTTTACATCTGAATGTTATAAAAAAGGTTGGGGGCCACTGGTCTAGGCTAATGCCGCACTTGGTGGTATTGAAGCCATCAATAAGCTGCCAAAGTCAGATTTTTGGGTCAAAATCTGCCTTGGCTGAACACTCACAGGTGAATGACAGATTTTGTTTTCAGGCAAAAATGTAAATTTATTTGTTTTATTTTAGTGTCCTTGGACTTTTTTAGTTTAAGATAAACATTTATTCTGGCACCATTTAGCTCATAACACAAATACAGATATATAAAAACATCTCTCTATCAGCTATTCAGACAGTCATAGCCCCAGGACAGTGCATAAGTGTTCATCCAAAATATTTAATGTCCCTGATACTCTAGGGCTATAACTGGATGATCAATATTACTTTATACAATTACCTTCAATGGGATCTAATATGCATTCTCCACTAATTTTACAGCTACTGTTCTGATAATTCCCTATTGCCTATTGTGGCATTTTTCCAATTTATGCTTGAGTTTGGCACCCAATGGATCCATCCTTATCAGCCCAAAGCAGATTTTTAATTAAATGCACCTAGTGGTCAATTTGTGTTGCTTCTGCACCTCACTTTTAACAGTGACTGACATTTTGCTAATGGCATAGTCTATAAAAGATCTCAACCGGCAGTGCATTCCACAACCTCACTGTCCTCACTGTGAAGAACCACCTACGCTGCTTCAAATGAAAGTACTTTTCTTCTAGTCTCAAGGGGTGGCCTCTGGTGCGGTGATCCTCTTTATGGGTAAAAAGGTCCCCTGATATTTGTCTATAATGTCGTCTAATGTACTTGTAAAGTGTAATAATGTCCCCTTGCAAGCACCGTTTTTCCAGAGAAAACAACCCCAACCTGGACAGTCTACCCTCATAATTCAAGTCTTCCATCCCCCAAACCAGGCCTGGACTGGCAATCTGTGGGTTCTGGCAATTGCCAGAGGGGCTGCTATAAGGTGCCATAGAAATTCAGTATTAAGTGGGCTGGTGGGGGCTGTTTGGGCTTCTGTGTGGGTTGATTGGGCCTCTGTGTACCTGAAATGCCAGGGCCTATTTTAATTCTAAGTCCAGGCCTGCCCCTAACCAGTTTAGTTGCACGTCTCTGCACTCTCTCCAGCTCATTTACATCCCTCCTAAGGACTGGAGTCCAAAACTGCATATTCTAGATAAGGTCTTACTAGGGATCTATAAAGAGGTATAATTTTGTTTTCATCCCTTGAGTTTATGCCCTTTTTATGCAGGACAGAACCCTATTTCTTTTAGTAGCTACAGAATGACACTGCCCAGAATTAGACAACTTATTTTCTATAAAAACCCCAAGATCCTTCTCACTTAAGGAAACTCCCAACACACTGCCATTTAGTGTATAACTTGCATTTATATTATTTTTGCCAAAGTGCATAACCTTGCATTTATCAACATTGAACCTCATTTTCCAGTTTGCTGCCCAGTTTCCCAACTTAGACAAATCACTCTGCAAAGTGGCAGCATCCTGCATGGAACCTATAGTTCTGCACAATTTAGTATCATCTGCAAAAATAGAAACCGTACTTTCAATGCCCACATCCAGGTCATTAATAAACAAGTTGAAAAGCAAGGGACCCGGTACAGAGCCCTGCGGTACCCCAATAACAACACTGGTCCAATTAGAAAATGTTCCATTTACCACCACTCTTTGTAGTCTATCTTTTAGCCAGTTCTCTATCCAGTTACAAATACTATGTTCCAGGCCAGCATTCCTTAAATTAACCAGTAACCTTCTGTGTGGCACTGTATCAAATGCTTTAGCAAAGTCTAAGTAAGTAAGTAAATCACATCCACTGCCATCCCAGAATCAAGGTCCCTGCTTACCTTCTCATAAAAAGAAATTAAGTTAGTCTGGCAAGATCTATTAAGCATAAATACCTGAAAACCTGAATTTCAGAGCAATAGCAAAACATGCCTCAGGATCATTTATTGGCACTAAACATCCTTTTTTAATCAAACAAAAACATTATCAGTAGCTGGAATTTTAAATTAGTAAAGTTATTTTCTATTGTCTCTCACTAGTCAAATAAAGAGAAAATGGGAACTTCACGGCCCACTTCAGATCAAACCAGAGTTTATTCATCACCTTGCTGTACATCAGTGTTACATGTGTGGCCCTGCAAGTAAATGTAGGAACAAGTTAATATAACAGCTTCTGTGCCAGGGAAGGGCAATTAAAAAGAAGGTTGTTAATTGGTACTAGAAGAGTGTACCTTGGCCAAATGCAACACCTATATGTATCTGCTGCTCCCACCTGTGCATACCAGTTCCTGTCCCAAGTCTCTAAGACACATTCTTTGTCATATCTGAGGCACTACTAATTGTGGTACTACAGGTTCTTGAAATATGGAAGAGTAAATAGGGTATTAAAGGCATTGTGTACAGGCTGCTCAAATTGCCAGGGACACGTAACCAGTATAACTAAAATTGCTCTAAGATAAGTACCACCACATATAAATCATATATGTACTGCAACTCTGCCAATACTTGGGACTTCTTTATCCAGTTGTTCTCAAGATTAGAGCTTTGCTACATGTATCACCTCACTGGACCTTGAAGAAAAGGAATTGGAGTCTGCACACAACTGTAACTCAATCACAAACACATTCTCAATCACAAGGTTATTTGCAATTAACAGGAACAGAAGATTTATAGAACAAATAACACAGTAGATGGTACTTACTTGGTGCCCGAAATATTAATGGCAAAAGATTTCATAAAGCACACAGAGCTCACAGTGGGTATAAGTCACCCCACAGGTGTCTGATTACTTTGTTCTAGGATTCTCAGTGTGCTCAAGGGGATTTCACAGGGTCCCTTCTGACTGACTTTACTAGGGCTTGAAGGACACCTAGCATCGAAAAATTGTTCCCTCCACCAGAGGTGAAGCATAATAGATCTTGCACTAAGGTAATGGGAAATATGAAAAACGCTAACCTGGCAACCCTGGTCTGCGCATGCACATGACGTCAATTCCGCCTACCACCCTTCCAGGTATCCCCCTAGAGACGAGTTAACAGCTCAGCAACGAGCATAATGAGTGAGCTGGGGCACTTGCTCATTTTCCACATGTACGTACCCCAACATGGCTGCTTAGGGCTTGCGAGGGGCATCACTTTGGGAAAAAAAATTCTTTCACCGTATAGTTGCCAGATCGCACCTTTAATATTAGCCATATATGAAATTCACATCATGCATGGCTAATAAGCAATTCAGTGCATGCTGCAAATTGAACTTAAATACATTCAGCCATAGGGTTTCTACCTTTGACTTCTGCAAAACCGAACAAGGGGATGGGATAATGGAATCAAAGATGGAGCAGTGGAATATAAAGCTGGGGTTATGGCATTTAGGGGAGGTGTTTGTGCCTCATGTGGGAAGGGTTTTGGCATCAGAGTTGGTTATTGGCCACAGCATTGGACTGGGATCGAGCAGGGATGCTGACGATTCTTAGAAATAGAAAACAAATGTAAAAACCATTTTTGTAATTTTTGGAGGACTCTAAATGGAGATCTGTTCTCCAGATTACAGGAAGGCCCTCAATCATAGTGTCCATTTTAAGTAAATGTTTTAAATTATTTCTTTTTTCTCTTTGTTAATAAAATAATGCCATGTACAGGTATGGGATCCGTTATACAGAAACCCATTATCCAGAAAGTTCCGAATTACAGAAAGGCCGTCTCCCATAGAATCCATTATAATCAAATAATCCGAAATTTTAAAAACGATTTTCTTTTTCTCTGTAATAATAAAACAGTAGCTTGTACTTGATCCCAACTAAGATATAATAATATTGGAAGTAAAACCAGATTATTGGGTTTATTTAATGTTTACATGATTTTCTAGTAGACCTAAGGTGTGAAGATCCAAATTACAGAAAGAACCGTTATGGATAATAGGTCCCATACCTGTACTGGTAAATATGCTGCGTAAATCCATTTTGGTAGTTTGTTTAATTTTTAAATATATATATTTTTTTATACACTTAGAGGCAAATTTGTCAAAGGTCGGATTTCAAAATCATGTGAGTTTTCAAAACTCCCATAAATTCGAAATTCGACCAGTTGAAATTTATTAAAAGAAAGTGAATTGAACTAAAATTGAATTTCAATCGAATTTTAAAAACTTGATTTGAGTTTTATTCAGAATACAAATTTGAATGTCAGGAAGGTTGCAAACGGCTCAAAATTGATTCCTGGGCCTCTTCCATTGATTAAACAGCAATTTTGCAGATTTTAGCTGGTGAGTAGTCAAAGTCGAGTTCTTAAAGGGCCACAGTTTGATAAATCTCGAAAATCAAAATGTAATTTTTTTAAAAAAACTCAAATCGAATTTGAATAACCAACTAGTTGAATTTAACAGTTTTGACCATAAAAAATTTGAAGTTTTCAATTCGATCCTTGATAAATCTGCCCCCTAGTGTATGGAGAGCCAAATTACAGAAATATCCCTTAAGGTAAGGGCATACAGCAAGATTCTGAGAGAATTAGTTAACTGGCGACTAATCGCCTTTTTGTCTAGGCGACAATCTCCCCAAACTGCCTTTCCTTGCCATACCGCCGGCTCGAATCTAAAATCGCTAGCGGTATGGCACTCACGGCGATTCATTTTTCGAAGTCGCCAAAAGTTTCCTTGTGTGCACATGTGACTTCTGAATTTGTTAATTAATAAATTAATAAAAGAATGTTGCATAAAATCCATGTGTGCAAAAGTGTCTGGCTAGCCTGCTGCTAGTAAATAAAAATGTGAAATATCCAGTTGTTTTATGATTCATCCATATACACAAAAATAGCAAATTGGTAAAAATATAATAGAAGTTTGTATGAGGTGATGGAATGGAGAAGAAAACACTAGTTGGACTAGTTGAAGGGGGGCCACATGGGACATAACTGTTCAGTGAGTTTGCAATTGATCCTGGTCTGGTAACCAATCAGTGGAAAGCAAGAGTAGAAAAGTAGGAAAGCAAAGAAGGAAGTAGTGTTCTGGCTATTATGTTACACATTCAGTCACTCCAGCCTTTATACATTCCATTTTTGCCCAACTAACTATATTAGTTACCCAATTTTTATTTTCATACTGAACAATTACTTTAAGCAGAGCAAATGGAAGTGATGTATTCATACTAATGGAAATGAATATGAAGTAGGCAAGAAATGTTGTATGATGTATTTATAGAATGTTGCGTAGTGTGCCCATTGACCAAACACAGGGGAACCCCTGGTGATAGTGCCAGCTGCAGTGTGTTTCTACAGCAGTCTGCGTCAACAGACAAAGTATATTAAACTTAAAGAATTAGGCACAGCCATAATTCTACATGAGGACATGATAACACAAGTGCAACTGTGTCTTATTTGCTTTGAAATGCACAAATAATGGTGCACATTTTAAAACAGAACTAAAGCCTAACTAAAGATGTAGTCTAGAAATGCTGTACATTATATTTTGGGCCGCTGTGCCAGCCCAAGTCAACCACAGCCCTTTAGCAGGAAAGATCTGTGTCTCCCCAGTAGATGCCCCAGTAGCTCCCCATCTTCTTTTCTGCTGATTCACTGATTCACATGCTCTGTTCTGCTGTCACTTACTGAGCTTAGGGACCCACTCACAATATACAGTACACATAGAATAGAAATGTCACAATATAAGGCTGATTAGTCAATAATACAGATAATTACTACATGGCAGCACAGAAACCAGTACAATTAGTATCAGAATTTAATAATCAGCCCTGTAGCACCAGCTTATATTACAGACCAACCTCATTTTTTGCTGCTTGATAATTAGTGACGACCTCTAAGCTTAGCTTCTCAACAGCTGCTCGGAGCCCACTGAGCATGTGAGTGTCACAGACACTTTTCAAGATGGTGACCCCCTGTTACAAGTTTGAAGTCCTGGATCATTGCTGCTATTGACAAACTGAAACTTTAGGCTGGTGCAATACGTTCAGTATATAAAAAAAATGGCTTTTTTAGATATATTCATTTTTAAGGTTTAGTTCTCCTTTAATGCAGTTATGACAGTTTGATTAGGTGCATCGCTACCTCAAGGATGCTATTATGCTGCAATGGTGGGTAAAAAAAAACATGCCCTGCTTGAAATTGCCCTATGCACTTAAATAAGTCCCACTGTTTACAAAGTTGATTTAAAGCTGACCTAACTGCCGCTTCATTATTTTGGCTTTGTGAATTTCAGTCTCACGGGCATTAAAACTTGTAGAACTATTTGGGTAAAGTATCAGTATAATGCTTGAATGTAAATTGGTTTTGTTGATTCACACTGTGGTTTGCAATGATTTTTCCTGATCAATTTTTATTATTCTGGTTTAGGATAATCATTTTGCTGTATTTGCTAATGTGCTTTTATATTGTTCCTTCCGTGGCTGAATTCTTACCTTAAGTATGGGCATAAAACTTCAGACAGCACATCATCACAGGCTGTTCTTTCATCCATTCACTCATTCATTAAAATTCAATGTATAAGGCCTAACAACTCGTGTCTGGCACGTTTTGAAGAATTTGTATATTTACTGATTTGATGAATAGTAACACGTCAGTGCTGATGGATTTTCATATTAATATTTTTTTTTTCTATTTCTGCAGGAAAACCCTGATTTTGATATGCATTTTGACAAAGTGTATACATGGGTAGCAAGCAGCATTGCTGAGAAGAATGCATCATTTCTAGCCTCTGGAAGCTGAATCAGACATATTTGCGGAAAAAAGATATTGGAAGGTAAGCGTTAAAGTGTTGCTGTATAACAGATTATGGTTACCCCTCATTTACATGCTAAACAGAAGGAATTCTGGAAATGCTCCTAAAATGTCTGTTTTTGTGTAATATCCTATGGGATAAAGTGAATAAAATGCAAATAAAACTCACAATTTATTAAAGCTCAGCTGGGGCAGTTGCTGACCAGTTTTGTCCTTATTGGGGATTCTCAGTGTAGTACAGGGGTTTTCTGATCAGTGTATGTTAGGCCAATGAAATTGATGCAAGAGACAAGTGTTTTGGATAAAGAGAACCTCTCCTCAAGGAATTCTGGGTTAAATTTTCATTTTCATGAAATCCCCTGCAGACTAAAGCTTCCTTATGAGTTTCAAATCTTCTCTTCAGTTCTTTGCAAAGCAGAAGGCATCATTGGAAGGGAATCTAGAACTCCGCTTTTATGGAATACTGTTCAAGCTCTCCCATTACAAAGACAATCTCACTGAAATTTGTAGTGTCTATGATCTCAGGTCTGAGAACTTGACTTACAGTAAGAGCAGGACCCACAGAGACTGCAACATTCCTGCTGGGCCCTTGTGAACAATAATGATGAACTATAATCAGCTACAACTTTTATACAGACAGGACACAAATGCCAGCGGCCATTGTGGCTCTGAGGTTCTAACTTAAAGGGGCATTATTCGAACATAGGTTAAGAAGCAAAGCAGCAGAGATCACTTTGTAATTATGATGCTGTTGCTTAAGGGATTCATTGGGTTTCGAAAATGCAGTATCTAGTGAGCTAGTGATTTTATGCGGGGAGGGGGGGAGTTGACCAATGCCATTTAAGTATCTGAGATTGTGTATCCCATTTGAGGTGTGGAGAATAAAAGTATTAAATTGGTTGCTTTTAGATGCCCAGTAAACTAATAATTAATTCATTAAATTGCCTTTTGTCTGTACTAAGCAATTAGTTGAAGTTGAAGGAGGGAAGATGGTTGTGTTCAGAGCCGGGTGCCATTGATGATATTCTGCACTAAACAGGCAAAATTGTGAAAAAAATATAACTAAAGCCACATTCTCAAAGAACAAAACCAAATAAACCAGCTCCCCACCGAGAAGCTCTCTTAGTGATGTGCGGGTCTGGTTTTCCCTGACCCGCACCCGTCCGCGACCAGCCTTCCCTCCACCCGTGCCCACCTTTCTGGCTCCTTTTATAGACCCTCGCCGACCTGCACCACGATGATGTCACAAAAGAGGCGGGGAGAGCAGGCGCGCGTATATAAAATGTCAACCCAGAAGCCGGAATTTGTAAGGTCGCAGCAGGGAGAGCAGTCAGAAGAGCTCAACCCGCAGCTGCCCACAACCTGAAAAGGGGGGTGTGAAGTTCTGCCCAAACCCGCCCGACCCGTGGCTATCAGGCCAGCCCACCCATCACTAAAGCCCCTCACTTTCCCCAGCTACAGCCTGTTATCATTTTAGATAAAAAGCAGCTCATTATACAGCCACTTATCGGCGTTGCTTGTTTTTTAAATGTGGCTTTAGTTTCATTTTAAAATTTAGTTTTTTAGAGCAATAAATAACAAAATGCATCAATATATTAATATATAATGTGTTCTTTGCTAGAGATGAGCAAGGTGCTTCTTAGCTGTTTATCTGCATTCATTATTGCTTCTTTTAGTGTGAAGAGTAGGCCTGCAACGTATGCTGTAGTAGACTTTTTAGAGCAGGGATCCCTAACTTTTTGAACCTGTGAGCAACATTCAGAAGTAAAAAAACAGTGCCAAATAAGTGCTGTAACTGGCTATTTGGTAGCCTCTATGTGGATTGTCAACCTACACTGAGGCTCTGTTTAGCAGTGCACCTGGTTTTTATACAACTGAAACTTGACTCCAAGCCAACTTGACTCCAAACTCCTGCTTTGAGGCCACTGTGAGCAACATCCAAGAGGTTGGAGAGCAACGTGTTGCTTATGAGCTACTGGTTGAGGATCACTGCTAGAGAATGCCTTAGCTAAGGCATACAATATAGCCCTATGTTATACCATTCACAAGGCTGCTGTACAAACCTGAATGTGCAACAACATAATGTAATAGGGGATAATGCCACTTTTCCCTTCTGAAACCAAAACATGTACAGGCTCATCCTTTCGGGTGATATCCCAGGGCTATGCCCTGTTTGATGTCTTAAATTTGCATGTGCCCAGAGGGAATCTACAGTGCCCCCAAAAAAAGGGGGAGAGAACATAGGGATTCAACTGAAATTGTGTCTGGCATTTGTTTGCTACTAATCTGCAGTAATGGAATTGGCTTTGAGGGCACATTATTAATGTAAACCAGCATTTCCCATTTCAAGATTAACCTTTCTCTCACATTCAGCGTGAGCCATCATTGTGGCTACTTTGTAAATAGCCTGCACTTTGTACAAATTACAAACCATATGAGGTAAGCAGTGCACACCCTTATTGGGGATTTATAGTATGTTTGTCTTGTTTTTGTTCTTCAGAGTCTATAGTCAAGAATATATAAAGAAATACATCTTAATTATAAGTATACTAATTATTATAGACAGCCGTGAGAGAAAAAAAGTCTTGATGTTTTTTTTAGGCTGAAGATTAATACAGTAACATTCCTTTTTCTATGCCTGCCTTCTATATCAGCTTTCCATCTTCTTCAATCCATTCTCTCTGAATATTATCTCTTTCAAAGTATTAAACAAGCTTTATAAGGACACATTACTGGGGTTATATATCAAAGATCGAGTTTGTGATCTACCTCGAATGAACTCAGGACTCAAAGTTTGCTTATTTATGACAAAATCCGAATGCAAAAAAACTTGATTGGATGCAGTCGGGGGGAAAATACTTGAATACGTTCAATTTGAATTATAGGCTAAATAATTTCAAATTTATCGAGTTTCTGAGCGCAAACCACCATATAAAAACTGAAAATTGTGAAGGCAAAAATACCATCTTCAAATGGTTAAAGGGACATCTGCTTCATGGCGTAATACATTTTGAAAAATTCTAGTGGGTTTTTTTTTTTTTTTTAATCCCTGAAAAATTTTAGTTTTTAGTGAAACTACCCTCGAAAAACTCACATTTTTCAAGAAAACACATCTTGGCCTACATGTCAAGCAACAATTACTTTTATCAGTTAAAGGACAAGAAAAGTCTAAATTAGAATAAGTCTAGAAATGCTGTATTTTGTATGCTAAACAGAAACATCTTTGCAAGACCAAGACTGTGCACATGCTCAGTGTGACCTGGGCTGCTTAGGGATCATCACAAACGATCAAAACAAGGAAACAAACAAAGCTGCTTGAGTTCCCATGGCTGGGAAGTAAGGCTGGGGCTCCCCCTGCTGTTCATAAATATGATTGTTTCCCTGCACAGCAGTTAGGGACCGTCTGACAATTCCTATCCACAGTACTAAATGAAGGGAGAATTTCACTGCATACATTCAGGTTTCTTATAAAAACACATTTTTTAATTAAAGTATATTGGAGATCGGTTTCTTTTTCATTAAAGAAAGTTAAAAAGGGAATGTCTTTTTTTTGCCTTTACATGCCCTTTAAAGGGAATGTTTTCTACAAGAACTAAACTAAAGAATCAATAGAAAGTTGGTACAATTTTCTGTAGTAAGCTCGAATCTCACATGTTAATAAATCATGCTTGCCCTAGAAACCAATAAAAAGTAATAGAGTATAGAGTAATAAAAGAATAGAAATCTAGTCTTCCTATAGATTTGACTGCCTGGCATCACCTCCCTGTGCAACCAGATGTAGTTTTGAAGTTTAGAAAAGATCTGAATAGTACAGCAAGTTAGAAAAAAAAAGCTTTTTGAAGAAAAGTGATTCTTTTTTTTGTCTGTACGAATCCATTTTTTCCCATCACGTCCTAAAGAGTCTGTTCCTAGTAGGGAGAACCAGAGTGTCACTGGGGGAGATGAAGAAGCAGCAGCCAAACACCAGGAATTAAATGCCAGAGAGAAGCAGGACATTGAGATTATGATGGAGGGCTGTGAATATGTTATCTCCAATGCAGAGGCCTTTGCAGAGAAATTATCCAGAGAGCTGCAGTTTTTGTATGGGGTAAGACAAATTCAAGGATGCACAAACATCATTTGTTTCTGTCATGGTCAGCCAAGGTCACAATCATCACTTGATTGCAACTACTTAGTGCATCTTAGTACTTTCAGTATTTTCTCTAGCTTCAAAACTAGATGGGAAAACCTGTGTGTGCCAATACTTAATACATTTAAGATTCTCCTCCAATGTTTTCTTGGCCAGTGCATCAAATACTATCACTAAGATAAAGAATGCAGGCTCAAGGTAGTCTTATATTTCTAAACCTGCTTTTGACAATAAATACAGGGCTCCCATTTTGTATTGCTTCTTCACTGTCTATGAAACTCCCCCAAAGACACCAGTGTAGCTCTGCACATCATGTACAGACAGGCACCAGGTTTGCAAATCTTTTGTGGCATAGTTTACACCTAGTGGTATATGCCAAATTGTCTGGTGAATTGCTGCGCTTGCAAATGTATAATACTGGAAAAAATTGCTGTATTGAAACATGGCAAATTGCACTGATTTTTCGCTTTTTCACATTAATAAATACAGGCCTGTGTGTTAAAGGGGTGGTTCACCTTCAAATTAACTTTTAGTATAGCGTAGAAGGGACAATTCTAAGAAACTTTTCAATTGGTCTTCATTAATTATTTTTCATTGTTTTTTAATGATTTGCAATTTTCTTCTGTTTCTTTGCAGCTTGCAAATGGGGGTCACTGACACCATCTAAAAACAAATGCTCTGTAAGGCTACAAATGTATTGTTATTGCCACTTTTTATTACTTATCATTCTATTCAGTCCCTCTCCTATTCATATTCCAGTCTCTTATTCTAATCAATGCAGGGTTGCTAGGGTAATTTGTTCCCTAGAAACCAAATTGCTGACACTGCAAACTAGAGAGCTGCTGAATAAAAAGCTAAATAACTCAAAAACCACAAACAATAAAAAATTTAAACCAATTGCAAATTGTCTCAGAATATCACTCTCTACATTATACTAAAAGTTAACTTGAAGGTGAACAACCCCTTTAAGTTTTTATATAAAGGAAAATGAAAGGCTGGATTTACCTAGGAGTGCCAAAAGTTAGGCACCCCAAGTGACTGTATATACTTACCTGAAACCCCGGGCTGGTGCTCCTATCAGAAAGAAACTGCACCGGTCAGGGGGGTTGTTCCAGCGAGCACCACAGATCGATCGGCTTCCTTCTTCTTCTTCGTGTGGGTGCAGTAGCGAGAAAAGCCAAACTTTAATGAAGAAGTAAGCTACTTTGTTCAACTGCATACATACCTCTGCCCAGGGAAATTTAAAGAGAGAGGAAGAAGGAAGCAGATTGCTCCATGGTGCTCGCGGAAGAACACCAGTTTTCTGCTGCTAGTAGCACCGGCCTCGGGTTTCATGTTACTATATACAATCGCTTGGGGTGCCTAACTTTTGGCACCCCCAAGTAAATAGGCCTTTCCTTCTCTTTTTTTGTGTTCATGCTGGGATTAAACACTTCCATTTAAAGGAATAACCGATCCATGAACTTTGAGAGGTGTTTCTTTCCTAGTGTTTTGCAGGTAAATATTCAGTCAATCATGGCTTCAAAAAAGCAGGTCAATATCCTCATCCAGCTGCTGGGTGAAGCCCTTAAGGAGGTAGATCAGATTGAAGGGGTAACAGAGCAGCTATGAGGAGATGCTACAGAATGTCAAGGAACAAATGGATCAAATCTCTGAGAACAATCTTATTCTTTCTTTTATGTCTTTCTTTAAAGATAAATGCATATCACTTATTGTTTTTCAGTAAGACAAATTAATGTTTCTTGTAGGATTACATGTAAATGGCAATTTTTTTAGATGAATGTAACCGGTAATCCCACCGAATACCATATTCTGGTGACATTCAGCTTTTATAAATATTAACGAATTGCTACTGATGAGATACAGAGCTTTCCTGGTAAATCACATTTTTATATCTTCTGTATCACATAGTGAGAGATGTTTATGTTTTTTAGAACCACATGGATTTATCTAAAGGACACATTAAAGCTCTCCAAGAAGCAGATCTTTCTTCATATTGAGGGACTGAGGCTTGTACTAACGCAGCAGAGGCTCTCCTACAGTGAATGAATGCGGCTCTTCATCCTGATAAGAGCAGTACTTACTATAAAAGTTGTGGTTATTGGCTTTTTGACCTTTTGCTTTAATGGCTGTACAGTGTTGTTTTGCTAGTCATTCAAGAACACTTATGCTTTTAAATGCTTGATAGAGTAATTCCGTGGTCACAAGTACACTTTTAGTATATATATATATATATATATATATATATATATCTTTATTACACCATGCATCAATGTGTTTCGATCAACTAGGGGGGTGATTAATCAGTAGATTATTTTTATGTATTATTGGAAATTCATGGAGGCAAATTCACTAAAGCGCGAAGCGTCTAACTTTAGCGCTAATTCGCCAGCGTGACGTCATTTCGCAACTTTGCTGATTTACTTCGCCAGGCGAAGTTGCGCACTAACGAAGGGACGTAACTATGCTAATTCACTAAGATGCCCATTTTACTGAACGTTACCTCTTGTGCTAGACTTTATTTCGCCAGGTCAGACCTGGCGAAGTTCAATACAATAGATAGGAGTCTCAAAAAAAGACTTGAAATTTTGTCTAAGTCCCAAAAAAAATCTTTTGTTTTTTTTTAGGTTGATAGTCTGAAAAATGGCATAATTTTTTGGGGGTTTACCCTCCTTTCCCCGTACATTTCCTAACATATGGCAAGTCAACTATACAGTGGGCACATGTTTAGGGCAATAGGACAACTTTATTTTATTTATTAAAGGTTTCCTGGGCTTGTGTAGTGGAATGTAGTGGCTGTTACATATACTTCTATTATACGCTTAACTACGTTCCGTATGCAAATTAGGCATCAATAGCGTAAATGCGCTTTGCCTGACAAAGTAACTGTAGCGCAACTTTGCTACCGTTCGCCTCCCTGAGCGCAACTTCACATTTTAGTGAATTTACATTCAGATTTGCAAATCTGGCCTGGCTAAGTGCGTCGAGCGCTAGCGAAGCCAGCACAGTCGCAACTACACAGGTTAGTGAATTTGCCCCATGGTATGTAGTGGCCACTCCTGATTAGTTTTGGGAAGAATAAGCATTGGTGTACTATAAACATTACAATAGATGGAGGTTATTAAAGGGAACTATCACAAAAATGAATATTTAGTATAAGCTTCAGCATACTGGAATAAGACACTTTCTAAATACAATCAATTAAAAAATCTATACTGTTTCTAATAAAGTTTATCTTCATTATTCCTCTCTCGGCATCTGTTTCGCTTCATTCTGTCTTCATGCAGCAGTTGGGTGTCAGATATTCATTGTTAATCGGAAGTACTATATCTGTTGAACTACAATTCCTCTAATACCCAAACATTCACTGTTCAAGCATACAATAGAGAATGTAATAGGGAAACTAGGGATCCACAGGCTGCAGTATACCCTACATACTTTTATTCAGGCACACCCAGTGTGGTAGTAGTCTAAAAAGTTAAATCAGATTTTCTAAAGAACTTTTTCTTTGTAGGACACAAAATACTTCAGGCTGTTACGCAGCAACAGCAGCTTTTCAGTGATCTACGAGAACAGTTTGCACGGACACTAGTCAGCCACTTGATAAATGTTTTTGTCCAGCAGGTATTTTCCAATTTATTTTCACACTATGGGGCCGATTTACGAAATTCACGTGAAATGATCGAAGTTCGATCGAATTCGATCGAATACCAATAGTAAAAATTTTTCGTGAAATCGGATATGCAAATTTGGCCTCTTCGATCATCGAATATCGAATAGATCGAATGATCGTATATTCGATCATTCGAAGATCGTAGGAATCAAAATTTTACATTTATTTGACTGCCTACTTCGCCAGATTGTACCTACCGAATTGTAATAGAAGCCTATGGAAAGCTCCCCATAGGCTTCTGAGGCTAAGTCCTGCTTGAATACCATTCATACGATCGTAGCGTTCGATCCTTCGAATCGTACAAATTTTTCGGACTCTCTGAGGAAATTTCACGATTTTTTCGTGAAATCGAACGTTCGGTATCCGATCGTATGAATTCACCGAGAAATCGTATTGCGAGCAAAATTATAGCCTAAAGCAATTCGATAAGCATTCGATGGTCGAATGCTTATCGAATTGCGAATTTGGTTGAGTTAATTATGAGGAATAATAGTAAATTTGCCCCAAAATATCATCCAAAAATGTGCTCAGTACTGAAGCATTAACTAGTTAAACATATTTACAGACTTTTTGTTTTAGTATGCTTACCCTGTTATTTAGGTTGAATAAAGTTTTCCACTCTGTATCCCAACATTCCAAATACAGGATACAGGAATGGATACAATGTTGCTGCCCCAGTCTATTGAGTTGGCACTAAGGGTTATTATAAAATTCTCAAAGCCATTTTATCTGCTGCTGCATTTGTCAGTCAAGTACAATATATTACATCCCTTTTCTTTCAGAATGCCACTTAATTTTGAATGTCATCTTTACTGATTTCTATTACAATCTGTTCCTGTATTTTATTTCTCATTAGTTTACACAGATGTTCCTTCGGTTATATAGCAGGTACAGCTACATGTCTAAGGCTGTGAGTACCCTGAATTTGGACAATGAGATCTTGGGCTTGTTGTAGAAGCTGTGAATCTAAAATGCTGTAGTCACTAACTTTCTTAAAGGGATACTGTCAAAAAACTGTTTTTTTCAAAACGCATCAGTTAATTGTGCTGCTCCAGCAGAATTCTGCACTGAAATCCATTTCTCAAAAGAGCAAACAGATTTTTGTATTTAGATTTATTTTGGAATCTTCTCATTATGGGATGCTTGTGTTTCAGTGCTAAATTGTGCCATCTGCAAGGCCATGTTTCAGAGCTTTGAAGTATAGGGTACAGGTGAGAAACATAACATCCTGACTCTTGTTAATCTGCCGTTCCCAGAGGCCAATACTAGAGGGGAAATGTTACAAAGGCAGAAGTTATAATGCCCCTAGTAAGTAGTAACATGCCTGAGATATCCAACAAAGAAAAGTACAGGTATGGGGATCTGTTATCTGGAAACCTGTTATAACAGAATTATAAAAATGTAATTTCCCATAAACTCCATTTTATCCAAATACTGTAATCCAGATTTTTAAAAATAGTTTCCTTTTTCTCTGTAATAATAAAACAGTAGCTTGTGCTTGATCCAGACTTAACGTATACATATGGGTTAATTATATGTTTACACAATACTCTAGTAGAATGAAAGTATGAAGATCCAAATTACTGAAATATCAGTTATCCGGAAAGCCCCAGATCCCATACCTATTCCGCTAAGCAGAATTTATAATCAAAGAATCCAGCGCACTAAATAAATATCAAATTACATTTATGCCTGAAATTCTGCTTGCAAAAGAGTTATTTTGCCAAAAAAGGTAAATATCCAAAGCCTCTTTAAAAAAAATGTTGTGAGGAAATGACAGAAATGTGCAGTATTGAGAAGAATGTATAAAATGTAAAGTTTGGTGATACCTTTTATTGGCTAACTGAATAAGTAACAATTGCAAGCTTTCGGAGCACACAGGCCCCTTCGTCAGGCAAAATACAAATGAACATTGAAAAGGCACATTATATATACAAATAGATCACTGAAAAAGGGTTTATGGGCAATGAATTAGAAAGTTACAGATAGACAGAGATAACTTGTAGAAGGTAATAAAAGTAATTAGGGTGGGTTGTAAATAGTCCAGGGGTCTGGATTCAGTCAGGTCAAATAGTTTGAACTAGACTAAGACAGAGTGGGGTAAGGTTAACACAACAGTGCATAATTAGGAATTGGAAACTAAAAAAGGGAAGATACAGATAAGGGTACCACTGGGTTGGATAGCATATGGAACCAGAACTTATCCACTTCACATTCCCTTACCAGATTGTAACACACTGAAAATGGTAATAGTGACCTGTAGAGAAAAGAGAATAATCCAGCCAAAGGGTGAAGACTTTAGCTTTAGCCAAGGAAGCAAACACTAGTACAGCCAGCACCTTAAGGAAAATGTCTTTAAGATGTAGATTGTCCTTGGCTGTGTTTTCCTCTCGGTGTCATATCCTTAGTTAAAGTCATATCTGGACATAAAACTCCTGTCTCTGTTCAGGCCACATTCTAGGGAGTTAAACTTTCTCATAAATTTGAATTCCCACTCCTTCCGCTCCTGTTGTGTCTTAAAGTTAATTTAGTAGAGTGCTGTCTGAGCCCTAACTCTCTGCCCTGTACTACTCCATTAGCCATATCTTGTTAGTGAATGCAGGCCATATACAGTATAATGTGCTTCATTCTGTAGGCTAGGGAGCAACTGAGCAGTGAGTAATAACTGCTTTCTACAAGGCTTTGAACTACACAGCTACAGGCCAAGGATAGTTGTAATAATTTCCCATTGACGTTATGCATTTTAACAGCATGTAGAGCACAAATATAATACAAAAATACTAATATCAGATTATATTTGGGGTTTCCATTTGTTTTTACATGATGCAATATGACAATTAATTTGTTAGAGTAAATTTGTGGATATCAGTGTACCTCAGAAGGCTAAGGGGCAGATTTACTAAATTCACATGAAGGATTCAAAGTTCGATTGAATTTTCAAAAACATTCGAATTTACGAATGTTTTTAAAGACCACTTCGACCAGTGAATTTTGAAAAGTTGATTGATTCGAATAAAAATCTTTTCGAATATTCGACAGTCTAATTACTTCCCCTTTAAATTTTTATTTGACTGCCTAGTTCGCCAGATCAAAGCTATCGAACTGGGTTTCATTATTTTTGATCGAATAAAGATATTCGATCGAATGGTTCAAAGCATTCAATTCTAATGATTTTATCGATCGAATATTTTCTATTCAATTGTTCGACCAATCGAATTGTGGTAAAATCCTTCGAATTCGATATTCGAAGGATTTTGCTTCCCCAACAATTCCCAGCTATTCGGATGGTCAAATTTGAGGGTTTTTTAACCCTCGAATTCAACCCTTAGTAATCTGCCCCTATATGTTTGCATGTGAATTAACTTATTAGACTGCTCCATGCTCTTGCCACCAGTTTCCATGAGTATTGTATACACACTATTTTGTTCCATATGCATTACAGGCAGGAAAATGAATCCTAAAAAATTGACTTCAGATATCAAGCATCTTAATTTTGCCCTCTTTGATAAAAGTCTACTTTTATAAGAGGATGAGGTTTAACAGTGTGCCCCCTCCCTGCATCCAGCAGCAACTTCCCCGAATGGGGAATACTGGCATTTTCTGTTATGTCCTACTTCATACTTACATGAAGAAATCACTATTTCTTTTATTTTCCACTTCAGGGCCATGATCACAGTTCCACACTTTCTGGCGAAAATGACTTTACCAAAATACCACCCTTTTCACCGGGACCTGCTACGTTTTGCCAAGTTAATGGAATGACTAAAAAGTATGTGAGATATGAGGGATTCACAAAGGTTTGTGCTGCCATTATTTGTTTGCATGCTATTATCATTTTTCCTTATTTACAGTATCAGACTGGGACACCAGGGGCCCACCAAAAAACCTTAGACCAGGGGCCACTCTAAGTACTAATATTCTTCATCTCCTCAATCAACCTCTATTCTCCTAGTTTGTTTACTTTACATACTATAATAAATTATTCCATCTATTTAGCCTCTTTGTTCTCATAGAAATAGGGAATGGCCATGAAATAGGCCAAAAGTTTAGCAGCATGAGGGCCCACTGACACCTTGGCCCACCGGGAGTTTTCCTGATATTCTGGTGGGCCAGTCCGACACTGTTTATTTATATAGTATAGTGCTGACATATTCCCCAAAGTTTTACAGAGATTATAATCTAATTTATTCACTGCCTCAATGGAGTTTACAGTCTAAGGTCACTTTTCATTCAAACAGGTTAGGGCAAATTTTAAAGGAGAAGGAAAGTCTAAAATTAAATAAAGCTCTAATAATTGCCCATTACATGTGTATATACTTACCAGCAGGCATTTCTTTCATGGAGTTTTCAGTCATTCTGGAGCTTTAATCATTTTTAAAATAAGTGCAAATCTGTTCTGAAAATTATATCCCTGCTGCAGTACAAAAATGTGTCTATTCGGGGCACAGGCATGCGCAGTTATGGTCAGAGGTGCCCTGCGCAAGCGCACTACATTCTTTCTTCTCTGTGAAGACCTTGCACCCATGGATTTTCATGATAAGTACAAATCATTTGTTGTGCATTATGTTGTAAAGTGCTCCATTGTGACTTCTAATATTGAAGCAGTTAACAGAAGTTATATGGTAAATGAGTCAGTGATTCTACGCATAGGGGAGTATTATTGTGCTTCTATGACTCCATGGGGCAAATTCACTAAAGCGCGAAGCATCTAACGCTACTGCTAATTCGCCAGCATGACATCATTTCTCAACTTCTCCAGTTTACTAACAGTGTCCCTGGCAAAAATTGCAAAGTAGATAGACTAGCGCAACTTCGCACCCTTACACCAGGCGAAGTAGCGCACTGACAAAGGGACTTAACTACGCTGATTCACTAAGATGACCATTTTACAGAACGTTACCTCTTGCACTAGACTTTACCTCGCCAGGTCAGACCTGGGGAAGTTCAATTCAATAGTTACGAGTTTAAAAAAAAAAAAAAAAAAAAAAAACTTGACATTTTTTCTAAGTCCCCAAAAAAAACGCTGGTGTAGCACTGGCAAAACTACGTCTGGTAAACTTCACAGGTTAGTGAATTTGCCCCCATAGGTGATTGGAAACTGCTATATATTTATTACCCCCACAGGCCAGGGATAAATAGTGGAAGCAGTATCAATCCACTGAAATGGAATGATTGTAAAAGTACGTAATTAGACTAGAAGTCCTGCTTTACAAACATAATTTATTTTGATTTTTCAGAATTGCATGGATTACATTGTGCGACTGTATGAGAGAGAAATCAAGAGTCTTTTTTGAGGTGGCACGAAACAAAATGACTGGTGAAGAAGTTTGGCAAGCCAGTCCATATGTAAAATCAGGGAAATATATTAAGTATAATATATACTGCAGGTAGGACCACAAAAAACAATATAAAGTCAGGGAAAACTTAAAATCAGGGGATGTAAAATTAAGGTTTCGCTGTATTCTATGGATGTCCACAGGATTAGTCTTTATACTTGTTCAGTTCAAATATCCTTTAAGGCCCAACATTTGACCAGGGCTCCTCTTATGCCATAACAAGGTTATAAACAAGTGAATACACTGCTCATTCAGCTGTAGGCCTAGTACATATAATACTGTATATGTTCGCTCACGGACTCCAGGAGTATGTAGGGCAGGAAAAGGAATTCTACCCAATGTAGTAATAACTACACTTAACTATATTATTGAGCATGTTGAACATTTGCAGTTAAACATGCTGAAAAAAATGACTGCTCATACCAGCACTATGTTTTCTATGTTGCCAGTGGTATAGGGCTGAGCCAAATGTGGAATTCAGCTAATAAATTTAGCAGAATATTTTTTGCAGCATCATCAATAAGTTTAGAGAATATAAAATGCATGACCCACGTTACGATAAATTTCCCGTCTGCTATTAGAATATGGTAAATTATGGTCGCCTTATTATTGGTTTTCTGTCTGCTCAGAATCAAACACATATCATATGTGCATGAATATTTAAACAAGGAAGAAGTTATATGTATTTTAGGTTCTAAAAATGTACGCAATATGACCCAATATTACTATTGATTGGAAATCCCTTACATGTTACATAGTCTCAATGTAGTAGAGCTTGTCGAGTATCCTGCAGGGCTTGCTTATTGAACAGCGCTATCATTCTAGTAGTTATAGGGCCAAAGGTGTTGAGTTGAGCTTATGAGTAAGTGCCCCAACAGGCACGAAACGCGTTAGGCCGCTTTTTGAATGTTCCAATAAATGTATTGATTTTTATTTCAATTGGTCATGGTTTATGCTGGTGTGCCGGCATCCTGAAAACCAGAAATGGTCAGGATTGCTTGGGGATCTCATATGTTTTGGTTCTTCTGCTAAATTGTGTACATGCTCTCCGTTTTTATGCTGCACTATAGAGAGTACTAAAACAGAGGAATATTCTGAAATACAGCGTACAGAACCTTTAAAACACAGATTTCATCATGTTCCTCTAAACTCTGCCTCCTAGCAAAGGCACACTGAGGATACTGGGAGTCGGAATTCAGAAGGTACCTCTGCTGTTTACAATAAAGACAATTAAACAGAAATCACGCAGATGGCAGAATCCCAATATATTAAATTAGATTAGTGCAAGCAACAAACCAGACATTGATTTTGCTCTATCTAAAATAGCGTTGAGACTCTTGCAAGAAATAAAATCTTATTGTTGATTTGTTGCTGGCACTTACAGACCAATAATGTGAATTTGGCCCACAGCTACAAGGCTGCTCTCTAGGTTTCTGGTCAGGGGAAATCATTAGAACAGGATCCCATTTCCTCAACTTTTTAACTATTAAATACTTCCCATTTGCCTAATCTGAAGAGGTATTCCATTTAGGTACCATTAAAGGAAAATGAAAACTACGGAAGCAGTTTATTGTCAATAGATTAGCCACAATAGTGCAATCTATAACACTATATCTATTCTGCAGAATACTTTACAATACCTGAGTAAACAGCTATAGAAGCTATCTCTGTTTGTATGGATAGCAGCTGTCCTATTAGCTTGGTGTGTGCCATCACTTCCTGTGTGAGTCTCTCCCTGCTCACTCATAGCTCTGGGCTGATATTACAGGAGACGTGGGGGGGGGGGGGGGGGGGAGGGAGAGTACACAAAAGAAAGAAATGCAGTATTTGTTTTGACAGAGGACTCAGAGCAGCATTACTTGGAGGGTTTACTGGTGTGTTTATTAGGGATGCACTGAATACAGGATCCTACTTCCGGCCGAACCTAATCCTAATTTGCATATGCAAATTAGGGGCAGGGAGGGAAATCGCATGACTTTTTGTTACAAAACAAAGAAGTAAAAAAATGTTTTCCATTTCCCATGCCTGATTTGCATTTGCAAATTAGGATACGGATTCAGTTCGGTATTCGGCCAAAAGGATTCGGACAAATCCAAAATAGTGGATTCGGTGCATCCCTAGTGTTTATATAGATTTTCTGATAAAGATGACTTCATTTTAACCTTTCTTTCCCCTTTAAAATCGAAGCCTGACATGTTTGCCATTTTGATAAAATTAATCTTTGGGTACCATATAGAATACTTTAATACTAAAGCATTGCCTGTGCACCATTTATGTAGACTAAGTAATTTTCCATTATAGTCAAGATAGATTTAATTTATAACTTAGTTTCCTTCCATAGCTATATGTGTGTATTGTATTGGGTCTTCCATGTAATATAATGTTATAACTGAAATGCTTTTAATTGCCTTCAGCATGTCTTTCTAAAGTACAAACACACAGGGGGGTGTGGGAGCACTCTCAGGCTAAGTTAAATATATTTAAATGTAATGGGTGTGCACCATGCACTTTCCCTGGGCCCGTTTCCTAAATAATTCAATATAATTGCTTAGTGCATATGTTTACAGAAACAGGGGATTTTAAGTTCCAAAGTTATGATCATAAAATTGATAAGCCACCATACCACGTCAAGGTAAACCCAATTTGGCGGTCCCTAACTTGTAATAAAGTTTAATACTTACTGCATAATAGCATTGCCTGTTCT
>CM044431.1:39580268-39646969 GCA_024363595.1 Xenopus borealis
TATAAACTATCTGTTGCTCAAAAATTCATTTTCGGGGTATAGTTTTCCTTTAAGAGAACTCAGGGAATGTGGGCGGACCAAAGAGCAGAGTGGGTGGAGCAGAGAGATCAATCAGTGAGCTTCAGGTACAGTGCCGACGGAAGAAGACATTGTGGAGGAAGATGTGCTCTGTGACCCTGCACAAAGGGACCTGTGCTTTGGGGTAATATACAAGTTAGGACAATAGCACGGGGGGGGCGGGGCAGGGAGGGGCTTACGGGGTGGGAGGGGTTTAGCGCCAGCAGGGTTTAATTCTGTATGCTGGCTGATTTTGTCACTCCTGATGTTGTTGCTCCAGACCAAGTCAGCACCTTATTAGCTTGTATATGGGGTATTCAGAAGGGCCTGACCAACTGATATGACAGCGGGCTTGAAAGTTAAGTCAGGCAAGGAATGCGCAGCACTTTGCACTAATCCTACATGTTATTGTCTCCCATGACCAGCAGTATTCGCTTCTCTAGAAACATTTACATTCTTATATGCCTATTCAGGCTCCATTAGTGCCATCCATTTGTTCCAGTCTTAAAGAACAGTAACCAAAAAAAGTGTTTTAAAGTAATGGAAATATAATGTTTTGTTGCTCTGCACTGGTAAAACTGATCTGTTTGCTTCAAAAACACTACTATAGCTTATACAAACAAGCTGCTGTATAGCAATGGTGAAAATTGGAAAAAAAGGCTATATTGCACAGGTTAAATAGTGGATAACAGATAACACCATTATGTTATACAGAGCGTATCTGTTATCTGCTGTGTAGCTTGTTTATATAAACAAATAGTGTTTCTGAAGCAAACACAGCAGTGTTACCAGTGCAGGGCAACAAAGCATTATATTTGTATTACTTTAAAACATTTAAATTTTTTGATGTTACTGTTTCTTTTAAGTCTCCAGCACCAGCATAAAGCAGAAGTTATATAGTTAAAGTGATGTAAAAAAACAAAACGTTTTTTAAGAGCAGATGGGAAAATTGTGCACACTACAATAAAATGAGAAGCACATATTCAGTGCAGTGTGTGCTGGCCAGCAATCAGTAGCAGGATTTCCTTGTCCTTTAAAGGGTTATTATCAGCAAGACGGTTTGTAAACATATTGGGAACATTAGATAAGAAGCTTAATGTTGGCCTTAACAGATAAGTAAACCACAGAATTCAGAAGGAATGTTGTAAAAAAGCAGAGAGGGAAGATTGGTAAAAATTATGAAGTCATAAATAATTAATTTCAATGATCTGTTGTGGTTTTGTAATAGTCCGCCTTGCTTATATGCCGTAAATCATAGCGTTAATGGATCAGCAATAGGTACTCCTTCGCCACTCTACTGTTGACCCCTAATTCTGACCTTGCCTCCTGTTATTGTCATTCTGGGGTTGATGTGATTATCTATAGCAGCTCGTAAGGGAAATCAGAGCAAGCCTGTTCCAAGGAGCGGAATCTCAGTTGCAATGATGTGACATTATGAAACAAATGTGCTGAAGGATAAGTTGTTTTGTATTGTAAATAATATTACAACGGCACAGCATTAACTAATATATCTGGTTATGAACAGAAAAGTGCTTATTTCACCTTTTCATAATTGTTAAATGTGGTGGAATCTCTTATACAGCAACTCCATTGTCTTTTCAAGGGTGAAACAGAAGAGTCAGAAGGAGGAGATTCCTCTCAAACCCAAAACACAGCAGCGCAGTCTGAGTATGTCAGTATGAATGGAATGAACTGGGCAACAGATGTTTCCCATTGTAATCTTTTGGCAAGATATAAGATACATACTGAATTTGCCTTCTAAATCAGTTTCTCATATGCCAACTATTTTCATAACTGGGGTTCTATTTAGTACAACAAGAAATAAATGTACACTAATTAGCATCAGAACAAATTCTACACTTTTTCTCTAATCATTGGTGTAGAATTAAGGCAAATGTACTGTGATTCTCACTTGTCATATTTTAATAATAATGCCCTTAAAGGAACAGTTCAGTGTAAAACAAAACTGGGTAAATAGGCTGTGCAAAATAAAAAATGTTTCTAATATAGTTAGCTAAAAATGTAATGTATAAACGCTGGAGTGACTGGATGTCTAACATAATAGCCAGTTCCTAGTCATACTATACCTATTTTCCCAACAACAATTCAGCCTGGTGTTTGGTGAAGAGGACGGCACCTCTCCAAACTTAAATTGTAAGAAGAATAAGGCGAACCCCTACGTGTTTATTCTCGTCAGTGATGTAACGTACATGATGTTACAGTGATGTAAACACGCAGGGCTTTGCCCCGCTTCACTTGCCTTGAAGACCGCTGGTTTGAGAGAGGCATGAAAGAAGTGATTCATGTCAAGGTAGAAAAACCATCCCTGAATAGAGGTGGGGGCCTTCGACACCACCTGTCTGCTACATACAATGCAACTTCCCATCCCAGTCAGTTGAACTGAAGAAGCTGCTCGGATGAGTAGTGAAACGTCTTCAATAAATACTCAGCAAGTCCAGTTGTTTTAGAATTACTTATATCTGATATATTCTTCTTATAACAGAATAGCAAGAACACTACTTCCTGCTTTTCGGCTCTCTAACTCCGAGTTATAACTAGTTTTTATTTTTATATTGAACAATTCCTTAATTTAATATTGTCCTGATGGAACCATCTCAAGGAAAAGGAATCCTAAATCACTGCGGCATGCACATTTTGTTTAGTGTGGAACCATTATTATTAAAATGTTCTGTGCCCTACATCCTCTATCCTTGTCATTGTATCTTCCATTCATCATATTGTCAACTTGCCCGGTTACCCTGGTGCTCCAACCAGCCTGGTGTGGCCCAGGGCCAGAACTAGGGGTAGGCAGAGTAGACATGTGAATAGGGCGCAAAGCTATGGGGGCGCCAGGCAAGTACCTTTCACTGCTGCCTACCCCATAGTCTGGCTTAGGGAGTGGCGCTTCTCGGCAGTCCTGCGCCTGTTTGAGCGTGTGCGCAGGCGCGCGCATTCATGAAGGTAGGGGGGAGAGTGTCCCTGAAGCGGCGTGTCTGTTTGAGCGTGTGTGCACACATTCGTGAAGGGAAGAGCATCCCTGAAGCGGTGCGCCTGTTTGAGCGCATGCTCACGCATACGTGAAGGGAGAGCGTCCCTGAAGGTATGGTTGAGAGGGCACCTCGGCTGGACGGGTTGCCTGGGGCGGCCTCTTGGCCTGGCCCGGCCCTGGTGTGGACTGTCAGTGTGATACACTGGAAACAAACAGATTAAGCAGTGAGATAGATCTGAAAGCAATACATTCTATAGTCTGTACTTTTACTACATTTATGTATTTATTTGTTTTTGTAGAAAAGATTTGACAGATGATGAATTACAGTGTCCAATGCATTGAGCATGAACTGAACAGCCTCATTGCCTTAAAGGAAAACTATACCCCCAAAATGAATACTTGAACAACATAGTTTATATCAAATGAAGTAGCATATTAAAGAATCTTACCTACCTAGTATATATATATTTAAGTAAATATTTCCCTTTTACATCTCTTGCCTTGAACCACCATTTCATGATGGTCTGTGTGCTGCCTCAGAGATCACCTGACCAGAAATATTTCAACTCTAACTGTAACAGGAAGAAGTGTGGAAGCAAAAGACATGGACTCACGCAAGACTCTAAACAGAAAGATTGGTGTATATTGGCAAAAAAGGTTCCAAGATCCCCTCAACGTGTCCCCTTTATTAATTGCATTGTTTGAATTGTTATGATCTGTGTTTGTGGGCGGGGCTTCCAGAAAAGTTCCACAAAAGAAAAAGTTCCACTTCCATAAGAGACACCTTTACAATCACTCCAGCACAGACTTATTTCCACACGTGCAGTTACAATATTTCAGGAAAAACAGCTCTCAGTAGGCACACCCGTCTAGGAACTTGGAGCACACCCAACCATCAGTGGTCCGGTATACGCTGCCACCTGTATCCACCACTAACCGCTAGTGGTCTGAAGATACCTCCGGTGATACCCCTCCACCATTCCAGGTTAGGACCTTTTTCATCCAATTCCCGTCAGAGACTCAGGTATCCTTCCTACCTAGTCCTAAAGTACTGCTGATTCCCTGACTTATGGAGTGCCTGTAGGAGTCCACTTCCCTCCTTGATGGGGCCCAAACTGCCCTTACTAAATATCCTAACTACCTCGAGTACCTAGTACTCGCTCACCTTAATCTTGCCTATTCTAGCTCCTCCTGCCTAACAATGATGTCTCACTCACCGACCAGCTGTTCCTAATTTGCTCTCGCCTCCTATCAAGACTGCTCACTTTGGGGTAGATTCATCAAAGAGTGAAGTTCCGCCACTAGAGGGAAATTCCACAGCTCTCAATTAATTTCTATGGGATTTTGCAAGGTGTATTCATCAATGGGTGAAGTGAAAGTTCACCCTTTGATGAATACGCCTTTAAAAATCCCATAGAAATTAATTGAGAGCTGTGGAACTTCACTCTTAACTTCACTCTTTGATGAATCTACCCCTTTGGGTGGGGCACCTCCTTTTATAGCCCTTCTGTGTCCTCTGGTGGCTGGGGTGAAAATTACACTCAAAAATGTACTTAAAGAACTCCACTGCCATCTAGTGGCCATTCATACATATTACATACAACACATTTTAAACACACATACATTTTACATACTGCACATTTTGTCACTCAAACAGATAACATTGCATACACATAATACTCTCATCACTTTACACCCCCTTACATGTTTAGTGGAGACTTGCAGGGCATGTGAGGCATCTCATCTGTGATAATGCGCTTAACACCAAAACACAAGCTTTTAGAAGTATATGCTATAGGTATAGAATGTGGGTTGTGAGATGTTCCAAAGGACTTTCTTTAATGGATTTTAATACTTCCATTATCATTTGTGTGTGTGCCTGTCCTGTAGATTAATCAGATCAAGCAAATGGAGGAAGTAAAGGTCTTGAAGAAAAGCAAAGTTGGCATCCTTCCATTCGTTTCAGGGTTTGCTGAGCTTGCAGAATCAACCGTTTGCGTAGCAGAGAGACAGGGAGACCTGGATACCTGGATAAAGCTTACACAAAACTTATCAAGGGTGTTTTTATAAATGATAAGTGGATCCTAAACACAGCAATATGCTGTTTGTCCTCAAAATCCTCACATGGATTACTGATGTATGCGATAGTGGTGACTAGAGTAAAAGGCTGTGTCTGTTCCATTTTTTCCTTAAAAGTTAGTTTGTCTAACTTAAATAAAATAAGTACAACACTTACAGGTAGAGATGCACTTGGTCTAAACAGTTTTTCAGTTTTATTAACTTTCTGATTACTGCTGACTGTTGCTAAAGTATGTAAACCTCAGCAACCCTGGTGAAACCTACACAATGTGATTGATTTAGGGGAGAAAAAAAAAATCAGATCATTGCAGATCTTAGAATACCACTGTCTATCATACTCAATGCTAATTTGAAAGTGAACTAACCATTTAAAGCACCTTTATTTATTATCTAATGTTGGGCCTGGCCCTAAGCATCGATTTTCTTATATTGAATTCATTATCCATTGATTAAGACCCTCTTGCCAAGGTAAAATGACAGCAAATGTTCAATTCATTATTGGTAAGTACTCTTCTTTACCGGAATACAGGTAGAGGAAAGCTATCACAGATATTTAAAAATGGGTCTATTAAGATCACTTATTGGATTAGACATACAGTAAATATATTTTGAAACTAGATTGCATTTATACCTGGTTAAACTGCACTTACCACATATGGCTTTTAGCAGAGTTCCATGCCAAATAAGGAGAGGAATTATGTAATAAACTGCACTATGTAACCACATACAGTATCAATTTAAACAACAGTGATATCTTGTAGTCATAGATATTAGACTAGCATGTAAATAGAATGAAGGAATAGGTTTCCATTAGTTATGGTATACAGTATATGAAGTATTTTGTTGTGAATGATTTATTTAACCTTTCAAAAATATAAGCCCAAGATTTCCAAACTGCTGCTCTCCAATTACTAGTCAACTAGGCACTGTCACTACTAAAGGATACACAACATCTTTGGGGGCAACATATCACCTCAGAATCCCATTCCGCATTTAAAAGCACAATCTCAGAGCCTTGTGTTACCTGTAAATAATCCTTGTTTAGACCTTTCTCTAGCATTAAAAAAGATAATATGCTATTGGTTATCATTAATGGGGTAGTTCACCTTAAAACTAATGTTCAGTATGCCATAGACCAGTGCTGTACAACTTTCTCTACATGTAGTGGGGCAATTATTTTATAATGCATGTTCAAAGGTGTAATTTTATTATAATAATTTCATACAACAATGCCTATGGAGCCCTTGATAAGACACAGGGGTAAATCCCTTGGAGGGCCTTATCTGTGCCTCCAATTGGATGGCCTTTATGTAGACAAAGGCAGGATGGAAAATAATGAGAGGGCCCGAGTAGGCCAAACACTATTTTTGATTGGCAGGTCAGTGATTCCCAGCATCAGAAAGAATATATAATTTAAAAGCAAGAGAAGTTTGGAGAAGAAAAGCAAACAATTTGAAAAGTTGCTAAGAATATATCAATCTATGGCACACTGCAAGTTCATTTAAAATTGATTATTTTCAGTTGTGGTGCATTATCCATTGTAATACGAGTAATCATTCTGAACCAAAACCTTGCTTAGTCAGAACCCTATGAATAGCAGATGATTACAGTCAGTAGAGATAACTGTGGTAGGAATATTTACTACATGTATTTGTACTGTTTTTTTTACTTGAGAAAGTAGCTCATGAAAGCCAGAGGGACCTGGTCATGATGGAAAACTTCCACCATATTTTTGCCACCCTTTCTCGATTAAAGATATCCTGTTTGGAAGCAGAGAAGAGAGAGGCTGAACAGAAAGACAGTGACCACTTGCAGTCATATGTAATAGTTTCTCTTGGACATCCACTGTAAAAACTAACTGTAAGCTCTTTCTTTTGTCCTGTTCATATGAGAAAGTGAATATTCAAAGATATAGCTCTCAGTTTAGGAGTCACGAGCATGGTCCCACTGCAGAATCATAAGTGTTTGTGACAATAATGACCCTGTTTCGGAAGTAAACACAGCATGTTTATACTGGAGAATTGGTCCAAAAAAAATCAAGAGAAAATACTAAATGTAGATTGGATACAATGAGTGACCTCCTGACTGGTAAACTGATGCATATAATTATTGTATTTTGTTTTTTCCTATTAATGACATTGGGATGAACCATCATTTTTACCAGCAAGGCCAGTAAATACCAGCCAGATGGCAACCCTACCTGGACACCCAAGTTTTTTGAAGGGCTGCCCGGGTCAAAACTGCCTGTCTGGTTTTCCAAATTCGGGCAGGATTGATGTGGCGATCAACCAATTGATGATAAATATGCCATAGCCCCGCCCCTGACATTGTGACACTCTCCATTAAATCACAGAGTTCAGTACAGTAAAGAAGGTGTCAACCCTACGTCATATGAACATGGATTGTATCAGGATAGCAGTAGATTTTCACCACTCCAGTTTTAAAATAAGTTGCTACAAAGTCTCTAGTAGGTGAGCCAGCATCAAAGGCTGATAACCAAGGATAGAACTACATGGGCGATTTTACATGCATGAGACACTACAAAATGCTGGCATCAAGTAGGATGCTCTGAATATAAGTAAGAAATAGAAATGTTAGATTGTGTTGCAGCGTGCATCCAACAGTTGTGTTGGATGCAAGCTGCAACAACATCCTTCCTGTAACTTACCTTGGTTTTGGCGCATCCAATGTGTGCTTCGTCACGTCGGAACAGCGCATGGAAAATCGTCCATGTTCTTCTACCCTTAACCATTAAAGGAGAATTCAACCTGTGGGGGGAAAAAACCCCTACAGCCCCCCCCCCCAAGGAGTTGCCCCCTACTCCATGCTTACCCCTCACGGCAGATTCTTCCAGCAGAGTTGCACGCAGCCATCTTTCACGATCTCTGTAAGCTGACTGGGAGATGGGCATTTCTGCACATGCACAGTTGGAGCAGTTTGCTGGTATGCACAACTTCGCATGTACAAATTTACACAGCAATTGCTGATCTCCCAGTCAGCTTACAGAGATCGTGGGAGATGGCAGCATGCAAGTCCGCTGGAAGAATCTTAAAGGGCACCTGAGGCCCAAAAAGTTTGCCCCAAACCAAAGTTGCAGGCTGATAGAGCCCGCATTCCATTTTGGAGTTCTATGCCCCCTGAAGGCACTGGCTTACTCACACCGGGAGGGAACTCGCGGTGCGAGCCGCCATGGCTTCTGAAGCGCATGCGCAGTATGAAAAGCGGCCCCGGAAGCATGGCCGCTTTTCAGTATGCGCATGTGTGTTACGTCACACGCACATACTGCGTATGCATTTCAGAAGACACGGCAGCTAGCACTGGGAGCTCCCTCCCAGTGTGAGTAAGCCAGCGCCTGCAGGGGGCTTTTTTTGGGGGGGGGGGGGTTTGGGGTACTAGAACCCAAAACCGGAATGCAGGCTCTAACAGCCCGCACCTTTGGTTTGGGGCAAATTTTTTGGGCCTTAGGAGTTCACCCCCCCAGGTTGAATTCTCCTTTAAGGGAAATGCACACGGGGGCTCATTTATAAAAACTGGGAAAATTTGCACCTCGGCAGTATTCAATAGCATCCAGTCAGCAATTAGCTTTTTTTCAGCTAGCTGCAAGTCAAAAGATGAAAGCAAACATCTGATCGGTCGCTATGGGTTACTGCCAGGGTGCACATTTTCCCAGTGTTTATAAGAGTCCCACTGTGTTTGGTCACCTCACGCCTATATGAAATCATGCCCACTGAGCAAAAAAATGCCCCAAAGTCCCTCTATGGCTGCCTGTTCAAATACAGTAAGTAAACCATTGGAGACGTTCCTGGTCAGTTCACACCGGTCTTTTAAAGATTGGGAAAATCAGAGGCTATGAGTAACTTAAAAGGTTTGGCAGGTAGTATTATATTTCGTAATATACATGACACACAACATGAATGGCCGTACAGACAGCACCACAATACCGCAACGACGAGTCCACGCGGCTATTTACACATCACTCACCCAACAACACCTGAGCTTGAAAGAACAGACTACGTAACAGATACTGCAACCATTTTTTATTAAGAAATCATTCCCAGAATGCCGCCGTCCCGACATGACGTTGCAGTGGTAGGCGTGGTTACTAAGTGTCCAGCTGTGAGCGGGCGGGGGCTGTTGTGGCGGACGCCTCTGACGTGTGCAGTGGAACAGGCCTGACCAGGAAGTGTTGCTATGCACAACTATCATTGCGGCGCTGAGGCCTCGGCCCGGCTTCCTGCGCGCCATTTTCAAACCGCTTGTCCCCCCCCTGTTCTGTCATCAAACAAGTATTGTTCATTTACTCATGAGCTCTGACAGACTGTGTCCTGCCTGGGCTACGGAAAGCAATCTGCAAAGGGGTGAGAGCGGCTGTTCCGGTGTTGGACATAGCGGAGAGGAGCGTTTAATACTGGATGTGTAAGTCACTCTGCAGTTTACGGAACTAATCGGATTATTTTAGAATCTCCTGAGGTACGACTGATGCAGGCGTTCTAGAAGTCGCTACTCAGTAGCAGCTGGAGGCCGACATGACTTTCTTTCTACGTGTTATACAGAGCCGGACTGGCAGTCTGTGCTTTGTGGCAAATGCTAGAGTGGCTGCTGTAAGTTGTTCTAGAAAGTGACTATTAAGTCGGCTGGTGTGGGCTGTTTGTGCCTCTGTGTAGTACAGGGGTGTCCAATGACTTACCTGGGCCACATTGGAAAAAGTAAAGAAAATGCACAGAAAAGAACTACAATACCAGTTGGATAATCAGATAGAGCTATACACTGGAATATGGGACACCTGGATATTAAATAGACTTATTGTACAGTGGAATCTCCATTTTACATCCCCTGATTAAAGGGATACTGTCCTGGGGAAAAAAAATTTTTTTTCAAAATACATCAGTTAATAGTGCTGCTCCAGCAGAATAATGCATTGTAATCCATTTCTCAAAAGAGCAAACAGATTTATTTTATATTTCATTTTGAAATCTGACAAGGGGCTAAGCATTTTGTCAATTTCCCAGCTGCCCCAAGTGATATCACCCCTCCCTTTTCCCCCAGCAGAAGCCTAACAGAACAATGGGAAGGTAGCCAGATAACAGCCCCCTAACACAAGATAACAGCTGCCTGGTAGATCTAAGAACAGCACTCAATAGTAAAAACCCATGTCCATTCAGTTACACTGAGAAGTAAAAACAACAGCCTGCCAGAAAGCAGTTCCCTCCTAAAGTGCTGGCACAAGTCACATGACCAGGGGCAGCTGGGAAATTGACAAAATGTCTAGCCCCATGTCAGATTTCAAAACTGAATATTAAAAAAGTCTGTTTGCTCTTTTGAGAAATGGATTTCAGTGCAGAAGTCTGCTGGAGCAGTACTATTAACTGATGTGTTTTGAAATTTTTTTTTTTCCCATGACAGTATCCCTTAAAGTTTTCCCTCATTTTACATTGTTGTTTTGTGGTCCCACCTATATATTCTGTATAATACATTTCCCTGATTTTCCTTGGATTTTACACCATTTTCTTCTGGTCTCCTGAAAAATGTAAACTGGGGTTCTACTGTATTATTATTACTACTAACTGGGCAATGGGTAGAGTCCCCCCTCCTATATCCTTAGCAACATGATGTTTCCTCTGGAACCAAGAGTTTCAAGCTGAAGTGCATTCATGTCCATCCTGGGCTGCATGTGGCCCTCAGGCCGCAGGTTAGACACCCGTGGTGCAGTAGAAATGTCAGGGTCTAATTTGAATCCCTGTCCATTCCAGGTATAATATATTGATGTGCGTTTTTATAATTGTGTTTAAATGACTTGTTTAGCTACTTGTATATTGTTGGGAACTCAGAATTATCTTGGACCTTTTGGTACCACTGAATTGCATAATGTAACATCCCAGCAGGGTTGCCAGTTTTTTTTAATTTTCAAAACCAGCCAAAGTCCGCTACAAAACTTGCCACAATATATGAAGTAAACAAAAAAAAAAAGTCTTAAAAATAAATCAATAGATGTGAAAATACACCTTCTTCAATTTTCACTGGTTTGAACATTTTTTCCATGAAGCAAAATGGGAAAGATTTGCCCTCGTAACCAGGGGAAATAATTAAAGAGGGGGTTCAGGAGGTATTGGGGCCCCATGAGGCCCAATACATATGCAATTTCAATAAATATTGGTAAAAGTAGTCAACCTCTAAACATTTTGGTGGGCAGCAGATTTTTGCCCTGAAATTGAGGAAAATCACCGGAGAATGCTTAAGAGTGACGGGAGAATGGGGTGCAGAGCCCATATCCTTGTAACAGTCTCCCGACTTCTAAACGTCAGTCCCATTGCATCCTGGGTATTGTAGTCTTACATTAAGTTTAGCAAATTGTTAAACAAAGCCTACATTACTCAAGAAGGAAAAACAACAGCCTACCAGAAAGCAGTTCCTTCCTAAAGTGCTGGCACAAGTCACATGACATGGGGCAGCTGGGAAATTGACAAAATGTCTAGCCCCATGTCAGATTTCAAAACTGAATATAAAAAAAATATGTTTGCTCTTTTGAGAAATGGATTTCAGTGCAGAAGTCTACTGGAGCAGCACTATTAACTGATGTGTTTCAAAAAAAAAACCAAAAAATATGTTTTCCCATGACAGTTTCCCTTTCCAATCCAGGGCTGCCAGATTTTTTTTTTTTTGTGACCGCCCCTGGCTAAGTAGGTACTTTTTATTTATTTGGAGAGTAGTGTTTACCAGTTTTTTGTGCAGGTGTTTTAGGGATCATCCATCTCAAGATAATTCACTTTTATACATATTACAGTAGTGCTCTAGTGAGAAGGCTCGGAAGCTTGTCCATCACCGCTCCATCAAAGACACCAAGTAGGCAGCATTAGGGTGACAACAGAAGAGGGAGGAACAGATGTGTGGAAAGGTTAGATGTGACAGTTCTCCAGAAAAACTGAATTTGGGAGCATTTCAGATCATTTTTAGAAAGTATGGCCATACTGTAAAATAAATCTCTGTATAACTGTAATACATTTGTAAATTCTACTTGATCACTAACAACTTGTCTTTTCTCTCCCATCTGTTCTCTTTTATGCTCCCTTCTGTTCTCCAGCAATTCTCTTAATTGCATGAACGTATATCCTATGTATAAGGGCAATGAGTTTTCCAGAGTCGCCTGGAGTTTCCTCATGAGGCGATTTCATAGAGCAAAGTGCTCCGAGTGCCATTTCGCCGGCGATTTAGATTCTAGTTGGCGGGAAGGCTTTTCAGGGAGATTAGTCGCCCAAAGAAATTGTCGCTGGGTGACTAAATCTCCCTGAATCTTCGCATGTGCCTTTCACAGCCTGCACCGGCACTAACTCTTTACTTTTTTTTTTTATTGATTTCATGCTGCTCCTATGTGCATTTTCTGGACACAGTTTTATATGTTACGGTGATTCCTATTTGCTGTTAGAAACCTGGTTCTGTTTTTGTGCTGTGGCTTTTCTCTGGATATTCTGTTTTGAGATGTTCTTGCAGAATCCATGCTTGATCACATAAGAGCAACATGTTCTTTATGTACAGTAGCTTCGCTTTAATCACAGTTATATTCTGAATTGTTCTCATTATGTGTGGAGCTTACCTATGATGGGAACAAAATGTAATAGCTACCATACAGTAGCATTTGCACCCTTGTAAATTTTTTCATCAAAATTTCTCTGCACACAATATGCAGAAAACAAAACCATCTTGTAATTAATCAAAAGGATGTTGTGCTGTTATGTCTGAAAGGTACAGCAAATGCAATATAGGGTTAATTTACAATTTACCACATAGTGTGAAAAGTGCAAAAAAAAAAGTTGCAGTCTGACTTCACATGGGGCATTGTGTAATAACCTCAGGCCATTGCGCTGAAATGGAATTGCTGACTGAGGTTTGAATCTAATTCTGCCTGTGTTAGGTCTTGCTACAATCAAAATGGGTGGACACGTAGGTGCCCCCTAACTTGGACATCATTTGCAAATGTGAATTAGGGAGTGAAAGGCACCGCAGCCCGCATCGGGGGGCACTTTTGGTTCCTTTAAGGAACAGTAACGCCAAAACAGTAAATGCACTCTGTAGCAAGCCATTGTAATTTTGTTACAAAACATCTGTTATCTGCTAAGTAACCAGTGGCTTTTCTCCTTTTGTAGCTTGAATGGCTGCCTATAGTTGTCAAACAGTTAACTTTTATGAATGCATAGCAACCGTACATTCTATTTTAATTACTTTAGAATGCTTTTCTTTTTTGGTGTTACTCTTCATGGAGTTCTTGATTTTCAATCTAAGGGCCACTCAAAGTCATGTTAAAGTCCCACTGTAACTCCTTCAGTTACTTCGAGAAGGAAAAACAGCCTGCCAGAAAGCAGTTCCCCCACATGACCTGGGGCAACTGGGAAATTGACAAAATGCCTAGCCCCATGTCAGATTTCAAATGAAATCTAAAAAAAATCTGTTTTGAGAAATGGATTTTAGTTTTGAAAAAAATTTTTTTTTTCCCATGACAGTATCCCTTTAAGTGAGCACTAAAGGGACCCTGGCATTTTAAATGCACCCTAATATATTGTAAAGGTGGGAGAGCTTTTTGAATGCATAAACATTCACTTTGTCTGAGGGACTAATGCACCTACACACAATAGTCGTTTAAGGAAATGCAATGTTTTGTAGGACTCCTTTATAAATGCAAGTGCAAATAGTTAAAATTAGCACAAGTATAAGTATACTTTTATGCTGTTTAGGTATTGCATCCATTAATGCTGCTTTGCACATGTGAAGAGGGAAGTGTATGAATTACACACTATTGTACACATTGATGCAAGGAATTACTTTCTGCCAAGATCTTGTGTTAATTCTAGAATGTCATCACCAGAATGTCATTTACAGACCAATGGCTGGTAAAAAAAAAAAAGCATGGAATTTACCAAAATTGATTTGCGTCCTTATTGGTGCATCACATACAAGATGAGGCCACTCAGCTGCTGCCCCTAACGATGGTGAATTTTTTTTTGGGGGGGGAGTAATTGTTTGTTTGGAAAAAATGGCAATTTGCACCCTAATATGGCACACTGGATTGTAAATTAGGTCATTTTTCATAGAGCACTACTTATTGCTTCATCTGATAATGAGATACATGAGTTTTTCTGCTTTCAGTTGATGGGGGTGGTACAGCTAGAAGGAAAGGCTGCAGCGCATTTAAAGGAGTTGTTCAGTATAAAAATAAAAACTGGGTAAATAGACTATGCAAAAAAAAAAAATGCTAATATAGTTAGGCAAAAATGAAATGTATAAAGGCTGGAATTAGAGTCCTGCAGTGGGTATAGATGCAGGTTGGCGGGTTGGGCTACGAATCTTCTCCATAGCGATTTTCACAATTTTTTTCTGATCATGCTTACTTCCGATAATGTCACTTCCGGTTACAATGACTGCAATTCCTGATTCATGATTGGCAGCGTGACTGCACTGCCTGATTCTTGATGGTTGCGGGTCCGGGTTGCGGATAAGGTACTTGCAGGTCGGGGTCAGGTAGCAGGTCCAGGCGGGTAATGCGGATTGCGGGTATGGGTTGCAAAAAATGGACCTGCGCAGGACTCTAGCTGGAGTGACTGGATGTAGAACAGAACACTTCTTCCTGGTTTGCAGCTCTCTAAGGGCTCTTACTCACAAGCATTTTTCCCTGCACTCCCCTGCGTTCCATTTTGCCGCTTTCAGCCGCAGGAGATCGCAGGAGTAGACGCAAGCTATTATTCTCTTCAATGGGGCTATACTCACACAAGTGTATGTAGGTGCCAAACGCAGGTTGAGACGCAACATGCTGCATTTTCCCTGCGTTCTGCGCACTTGTGCGAGTATAGCCCCATTGAAAAGAATTGCTTGCGTCTATTCCTACGCTCCCCTGTGGCTGAACGCAGCAAAACGGAATGCAGGGAAAAACGCTGGTGAGTAAGAGCCCTAACTCTGTTAGTCAGCGACTTGAAGGGGGGCCACTAATTGGTTACAAGGCAGTGGCCAGTCGGTCACTTGAGGGGGGCACATGGGTCATATCTGTTGCTTTTGAATCTGAGCTGCAGGCTGAGGATCAATTGTAAACTTACAATCCGTTATGTCCCATGTCACTGACTAATTCAGGGTTAAGCAGGAAGTAGTGTTCTTTTATGTTAGACATACAGTCACTCCAGCATTTATACATAACATTTTTCGCTAATTAACTGTATTAGAAACATTTTTTTTTTTTATGTTGCACAGCATATCTATTTACCCAGTTTTCATGATTATACTGAACTGTTCCTCTATGGAAAAAAACTTGTTAAAAGAAACACCAAAGAATCTGCTTGTTTTGAAGGTGATGTTAATAAGAGGGTGGGCCTAAATAAAGCATTTTCAGGTTTATATACATGTTCTGGGCATTTCCATTAGACGGAGATGTTTGCAATTATATATAAAAACTGCTACTGTCCCATGTGTTTCATTTGACCAAATTCCTTCTACATGGTTATTGAGGGACAAAATGTGTGATCTCTGTGTTTCAAGTACAATGCACCGAACAATGAATTTCTATCAGCAGTTAGTGTAAGCAGTTTTCTCTAGGTTATCGTATGTTCAAAGAATAACTTTGGGAAATTGTAACCTTGAACTAAAAATAGAGTTTTTTTAAATCTTTAATTTTTGTCTCTTTCAGAGAAAGGGTTGAAGGTGAATGTGAGTGCTTCACTGTGAGACTCCTACAATGAGTACTGCTGCAGAAAGGAAATTCATCAATCTCAGGAAACGATTGGATCAGCTGGGCTACAAGCAGCCGCTGGCTATAGAATCTTTACCACTAGTCGAAAAATTGTTCAGGTATTGGTAAAGCTTTATTCTCTGTCTAATTCAAAAGTTCACCTGTTAGGCTTTTTTTTTTCTTTGTTTTTTTTTTTTTTTTTGGGAAATACTTTTTTTTGGGTAACCATGGGAAATGGACCAAATTAAGAATGCCCAATATTAAATTATGCTCCTGCTCTAACCCTGTTATCTGTCTGCAACTTTTAGTGACCTTGTCCACACAACAGAAAGCTTGCGCAATGCAAAGTTGGCGGCTGGCAAGACTGAGAAGGAGAGCAAGAACTTCGACTCTGTGATTGAGCCATACAAGGCAGAAAATGCCAGACTTGTCAGGGAAAATAACGAACTGCATCTAGAGCTTTTAAAACTCAAAGAGGAATCTGATCGACACATTAAAGGTAAAAACTTGAATATTGTCTTCTACATATATGAGATCTATTATCTGAAAACCCGTTATCCAGAAAACTCTGAATTACGGAAAGGCCATCTACCTAAAGCTGGCCATAGACAGACATAACGATTACGATCTTTCTTGGAAAAAGATCTTTCCAAGAAAGATAGTTTGTTACAACACACATGCATAGAGCTGAATCGTCACATATACAGGTAGAAACAATAGATTTCTTCCTGTATCTGATGATTCAGCTCTAAACAGTGGCCAGAATTTGGGTGCTTTCATAGGCAACCAATCAAAATTTTCTGTCCAGCCCGATTGACTAGCCAACTGAAATCCAAGTCTTCTGCCGATATTGGTTGGCTTATAACTATGAAGATTCTCATTCATCCAGGTCATGGTATATATATATAAAAAGTAACTCAAAGCAACTGGACTTGCTGAGATATTTAAATGAAGACATTTCACTGCTCATCCGACCAGCTTCTTCAGTTCAAGTGACTGGTGTAGGGGAGTTCTCGGCAAATAGACTCTTCCAACAATCCAATCACAATGGCACACTGCAACTCTTCAGAGAGGTGACATTTGAAATTCACAGTGGTGTTGATTCTGTGTAGTTACAGTGATAGAATAACCAATGTGTCATGCAACTCCTAGACACAGGTGTTGCTTGTGAGAGTTGCATGAATGGATGTGTCAAGAGACAAACACCACGTCCCTGTGTTCTTCAAACCTAGCAACACACTGAGACAAAAACTGGTACACCCAAAGGATCCAACTCCTAAGGGAAAACAAAGTAATGTGGTATACGCAGTCCAGTGTAGTGATGAGTGCACAGATCTATACATTGGGGAGACAAAACAACTGCTCCACAAACGAATGTCTCGGCATAGGAGGGCGAACTCTACAGGACAAGACTCGGCTGTTTTTCTACACCTAAAAGACAGGGGACACTCTTTTGAAGATAGCAATGTCCAAATTTTGGATAAAGAAGACCCCTGGTTTGAAAGAGGTGTGAAAGAGGCGATTCATGTTAAGGTGGAGAAACCATCCCTGAACAGAGGCGGGGGCCTTCGACACCACCTGTCTGCTACATACAATGCTGTTCTCGCATCTGTTCCCCGGCGGTTTCAGAACTCTTGACACATCCATTCATGCAACTCTCACAAGTAACACCTGTGTCTAGGAGTTGCATGACACATTGGTTATTCTATCACTGTAACTACACAGAATCAAGACCACTGTGAATTTCAAATGTCACCTCTCTGAAGAGTTGCAGTGTGCCATTGTGATTGGATTGTTGGAAGAGTCTATTTGCCGAGAACTCCCCTACACCAGTCAGTTGAACTGAAGAAGCTGCTTGGATGAGCAGTGAAACGTCTTCATTAAAATATCTCAGCAAGTCCAGTTGCTTTGAGTTACTTTTTATATATATTGGTTGGCTTGTTTCCCACCATGCATGCATGAATACTGTACGAAAATTGGTTTTGTACAATTTTATTGGTGTCAAAGGTTTTCACAGTCAGCACCCTCACCTCCAAGTTACTTTAGTATGATGCCCGTCCAGAGTTTCCCCACTTCAATCCGTTGCATTCAAAATGTAGTAATTGACAGCACCATTCAGCAATGTATTCTCTTACAGGGGTGGTTCACCTTCAAGTTAACTTTTAGTATATTGTAGAAGGGCCAATTCTAAGAAACTTTTCAATTGGTCTTCATTATTTATTTTTCATAGTTTTTTAATGATTTGCAATTTTCTTCTGTTTCTTTGCGGCTTTCAAATGGGGGTCACTGACACCATCTAAAAACAAATGCTCTGTAAGGCTACAAATGTATTGTTATTGTTACTTTTTATTACTTATCATTCTATTCAGTTCCTCTCCAATTCATATTCTAGGGTCTTATTCAAATCAATGCAGGGTTGCTAGGGTAATTTGTACCCTAGAAACCAAATTGCTGATGCCGCAAATTATAGAGTTACTGAATAAAAAGCTAAATAACTCAAAAACCACAAACAATAAAAAATGAAAACCAATTGCAAATTGTCTCAGAATATCACTCTCTACATCATACTAAAAGTTATCTGAAAGGTGAACAACCCCTTTAAAATGCCTTTATTGAGACATAAGGCTCTGACCTTCAAACAACCCAGCAACGTTTCAGACCTCTCTTGGTCTTTTTTCAAGCTCAATTTTATTGGTGTGTCCATAACCACCCATAGACTCCATTTTATCCATATAATGACATTTTTTAGTAATAATATGAGTACCTTGTACTTCTTCCAATATATAATTAATCCTTATTGGAGGCAAAACCAGCCTTTTGGGTTTATTTAATTCTAGTACATTTAAGTTATGAGATCCAAATTATGGAAAGATTGTTTATCTGGAAAACCCCAGGTTCCGTGTATCCTGAATAATGGGTCCCATACTTGTACTTGAAAAATAGTTTTAAGATACATGCCAGCAGTGTATTATTAAAGTAGACCCATCACCCCAAAATATTCAAAATCCTATTTTATCACATTAATCAAGCAAAATGAACATTAATTACACTATAAATTATTTTAATCTTCTTTTCTTCAGTCTGGGAATTCATAATTATAGCAAGCAGGCAGGAGTCCTGTTATTAAGACAACTTGCATCATCTCAGAATCTTGTTTGTGCACCAGAATGGGGGACCCGATGTCTATCCCCATGTCCTGGCTACACAATTAAATGGTTAAGAGAACTGGGGGAATGTGTGGGGAGCAGTGACATCTAGAAAGTGCTGAATGGAAAGTGAAAGTAATTATCTGCCCCGCCTCTATGCCTAAGGCATAGAGGAGTGGAAGACTATATTTGATTGACAGCTGAGATTTTTAAATGAGCTTAAAACTGCTATGAATGGTTTAATAAAAATTTGAAATTGGATTTAATGTTTAATTTGAAAAATACTTTTATTATACAGATTTTTGTGTCTAGGTGACGGGACCACTGCTTTTAACTGGGGTTAAGCCTCATACACATATCTTAATATCTAGTAGATATACTAAAAAAAAATATGTAGGCTATACAATTAAAAAGCATCACTAACCATTTTATGTTCTGTTGAAAGCCATGTACTTTAAAAAAAAAATCTGCCTGGATAGTGGTCAATAATCTCCCTAAACATTGGGCAAAGCTTGCATATAGTTACCACCAAATAATTAAAGCTGATATTGCTGGAAAAGTATATGTACACAATTGATTATTTATATGTACCATATATAATTTTATTCATACAGGCATGGGATCTGTTATCCAGAATGCTCAGGACCTTGTGTTTTCCAGATAATACATCTTTCTCTAATTTGGATCTCCATAACTTAAATCTACTAAAAAAATAATTTAAGTTTTAAATAAAGCCAACAGGATTTTTTTTGTGCCAACAATAAGGATCAATTATATCTTTGTTAGGATCAAATACAAGGCTCATGCCCAGGAGTACTTTATTATTCTGAGCAATGCATTGCCATAATCTTCAACTTTCCCAAGCATTACCCAAGTGCAATATAGAAAATGTTCACTGATTTCTGTACTAATCATGGATCTGGCTTCAAAAGGCACAGGGAATGCCTGCGAACATAGTAGAATTTTGAAAATGAACACTCTGCTCTAAAGTACCAGGGTTGCAGGTTTGTGATTAATAAATTCATACACTCGATCATTTTACCTTTATTTCTCCTTTAATTGTAAAGATACATAGAATGTATTGTCATAGTCTGAAACTAACTGTTGGGGATATCTATTAATTAGTTTCCATGAGTAATTTCTAGCATTAGATTTATAGATACGTGTTCCTTTTGATTTAAAGACTTGAAAGCTTCCCTTCGAAAACTTGAACACCAGACGGCTGATCTGAAGTTTCTAAATAACCAGTATGTTCATAAAATCCGCTCAATGGAAAAGGATGGCAAAGCCAAGTCAGAAAGGATACAACAACTTCAGGAGAAGAACTTGCAGGCAGTTGTTCAAACCCCAGGTCAGCGTTTTGTATGTCACACTGTGCACCCAGTGCACAAAACGAATTGTAAAATTCAGGATTTTAAAATACTTTAAGTTGAATGTATTGGTCAATGTTTTTTTTGTTCTGTTGCACATTAACAGTTGTTGATAGAAAATGTGTAATTATTATTTTAAATCCGTTGCTTTAGAAAGTACAAGATTATTTTGTGTTGTTTTGGTGCAAGTAGGCACCTCTGTCTCGTTTATCTTCTTTTTAGAGCCAACTTAAATTCATGGTGTTGGTGTTGAGAGTGCCCTTTAGTGATAGGACTGGATTTCTCATTTAGCAATGATGGAGTCTTGAATTGAATAAAAAAAGCATGCAATGGTCATGCTAGTTGCTGTGGAGCAGCCTCAAAGAGCACTGAACATGAGAAAAGCAAATGCCAGGACAATATACTTAGGGGGAAATTCACTAAAGTGCGAAGTGTCTAACTCTAGCGCTAATTAGCCAGCGTGATGTCAATTTGTAACTTCGCAAATTTACTAACACTGACTCTGGTGAATTTTCGCTAGCGAAGTAGATAGACTAGCGCAACTTCGCACCCTTACGCCAGGTGAAGTTGCGCACTGACGAAGGATCATAATTACGCAAATTCACTCAGATGACCATTTGTGATAGTCTGAAAAAGATCGAATTTTTTTTGGGGGGGTTACCCTCCTTCCCCCCTACATTTCCTAACATATGGCAACTCAACTATACAGGGGGCACATGTAGGGCAATAGGACAACTTTTTTTTATTTTTTTATTAAAGGTTTCCTGGGCTTGTGTAGTGTAATGTAGTGGCTGTAGCATATACTTCTATTAGACTTTGAAATTTGCGCCATATGCAAATTAGGCTTCGCTAGCGTAAATACGTTTTGCCTGGTGAAGTAACACTAGCGTAACTTCACACTTCAGTGAATTTGCGTCGTTCCCGGCGAACGTTACCGAAGGCAAAGCTAGCGAATTTTCGCCGCTTATTGAATTTCCCCCTTAGTGTGCTTTCCTTTGAGATTTGTTAAAACCTGCTTTATTATTTAAGAAAAACTGTTCCGCATCATTTTATATGTAGGTGGCAAGAAGAGAACCATCCCTTTTAGACGTCAACGCATGCAGATTGACCAGACCGTGCCATTATCTGGCATGAGCAATGTTCCTGTACCTCAACCAGAGGATCCCTATGTTGCTGACCTCCTGCAAGTTGCCGATGACAGGTACGATGTATGTTTGTAATGCAGCTAGATTGATATGTTATTACTGTGCATGTTTCATGTATTCACCTTAACTGCATGCTTTTGTAAATCTCTTGTGTTATCATTTCTAGAATTCAAGAACTTCAACAGGAAGTGGCAGCTTTAAAGGAAAAACTGGACATATCTGAAAGAGGAATGAAGAATCTTACTCAACAGGTCTTGTCTGTTAACTAATGTTAATTAATGAAGTGAAAGATTGCCCTTAAAATTCTTATTGTTGGATTGTAGTAGTGCTATAAAATGATTAGTCACCTTCCAAACAAATTTTTTTCCAGTTCATTTGTTTTCAGATTGTTCACCAGATTGTTCACTTTTTTCAGTTACATTTTTATTTTTTTTCCATTTCTCTAAAATTGAAAATTTTAAGTTAGTGTTCCTGCTGTTTCAGTCTGGTAGCTCCGTAATCTAGGTGCAAATTGTGAACTGTTACAGTTTGTTACATTAGTTGATACATTTCTCTGCAACATCAGCAATTGCTGCCTTTATTAAACTCTGGGATTATGCTCATCTTTGCCAAAGCGAAGAAATGTATCAAAAATGTATCGGTTTAGAACCATTTTAAAGTGGGTAACCCTCACTTCTCTGAGCATCTTCAGAAAGGCATAAGAAGGTAGAAAATGAAACTTCAATATTGGAAAAATGGTTACAAATAGAAAGTAATTAAAAAAAGAGGCCCCCTTACGGTAATTTGTGCCACCCTAGGCCTGGTCTTTGTGGCCTCCTCACAAATCCAGGCCTGAGTGAAAGGTGAACAGTCTATTTGAATAATTTTAATATCAACAAAAACCTCTCTACAAACATCATCTGATATTGTCTGTAGCATGCAACAGTTCTCTCCTTCAGTAGTGAAAAAGTCATGCCTAAATGTAAATCTGTTAATAATCAGATATACGAAGTGCCTTTGGTAATTATACAGTTGAGGTGGAAAAATAGCATCTGCCAAATTCAGTGCTCTGTCAATGTTGTTTCAGAAAAAAATTCAGCATTTTTAAAACTAAAGGAGAATAAAATAGTTGGGTAGACACCTATGCAATGATTTTCCTTTTGATGGCTCATTTCTAGTGATGGGCGAATTTATTCGCCTAGGTCGAATTCGCGGCGAATTCCCGCGATTCGCCGCTGGCGAATAAATTCGCGACTCACCAGCGAAATTTCGCTTGGCGAAAATTCGCTGAAAACGAGTCGCGCGTCAGTCGCGCGTTGTTTTTTGACAGACGTGCGACAAAATTGACGCGACGCGCGACAAAATCGTGCCGGGACTCGTTTCGCAAATTTTTCGCCGTTTCGCGAATTTCTCTAGAAATTCGCGAAAAATTTGGCGAAGCGAATCTCGGGAGATTCGCCCATCACTACTCATTTCTAGTAACTGGCATAATATGCTTAATTTGTCTTATAGGTTGATCTGCGAAACCAGGAGGTGCATCGCTTGCAACTGGCACTGGATGGTGGTCGTTCTCATGATGTCATCTCTCTAGAATCTAGATACAGAAGTAATGAAAAGCTAGTTGCCCATTTAAACCTGCAGGCAAGTTAATCCTATTAAATATTAAAGCAATGTTTTGCTTTTGTCTATATTTTCCCTGCTCACAGAAATTCAAAGAAAAAAGCATGGACAATGGCACTAAAATGTATTTATAAATTAGCAAATGTTTTATTTACCTATATATTATTTTTGTTTTTATTAAGTATTTATAAAGTATGGTCCTATTCTGCAGCACTGTATGATAGGAGAAGGGAAAAGGAATGCTGTATAGGGGAAAACATACAAATTACACACATACAGTATAGGGAAAAAAAATAGGTCCTGACATTTGAGCTTGTTGGAAAGTAATTTGTGGAATAAAGTACAGGTATGGTACCTATTATCCAGATTTATCAGGACCTGGGGCTTGCTGGATAACTGGTCTTTCCATAATTTGGATCTTCACACATTAAGACTACTAGAAAATCATGTAAACATTAAATAAACTCAGTAGGCTCGTTTTGAATCCAATAAGGATTAATTCTATCTTAGTTGGGATCAAGTACAAGCTACTGTTTTATTATTACAGGGAAAAAGGAAATTGTTTTTTAAATTTTGAATTACACCATTATAATGATGGCCTTTCCATAATTTGGAACTCTTCCGGATAATGGGTCCCATACCTGTATTGAACATTTGCAAGTGGCAATGGCAGAGGATTGAAAAGAGAGAGTGGATAGAGGGCTAAGCTACACATGGAAAAGCTTCAAATGACTTTTACAGTAACTTAAAAATAAAATGTACACATTTTTGCCCGTTAGATTGAGTACCTTCAACAAGCGAACCGAGATCTTGAAACACGTGTTCAGAATCTGTTAGAAACCCGGCACAATGTGACAAGTGAAGTTTTAAATTTGAGCACTAAGAATGAAGAACTGTGTAAAGAGCTCACAGAGATAGACCATCTGGCTCAGCAACTGGAACGTGACAAAGAGAGGGTATTGGTCACTGCTGATGCTGAAATTGAGGAAGCAAAGGTAAGTCAAGAGTATTTACATAAAGTGTGTTGCAGGATTTAATATAATGTATTTATATGACTTAAGCCCCCAGCTGAAGCTTCCGTCATAAACTATGCAGCCCCTACTAACGGCCTGTTTGCCAATACCTGTTAATATAATGTAGTGTAGCCTTGCAGGATTTGAGGCCATCTCTGGTCTACTTGATGTCCTTTCCACAACTAGTTGGCAGTGATCCCCAGCCAGGAGCATGCAAAGTTGAAATCTTTGGTTTCCATGAAAATGTTAGGTTTGTGATCCTGCACTTGTGAAGGGTGAAATTATGAATTTTCTCTTATTTCTACGTGCAGCTTTGTAGTTAGATGGCCATGTAGGAAACGCATGATGGGCCGCCTCAGTTTGAGGTATTCATGACTACACTCTCCCTATGCTTTTTTCACAAAAGTGTGCTCCGTAAAATATTTCCTGGTATTTATGTAGCCCTGGCACATTTCTGTGGTGCTTAACAGAGATACATCAGTCCCTGCCCTAGTGGAGATTACAGTTTAAGGTCCTTGCACATTTATAAACACTACAATCAATTCTATCAGTAGTTAACCTGCCTGTATGTTTTGGGGTTGTGTGAGAAAACATACAGAGGCATGGTATGCTTTACTGTTTCTGTGGTTTTCAAACGGTTTATCCACTTTCTATTTCTGTTTTTTTTTTTTTTCTCAGAGTGAAATAACAAGGTTGCAGTGTGAAATACATGCACTGCAGAGCACAATATCAAAATTAAAGTCTGTAAGTAATTTTCTTTTTTTTTTTTTTTTTTTTTTTTTTTTTTTTTTTTTTTTTTTTTTTTCTTTTTTTTGTTTACAAGCACCAAAAAGTTCTAATTCAAGCATAGGGGCTGATTCTCGGCCTAGTGTGCCCTTGGCTTTATGATAAGTGACCATTACTAAGCTTGCATCCATTATACCAAACCTTGTTTTTGTTACTTTTGATTAACATTGGAGTGTTTCTTAGTATTGTATCATTAAAGGGACACTGTGATGGGAAAACATGGTTTGTTTGTTTTTTTAAAAAAATGCACGAGTTAATAGTGCTGCTCCAACAGAATTCTGCACTGAAATCTTAGGAGCAGATTTATCAAGAGTCGAAATGAAAATTCAAATTGAAAAAATTTGAATTTCAAAGTTATGTTTGGGTACTTTGACTATCGAATTGGCCAAAATTGGAATCGAATTGAAAAAATTTGACCATTCGAAGTACTGTCTCTTTAAAAACTTTGACTATTTGACCACCTTAAACCTGCCGAATTGCTGTTGTAGTAGCCTATGGGGGGACCTCCTATAACCGATATGGAGTCTTTTGGCAAAGTTTGAGAAGTCAAAGCTTTTTCAGAGGCAATAGTTGGATTTGTTCGAATTGAAAATTTAAATCGTATGATTCAAATTCGAGCTAAATCGGAACCTGATCAATTGAAAACTCTCTTTTTTTCGTTTCAAAAAACACTTCAAAGTTTTCACTTGAAATTTGATTCTTGATAAATCTTCCCCTTAATGTAACTGAACCAGTCTCAGTACGACATGGGCTTTTACTATTGAGTGTTGTTCTTAGATCTACCAGGGAGCTGCTATCTTGTGTTAGGGAACTGTTATCTGGTTACCTTCTCATTGTTCTGTTGTTAGGCTGCTGGGGGAGGAGATGATATCACTCCAACTTGCAGTACAGCAGTAAAGAGTGACTGAAGTTTATCAGAGCACAAGTCACATGACTTGGGGCAGCTGGGAAATTGACAATTTGTCTACCCCCAGATTACTATTAACTGATGTGTTTTGAAAACAACGTTTTCCCGTGACAGTATCCCTTTAAGGCATGGTGTTCCAAATTACAGGAAACCCTGTGTCAAGAAAAGCCCAGATCCCATGCATTCTGTATAATAGATCCCTTATCTGTAGTATATTTCTAATTTTATGCTTTTTCTCTAGGATCTTAGTACATGTGAATTTGAAAAGAACAAGTTCGCTGATGAGCTGGACAAAAGAGCAGATGAAAACCTAAACCTAGAATCCCTTTTGAACCATGTTGAGCATGAAAAGCAACGGCTTTCAAACAAAGTTGAGAAGCAGATGATTACAGGTGTGTCTTGTATGGATAAAATCAATGTGAAACTTACCGGTTAACAGATATGCATCGTCTTTCTGTGGTTTTTCATTTTTTTTTTTTTACATTATTGTCCTTGCTTTGTCCCAATTAAATATTTGTTTTACACACACCCTCTATTACTTGCTAAAGAGTTTAAACACATTCATTAACAGTCCTGTTGTTTCCAGAGCGAGAGCTTGTGTTGGAAGTCGAGAGAATGAGAACAGAATATGGAATCACACGCAGTGACCGCTCACCTTCTCGACTTGACTCGTTTGTAAAATCTCTAGAAGAAGAGAGGGATTACTATAAAAGAGAAATGGAAAAACTGGAACGGACTCAAAACTTTAAGTACAGCCTGCTTAGCCATTCAAGACAAGACAGTAGCCATGTACATGGTTCACCAGAAAAGGTTATATAATTTGTTTGTTTAAATTCAGGTTTTGTTTTTTTTTTGTTTTTTTTAAGTTTAGACATTTATTTCTATGGCAATCCAAAGTAGTACATTCTGAAGTAAGGGATGTAAATTATACTCTTTTTTTGCTTCCTGCATTTGGTGAAGTCGCAAAACGATCAGATCTGGGCTTTATCTGGCCAAATCTAACCTACAGACATATCAGATGTGGACCGCGCCAATGTGGTTCTTGTTGGGTGGTACATTTTGCCTGGTTTCTTATGAGCCCATGTACTATATAATAAAGTACTCTGGAGAACCGATGACTTCCAACAAGTGTTCTTTTATTGATTGCATTAAACAATTGGTTCAATCAAGTGCGCTGTTAGTAATACGATATAACAGAGAATCGTCGGGAGATGTTTCGTACTTAGCCGCTCCGGTCCAAGACCCTAGCAGAAAAAATTCTAAAATAGTGCAGATCAGTGGGTAAATCGCAGGGGAAGGGGCAGATATATTCGGCTTACCAGATTGAGGGAAATTAGTGCAGTGTACCACTCCGATCCAGTACCTAACGGGCGAGATCCTCAGATAGTGCAGATCAGTTAGTATATTAGGGGGAAAAGGACATACACATTAGGCTTACCGGATTGAAGAAAATTTGTGCAATGTATTCATCAGCAGCGTATGTAATTCTACCGGAATCACTTGCATCCGCCCGTAGGTTGAGGTAACTCGGCCGGTCCGGTCATGTGGGCATTTTACCCCTGGCGTAGTAAACTCGGGCAGCGCAAGACACAGAGGTGCTGCGGCTCTTACCCAATCACAAGCAGCTGATAGCAGAGCGCGAAGTGAGATCAATAGAAGGCAGGGTATGAGGCAGTTCCGAGCAGTGATTCACAGCGCGGCAGGTCAGTTGATGCTAGGTAGGTACTGGATCGGAGTGGTACACTGCACTAATTTCCCTCAATCTGGTAAGCCGAATATATCTGCCCCTTCCCCTGCGATTTACCCACTGATCTGCACTATTTTAGAATTTTTTCTGCTAGGCTCTTGGACCGGAGCGGCTAAGTACGAAACATCTCCCGACGATTCTCTGTTATATCGTATTACTAACAGCGCACTTGATTGAACTTTGATATTTTTTCCAAGTGGACAAGTGGATCCACATTTGTAGTGCAGCTTCCTCCCCCTCTCCTCCCCAAGCCAGCGCGGATCTCCCGATCTCCCTAATTAAACAATTGGTTGTTTGAAGGTGAACAACCTTTTTAACCGGCACATCTGAAGAGCAATTTTACAGTCCCATTGTGCCCATTTCATGCACTTTGTATATAGCCCTGTACATGCTAAATGATTTATAGTGAATAGTAATGGATGATTAGTCCACTAAAAATCATAGTGCTTCAAATTATGGAAATGCTTCATATTCTGAATAATGCACTCTGGACCTATAAACGTCACAGATTATATGTTAAATCAATTTTCTCTTTGGTGGCAAAATTGGTCATATTGTGTCTGTCTGCGAAAAATGTCATGTTTGGCCAGCTATTATGTTTATTCCAGTCCCATTGCTGCATGTTGGAATATAGACTACATGGGCTATTTACACTTGAAAACTCAATAGCATACTTACTTGTGTTATCATGTCCATTCCATAAACCACAATATAGGGGAATACATACAATGCTGCACTTTGTTTGTGTTTAAACTTCTAAACAGACTAACAGTCTGAATGTTTGAAAAAGAATTGGTGTAAACGTGTAGGGAGTGTGCTATTTAGAGAGTGCAAGATTTTTATTTATATTTTATTGTCTCTATTTTCAGGTTGGCGAAAGCAGTTCAGAACTGAGGCGCATTACCAGAGAAAGAGATGACCTTCAAAATATGCTGGGGAAATTTGAAAATCACATGGCTGAGATACAGTCCAATGTTAGAGTGCTGACCACTGAAAGGGATAAGATCCGTATACTATATGAACAGGTAAAGCCCAAAGTCATGCTGTTTCCTTTACAAATGATAAAGTTAATGATACATTTAAAGGGGTGGTTCACTTTAAAGTGAACTTTTAGTATATTATAGAATGGCCAATTCTTTCAATACGTCTTTATTGTTTTGTTTTTATAGTTTGGTTTTTTTTTTTTGTGCCTTTTTTTCTGACTTTTTCCAGCTTTCAAAATGGGGGTCACTGAGCCAATCTAAAAAAAACAAATGCTCTGTAAGGCTACAAATTAGGGATGCACCGAATCCACTATTTTGGATTTGTCCGAACCCTTCGAGAAAGATTCATCTGAATACCAAACCGATTTGCCAGTTAGGGGTGGGAAAAGGAAAATATTTTTTACTTCCTTGTTTTGTGACAAAAAGTCATGCAATTTCCCTCCCCACCCCTGTTTTGCATATGCAAATTAGGGTTCGGATTCGGTTCGGCTGGGCAGAAGGATTAGGCTGAATCCTGCTGAAATAGGCCGATTCCCCAACCGAATACTGGATTCCGTTAATCTCTACTACAAATGTATTGTTAATGCTACTTTTTATTACGGATCTTTCTATTTAGGTCTTTTCCTATACATATTCCAGTCTCTTATTCAAATCAATGCATTGTTGTTAGGGTAAATTGGACCCTAGCAACCACATAGCTAAACTGAATAAAAAGCCAAATACCACACATCATAAAAAATAAAAACAAATTGCAAACAGTCTCAGAATATCGTTCTCTACATCATGTTAAAAGTTCATCTAAAGATGAACTATCCCTTTAAAGAGGAACTCTGGCTTCTAAACCAAAATTTGCTAAAGTGGCCCACATAACACATAATCCCCTAATATACCAATTACAGATACTTATTTCAAAAAGTATGAATAAATAAATAAATTTTCTATGCTAAAATCCAGCTGTGTAACCATTTTTCACTTTCTGCATCATTTGACATCCTTGCAGGGAAAGAGGACATAAACACTGATGTTACAAATTGTAACAACTTCTCCACAACTGACAGACAGCATGCAGGAACTACATAACCCACAATGCATTGCACTGTGATGCTCCATTCCTTATATGGTCGAATTGCTAATGTGGTGCCACTATTCAAAAAGGGATCACATTCCCTGCCTCAAAACTATAGGCCAGTCAATCTGACGTCGGTGGTAGGAAAGCTTTTCGAAGGATTAATAAAGGATAGTATACTGGACTTCATAGCAAATAGCAATACTATGGGCGGAATTCACAAAAGTGTTGTGACGGAAAAAATGTCTTTAAAATGTCGTAGTAACAGCAGACAAATTCACAGAGCATTTCCCCGCCAATTTTCTGACATATACGACATTTTTTAAATAGTGTCGTGAAAAGTGGGGGTGGTTTTTTCGGCTCCACTTTCCTCAACATTTTTATGAATTACTCATAAACTCTTTTTTTTTTGCCGACAATTTTTCTGACACATTAGGCTCTCCAAAATTTAAAACGTCGGTTAAATGGTCTTTTAAAAAGTTGTGTAAAACGTTGTCTGTACAATGAAAAGATATGACATTTTAGAAAATTGTTGGACTTACGAGACATTCAGAAATGGTAACATCTGTCTTTGTGAATTTGCCGTTTATACGACATTTTACAAATGGTTACTTATGGTTACTTACTTTACTCTGGGTTACTTATTTTACCGACACTTTTGTGAATTCCCCCCACTATGTGCCAGCATGGTTTTATGCGTAATAGATCTTGCCAGACTAACTTAATTTCATTTTATGAGAAGGTAAGCAGGGACCTCGATTCTGGGAGGGCAGTGGATGTGATTTACTTAGACTTCGCTAAAGCATTTGATACAGTGCCACACAGAAGGTTACTGGTTAAATTAAGGAATGTTGGCCTGGAACATAGTATTTGTACCTGGATAGAGAACTGGCTAAAAGATAGACTACAAAGAGTGGTGGTAAATGGAACATTTTCTAATTGGACCAGTGTTGTTAGTGGGGTACCGCAGGGCTCTGTACTGGGTCCCTTGCTTTTCAACTTGTTTATTAATGACCTGGATGTGGGCACTGAAAGTACAGTTTCTATTTTTGCAGATGATACTAAATTGTGCAGAACTATAGGTTCCATGCAGGATGCTGCCACTTTGCAGAGTGATTTGTCTACGTTGGGAAACTGGGCAGCAAACTGGAAAATGAGGTTCAATGTTGATAAATGCAAGATTATGCACTTTGGCAAAAATAATATAAATGCACGTTATACACTAAATGGCAGTGTGTTGGGAGTTTCCTTAAGTGAGAAGGATCTTGGGGTTTTTATAGATAACAAGTTGTCTAATTCTGGGCAGTGTCATTCTGTAGCTACTAAAGCAAATATGGTTCTGTCTTGCATAAAAAAGGCATAAACTCAAGGGATGAAAACATAATTATACCTCTTTATAGATCCCTAGTAAGACCTCATCTGGAGTATGCAGTGCAGTTTTGGACTCCAGTCCTTAGTAGGGATGTAAATGAGCTGGAGAGAGTGCAGAGATGTGCAACTAAACTGGTTAGAGGAATGAAAGACTTAAATTATGATGGTAGACTGTCCAGGTTGGGGTTGTTTTCTCTGAAAAAAATGCGAGGGGACATGATTACACTTACACTTTACATTAAAGAGGACATTATAGACAAATATCAAGGGACCTTTTTACCCATAAAGAGGATCACTGCACCAGAGGCCACCCCTTCAGACTAGAAGAAAAGGACTTTCATTTGAAGCAGCGTAGGTGGTTTGGAGGGGTTGAACTTGATGGACTTTCTTTTTTTCAACCCAATTTAACTATGTGTACAAGGAATAGTGGGATTTGGAGAGCAGGTCGCTAGGCTTAGGAAACTGTCAAACCATTAAAAATCATGAAAAGTCTTCAGATTTTTTTAACTGATGGGCAGTCTATTGCAAAGTTGCTTGAAATTATGTTTACTTTTCAAAAAGCTTAAGAAACGTTTTTGTTGAGTTCCCCTTTAAGTTCAAGTAGTGATTTTAAAAGGGATCATTGTTTTATAGTTAATGTATATATTGTGTTCATGGGAATGAAATAGAACAATATTATCTCTATGAGAAGTAATGAAACAGGCTTAATAGTTCTTTCTTAGCTGCAGCTATATCAAAATTTTGTTGATTATGTACAATAGACAAAATATACACAGCATATTTATCTGGAGTGTGATTTACTCTCTTTGGGTTTTTTTTTTTTTTGTTTTTTTACAGGCACAAAATGAATTGGTTATGTTAAAGAAAGATATTTCTCCACTCTCCAAAAAGTCATCTTATCAAAATGAATTGCTCCAAATTGAGGAGGAGCGAGATGTAGCCATCTCTGACTTGCGAAGAGTTAAAGATGAAAATGAAGGTCTGAGGGACAAAATCAAGGTTTGCCGTTTTTTTGTGATTTATTGTGCTCTACCCTTCAGTAAGCAGTACAGATATGGTATCCATTATCCAGAAAGCTCTGAATTAAGGGAAAGTCATCTCCCATTTTAATTTAAAAATATATATATTATTAAAAATTATTCCTTTTTTCTCTGTAATAAAAAAACATTATATTGTACTTGATCCTAAATAATCGTTATTGGAGGCACAATACGTCTATTGGATTTAATTAATGTTGAAATGATTGTGTTTTGTTTTTTTTTAAAGTAGACCTAAGGTATGCAGTTCCAAATTGCAGAAAGACACCTTAGAAAACCGAAGGTCCCAAGCTTTCTGCATAACAGGTCCCATACTTAACATATATGGAAAACGACAAACAAAAATGTAAATGCTTCTCTCTGATGTCTCCGGGGGACACAGGAGATATATGGGTAAAGCTCCATCCTTCAGGAGGCAGGACACTTGATGACAGATCTAAAGGGGGAGTGCCAGGACCCAGGCTTTACCCATAGCACTTACTCTTTTGCCTCAGTTTTTCAAGTGTCCTGTCCACAGGAGGATGGCCGTACTGGTCTCCAGTGAGACCCATCAGAGAAAATCTCCGGTCAGCGAATAGCGATGACACCCGGGGCTAAACTTGAGACAGGGTCTCCCTGCGATGCTAAATGCCATGCTAAATTTCTCACGGGCCAATCAGAGCTGCTTTGCCGTTCTTGTTCCCCTGAATCTGCGTCAGAGCCCACCGACTCCCTGCTCATTCAAGCTGGCCAGACCACATCTCACCCTCAAGAGGGAAATCCCCATTTCTCTGACGTCTCTGCGGGACACAGGAGACATGGGGATTTACCAAAGCAGCCCCAAGAACAGCAGGGAGGGCAACAGGATTGTGAATGCTTGCAATTTAGACCTGCACCGCTGCTTGCAGAACCTGTCTAGGCGGTAGAATTAAGTAAAGGTATGAATAGTGGACCAGGTTGCTGCTTTGCAAATCTGTTCCAATGAGGCAGAGTTTCGCCAGGCCCAGGAAGTTCCCATCGCCCTCGTTGAATGTGCACGCAATATATGCTTTTGCCATTGCTTCTTGAATCAATCTCAATATTGTAGTCTTGGACGCTGGTTGACTGATTTTCGGTCCTGATGGTATCACAAACTGAGAATCTGAACATCTGATCTCCTGAGTACGCTTAGTGTAAAATCTTAAACCTGAATGTCGAGGGGGAAGGTGGTAAATTGCGTTTTGAACTCGTTGAGCTCTCCTGCTACCTCTTGGACATGTACTTTCCAATAGAAACCATTGTGATTCTTATTGGCGATAGTCAGCTAAGGAAGGGATTTTCTGAAGTGATGCCAGAGACTGTTGAGTGGCCCAGGCCGGAGTAGCTAAATCAGGAAGAGGCGTAGCTGCAGAGATAATTGGATTTATGTACTAAACGTTAAATCCATTTCTCTGAGGTTGACAGGGGGACACAGGACATGCCACCCGGTTCATACTTGTACATAGTTGCAGTTACAGTAGTTTTCCAGTTCTACCTTGTGGCCTAGTGTACAGAATTGGTACCAACTGAAGCAAAAGAGGAAGTGCTAGGGGTAAAGCCTGGGTCCTGGCACGCCCCATTTTGATTTGTCTTCAAGTGTCCTGCCTCCTGAAGGATGGAGCTGGAGCTTTACCTATATGTCTCCTGTGTCCCCCTGTCAACCTCAGAGAAACGGATTAAACGGTGTTTACATAAATCCCATTATTAGGTTGTACAAATAATTTCATTCTGAATTCTTTCCTAATCAAGTTATCATACAAAATTGAGGAAACTTGTCATACCAGGTGTTCTTACACTAGCAAATCCTCCAACTTAACTGGACAACAGGCCTTTGAGGTGAACATATAGAAATATACGCATGGCCATACATACGTATCAGCATGTTCCGTTGTTTATTGTTTTGGGATAACAACCCAAATCATCAGAACTGATTCACCTCTCCTTGCAGTGCCATGTTGGCATCTTCAGAAAGATTTGCAGGATGGACATTTTTTTTTATTTTGTAACTGGACCAGTATAGTCATAATCAGATAAACTGCCTGACCAGATCTGGGCAAGTATGACCATCTTAAAGTCTGAGCTGGATGGGTTTTTTTCTGTACATAAATGATTCCGCTTTCCCACAACAGCAAAATAAATTTTCTAGCTTCACCAATTTCTGATTGTTTTATTTATTATTTGTATAGATTCAGCAGGAAGCATTGGCCACTGATAAATCACAGTTTGTACAAAAGAATTCTGAACTTGAGAATTCAATCCGTATGGTAAGTTATTATTTTCAAATAAACATGTCTTAAGGGATCTTTGCCAAAAGGGCCAGTGCAATAGGAGAATAGCAAGTGATCTAGTAGTTAGAAGGAAGTTATAAACACAAATATTTCCAAATATTTCACTTGCAACACTTCGGAGGAAAATGGAAAGGTGGGCTATAGATTCCACCACTAGGAGGAAAACAATGTAAGAAAGGAACTTGACTTTTCCTTCTAACTGTCCTCCTGTGGGTCAATAGACCATCAAATTGAATTCTCTTGCAGAGAAGCTTGCCACATATATTGTATGATTTACATGTGAGCCCTGGGTGAAAAATTTTGGGAATCTTTATAATGTGCAATTATAATTATATATTTGTATAGTTACTCTGCAACCGCTAGTTCCGTAGAATGGTTTTCCACACTCCTGTTCCAACGTGTTGTTCTAAAACTGATGGTTGAGTGTTTTTTGCTTTCCTAACCATTGTTGCTTTTGTGTCTTAGAAATACATATAATATAATTGTGTGCATGCATTGTGAAGGTAACACATAAACTAGCTGATATCGTTTTTGCCTGGCAGGTTTTCTATTCTGCCTCATAGATCTCTGGCTGCTTTTCAGTCACATGTTAATCTGGTATGGCCCATTTTATGAAATATTAAAGGAATTGTTCAGTATAAAAATGAAAACTGGGTAAATAGCTAGGGTGTTAAAAATAAAAAAGATTCTAATATAGTTAGTTAGCCACAAATATAATCTAAAAATGCTGGAATGAATGGGTGTCTAACATAATAGCCAGAACACAACTTCCTGCTTTGCAGCTCTCTTGGTTTCCACTGTATAGTTAACATGCAGTAACCAATCAGTGACTCGAGGGGGACCACATGGGTCATAATTGTTGCTTTTGACTCTGAGCTGAATGTGGAGGATCAATTAGCAAACTCCCAGAACAGTTGTGTCCCCCCCTTCAAGTCACTGACTAACTCAGAGTTAGAGAGCGGAAAAGCAGAAGCTAGTGTTCTGTTCTGTTAGACATCCATTCACTCCAGCCTTTATACATTACAGTTTTGTCTATGTAATGTATAAAGGCTATATTAGAAACATTTTTATTTTGCACATCCCATCTATTTACCCAGTTTTTATTTTTACACGGAACTGTTCCTTTAAGCTGGTCACTCACATGGAATGGCCAAACCAGCAGCTTATGTGAATCAATGTATAGCCACCTTTTGCTTCAGAGGTGGATGCATGCTAAGACATGAAATGAAAAAAGATGTTCTTTTCCCTGTACTAACTTATGGTTGAAAAGAAAATACTTTTGAAGAGCTGCTTGAGGCACTTTTTGCTTGTAGTGTCATGGAAAAATAAAAAGAAACTATAGTCTTTAAAAAAACATTCTGACTATACTTTAATACTTTATTATGGTTCCCATATTTGACACTGATGTAACTAGTACAGCATGTTGGTATTTAAAGACCTCTGTTTATTCATTGTAGCTTGAAGCTGAACGATATGAATTAAAGTCAACTGTAGCAAAGCTGAAAGAAAACATAGCTTTACTTGAGAGAGAATCCAAGATAAAGTCGACTAATCTATCTCAAACATTGGATGAATCTTCACAGTATAAAGCAGAAATTAATTCCTTAAGGTCTGTATACATTATTATGATATAAAATCCAACGCCCTATTATATGTTCTTAATATATGGATAAACTGAATATTTTGTAAAAGTAATATGCATGGTAAAATGTCTGCCTACATGTGTTTGTGGCACCATTAAACTAATGGAACTATGATTGTGACAAACAAATAGACTAGAATAGAAATGCCAAAATAAAAAGAAAATGGAAGACTAAGGTTAGTCCTACATGGGGCAGGGGGTACCCCAATATTAATGGTCCTATATTTCTTTGTATGCGTATGAATGTACAATCACACAATGACAATGTATATAATCTGTTTTGGTTCTGGTTTGTAACTTGATAAAAGTGAATCTTAAAGTATAAAATGTAGCTCAGCATAAAGTTTTATTGCATTGTAGACCGTGACGTTCTGAGACAATTTGCTAGACTAGTGCCACACTGGACTGATTCTATCCTATAAATGCAGACACAGAATCTGCTGATCCGCTGGCCTCTGCCCACTCCTGGGGGGATGGCAATTTACGAATTGCATGTAATACAGATTTGTTTTATTTGGTTTCAGGCTTTTAAATGAACAGTTGCAGAAATCTCTGGAAGATCTTCAGCACCGTCTTACTGTCAAGTCCAGTGAAGTACAGTTTGCACAGGAAGAAATTGGAGCTCTGCAAGAAAATATAGGTAGATCCTTTTTTTTTTTCATGTCTCTGTTAGATATTCCTTTAATAGTTATGTTTAACTGTATTGCTGCAAGATAGTGTTTTCTTGAATATTTATGTATTTGTTTAAACTTAGGTTTGCTTTTGCTGTTCTTGGAATTTCTAAATTGACTCCTAACCATAGAACTCACAGGAAGTTAGAAGCAAGGAATAGCTAGTCAGGTCTTCAAGTCAGGTGACACTGGAAATGAATGTGTCTTAAAATCATTTACGCATAATGTTCATGTAGATTTTGAAAATCTGGCACCATTTCTAAAAATGTAGGGCATTATTTATAAATTGTCCTACCAGAAATAGTTTTTTAAAAATCTGTGTTTTCATTGAAATGGACAAAAAGACATCCATTAACTGATTAGCGTTAGACAAATAGTTATCAGGTAATGGATGACTGAAAATAGAACTGATACTCTTCTCCTTACAAGAGTTTTTACATGTATGGCAGAGAAATAGTATTTATTTTCATTTTGTGTGGTTTTGGTCATTTAATGCCATCTAGCTCTTAACAAAATAACCCATTTAAATACAGTTGTGGCAACATCATGTTTGTTTTTCTTTATTTAGTAAAGACAAGGGAATTGTCTCTTGTGAAAATATTGCACTCCTCTACTATGGCTTTTAGTGCTGTGGAATACAGCTGTGGTCATAAGTTTACACACCCTGGCAGAATTTGATTTCTTAACCATTTTTCAGCGAATATGAATTATAACACAAAAACTTTTCTTTCACACATGGTTAGCAGTTGGCTTTAAGCCATTTATTGTCAAACAACTGTGTTTACTCTTTTTAAATCATAATTAGTGATGGGTGAATTTTTTCAGCTGGTTTTGCCACAAAAAAGACGCCCATAGACTTCAATGGCCTCGACCGTAAAAAAAAAAAAAACATGCGCCTATGACATTTCGCCCACAGCAAATTTTCAACTAAGACGAACGGGTCAAATTCGTCCATCCCTAATCATAATCCCTACATAAACTACCCAAATGATCCTGATCAAAATTTACATACCCTGGGGATTTGGCCTGATAACATGAACACAACTTGACACAAAAGGGTTAGAATGGCTATTAAAGGTAACCATCTTCACCTGTGATCTATTTGCTTGTAATTCATGGGTGTGTATAAAAGGTCATTGACTTTCTGGACTCCTGACAGACCCTTGCATCTTTCATGCAGTGCTCCACTGATGCTTTTTGGATTCTAAGTCCTTGGGACAGCAAAATAATTTGGAAGGTATCAAGGAAAAGAAAAAAGTAAAACCCCTCTCTGTTCACTCACACCAACTGATTAACTACAATGATTAAAGTGCAGTCGCGTGTGTGTGTTGGTCAGCTGCTCAACTTTCAGTGATTGTGTATAAAATACATAGTAATACAGTACTAATAGTTCTATGTTGCGCATTACCCACAAACGGGAATAACAAAGTGCCAAGTGCAATCAGATTGTTTCAATCACTTAATGCAGAGAAATTAATTAATTCTATAATTCATAAACTTCTAAACTTTAGATTTGCCTTGACAAAGCCAGAAGGCGAAACACGTGTTGGCTGTCTCCATTGCTTGGAGCGCGATTCTTTTGCTTTTAAATAATTTTTTACTTGGCTTAGTCCAAGTTTAATTGAAACCGCATTATTTCTTCTCCTTACTCTATACTGAAATGATATGGCACTGTGGGGTTTGTAGTTTTATAGGGAAGAACAGCTCTCCTACCAAAGCTAATAAGACTACAGTCCCCAGTGGCCTACTATCTGCTCTTGTGGGGTCCCAGAATTTAGAAATAATGTAGGCAGCTAGATCTCAGGACTAATCTACCCTAGTTTCCATATTCTCTCTGTACTTATCAATGCTGGTCTCTGGTCGTACATTTATTTATTCTAAATTTTAACCAGTTAATTTTCTAACACCTATCAGCCCAGGCTGAGGTGTGCATACCAACTATTGCTATCACTACTTGGGGGCAATGGTATAATTATCACGATTGATTTTTTAGCAGTAATTTTAATTGAATGAATTAGTAACAGTGAATTAATAAATTTTTTGGATACACCTAATTGATTCACTCAATAATTTTTAGGAATTGGTGCAATTAATTGTTTTACTAATTTATATATGCACAGGCACTTTAATTCTTGTTATTGAACCTATGGTGTCTAAATAGAGTTGGCACTAGCACATTTATGAATTTATATGAATTATAGAATTAATTAATTTCTCTGCATTAAGTGATTGAAACACTGACAATCTGATTGCACTTGGCACTTTTGTTATTCTGGTTTGTGGGTAACACACAACATAGAACTATTAACACTGTATTACTATTTATTTTATACACAATCACTGAGAGTTGAGCAGCTGAACAACACACACACAACTGTAGTTAATCAGTTGGTGTGAGTGAACAGAGAGGGGTTTTACTTCTTTTTTTTCTTTTCCTTGATACCTTCCAAATTAGTTGGGTAAATACACCTCTCTCTCTTTTCCTTTAAGTGAATTAATTTAAGTAAGGTATACAAAATAAAAACCTTTGTCGTATAGACAGCAAAATAATTGTCAAAGGATCTGCGGGACAAGGTAGTTGAACTCTATAAAACAGGAAAGGGATAAATGAAAAAATCAAAAGAATTGAGAATGCCAATCAGCAGTGTTCAAACTCTAATTAAGAAGTGGAAAATTGGGGGTTCTGTTGAAACCAAACCAAATAAAACTAAAATTTTAGCCACAACTACCCGAACAATTGTTTGGGATGCAAGGAAAAGCCCACAAATAACTTCAGGTGAAATACAGGACTGTGGTGTGGCTGTTTCAAGATGCACAATGGAGGCACTTAAAGAAATAGGGCTCCATGTTTGAATTGCCAGAAGAAAGCCATTACTATGCAAATGCCACAAAATATCCCGCTGTGTGCCAAACAGCACAGAGACAAGCTTCAAACCTTCTGGGACAGTCATTTGGAGTGATGAGACTAAAATTTTACTTTTTGGACACAATGATAAACGCTACATTTGGATAAGTGTCAACAAGGCCTATGATGAAATGTACACCATTCCTACTTTGAAACATGGTGGTGGATCACTGATGTTTTGGGGATGTATGAGCTACAAAGGCACAGGAACTTTGCTCAGAATTGATAGCAAAATTAATGCAGTAAGTTATCACAAAATACTGGAAAAAATTTGCACTTGTCAGCCCAGAAGCTGCGCATGGGATGTACTTGGACATTCCAACATGTCAATGATCCAAAACACAAGGCCAAGTCGACATGTCATTGGCTACAGTAAAATGAAGGTTCTGGAGTGGCCATCTCAATCCCCTGACCTCAATATCATTGAGCCACTCTGGGGAGACCTCAAACGTGCAGTTCATGCAAGACAGCCCAAGAATTTATGGGAACAGGAGGCTTTTTGCCTGGAAGAATGGGCAGCTTTACCATCTGAGAAGATAAAGAGCCTCATCCACAACTACCACAAAAGACTTCAAGCTGTCATTGATGTTAAAGGGGGAATTAACGGTATTAAGAACTTGGATATGTAAACTTTTAATCAGGGTCATTTGAGTAGTTTGTGTAGTGATTATGATTTAAATAGAGTAAACACCGTTGTTTGACAATAAATGGCTTCAGCCAACCACTAACCATGAGTGAAAGAAAAGTTTTTGTGTTATCATTCATATTCTCTGAAAAATGGTTAAGAAATCATGAATTCTACCAGGGTATATAAACTTATGAGCACAACTGTACATGGCCTACCCTCTGCCTGGTTCAGCAAAGAACTGACAGAAACAGCCTGTAAGTGAAAAACCACCAGTCACAAGCGGTAACAGGTAATTTCCAATATAGTCAATGACAGGGTCACTGACGGTCTACCTGTGTTTTTCAGATGGGGGAGAAGCAGGTTAAAGTATGTACTCCATGTGCCATCAGCCTTATACATATTCATGGTAGTCCAACCTGCCATGACTGAGGCATTTTCTGTTGGTATCTAGTGGCCACAAATACTGTTTACATCCTAAGAATATTGTAAGAATTACTCTTAAAAGATTAGCGTCAGTTGGAGAAATTTCTTTGTCGTCTAGCAAGTGCACCAGTGATAATTTTTGAGCTTTTCTTCCCAATCTCACAGAGCAACAAAATGCCCTAAGTTGCCCAATGTGCTATCACCAATAATTACTTAAAATTCGTTCAGATTAAAGTGTAAATATTCCTATAGTCTTAACTTAAGACAGTTTTTTTTTAAACAGATTTATCTTGATGCAAGTCAATCGTGTGTATCTCACAGCTTTTGCATTGCAGAAAAATACTTTTAATTTTGATTATGATTATGTAGTCCTACAACTTTTTTTAGCATATCATTCGAATAGACACTCAGCCCATTATCAATATATTAAGGACATTGAAACATTTTGTGCCTTAAGCTACTAAAAGGGCCTTCCCTTTTAAACAAAACCGGGATTGTCTGTCCATATATTGCAAAATATTTAAGCTGGCCAACTACGTCAAAGTCATCCCCAGTATGGACAGTCCTACAGTCAACTTGCATCTGATTCATTAAGAATTCTATTGCTTCATTATACATTTTACAAAGGCACTAAGTTTTACCTGGAACTTACTTGTTGCCAAACTCCCAAACAAACTTGGTTGTCCTTTTATTGGCACTTGTGGGATCACCTGACTATAGCTGGAAAGGGTGGGAACTACAACATGGAGCTGGCCACTGTTCCTGTATAAACTATAACAAGCAAGGGAAAGTTGTGCTCAGCACTATTTGTTATAAGCATTAAGCGGTGGTGCAATGAGGTTGTGACCACAAAATTCACATAGACTAAGACGTATCGTTCGAATACCTGTCTTGCCAAATGTTTGTTTTATTTTTATTTGCAGATGAATTGAGGCATCAGATATCCTCTCAAACTGATGAAATGAATGTGACCAGAAACACTGTGTCTGTACTGGATAAAGAGAAGGATAGTCTGCAGGAAGCCGTAGATGATAAAACTGAGCGAATCGCATGCCTAGAAGATAACATTGCTAATAAAGTAGGTGGTCATTTTTCCTGCCTTTCCGTTACCATCTACTTCTGCTGAATAAATGGTGAAGAAAGGTGGCGGTGGGGACACTTTGTTTAACTGTGATTTTAATACTTGTTTTATTTCAAGGAAAAAACTATTACAAATTTAAGACTGACACTTTCTGACCTGGAGAGCAGCCTTGAGTAAGTTAATGTTTCTTTCCCTTCTAACACTCGTGTATACGGTTTGTAATTCTTTTATTGAAAGAAGTCCAGTACAGTATAACATAGTAGTTATCTTGATATTTTGATAAATTTACATTTAACAAACAAAACCAGAACACGTTTGTAAAGTAAATACAGAGTACAGTCAACCTATATTATTGTCTTTTTGTTTGAATATCGTGAAGTGTGTGTTATTATGTTAGAAACTCAGAGAACGATAAGTGAGTTTAGGTACCTTTATTCCTGTTGCAGGTTATAGGACACTAAGAGAAAATAATTTACTTGGGCAAGCACTCCCAGGCCCACCCACGGGCCCCCATATTTTTTAAAATTTATTAGGACAGCCTCATCTCATATATGTTAGTTTATATAGTGGTATTGCTCTATTAATGAGATCTTCCCACAATGTCTGTGTGGGGCCTTCAGGATTGCTCCATCTCCACGCTATTGTTTTTTTTTTACATACATACAGAGCAGAGACAGTTGGGTTTGATGTGTTTTCCTGGGAGACTGTTCTTCCACTTGGTTAAGCAGGAGTATTTTTGGATCCAGTGGGATCGGTATATCTAATCTACCTTGGATCTGCTATACGACCATAGATCAGAATTTGTATGAAGGTTGCAGGACTACCTTGGCACCTGGGGCAGTTTTTGCTGATACCTGGATTGATCTTATGTAGCCTACTAGGAGTGAGTTAAGATGCAAGAACTTTAACTGAGTCAGTTTATCTCTAGAGCATATTAGTCCCTGGGTCGTGTTTTCCAGAATATCTTGCCAAGCCTCCAGTGTAATGTCAGGGATATCATTTTGCCGTTTATTGTATAGCTTGTTCAGCACTGGACCCTCTCCTGTTGTCAAGCAATTATAAAATTGGGACAATGGTTTCTTCAGGTGAGGGTTGTGTATCCAGGTCGCAATCTTTAGAGGTCTTGTGTTGATATCTGGGGTAGGAAACTGGGAGCCCATGGCATGACTGAGCTGGATGTACCTAAACAACATATTATTAGGGAGGGAACATTTTTGCTTAAGTTCAGGAACGTCTATTCGTTTGTCATCTTCTATTATGTCTGACATGTATTTAATCCTATATTTAGCCCAAAGGTGGGGGTTTGGGATTCGAGCCAAGTGTGGAAGCCCAGGGTTACCCCAAAGTGGTGAATATAATGTTTTGGGGAAGAGGTTACGAGCAAATTTCCAAGCTTGTACTGTGGCCTTCATAAGGGGGGTTGCCTTGTCTGTGTATCTGGTGCCCCTGTATAGCAGGTTTTTAAGTTCCTCATAAGATCCAATACTTTGTGCTTCTAAGGTTGTGGCCACCTGTGGCTCTGGAAGTGCAGCCCACAATAGAATATTTGGGGCTGCTAGACCACCTTGGTCTAGGGGAAGTTGAAGAGATCGGAGGGAGATTCTTGGGCATTCTTTGTTCCAATACTGTGGCCTTCATAAGGGGGGTTGCCTTGTCTGTGTATCTGGTGCCCCTGTATAGCAGGTTTTTAAGTTCCTCATAAGATCCAATAATTTGTGCTTCTAAGGTTGTGGCCACCTGTGGCTCTGGAAGTGCAGCCCACAATAGAATATTCGGGGCTGCTAGACCACCTTGGTCTAGGGGAAGTTGAAGAGATCGGAGGGAGATTCTTGGGCATTCTTTGTTCCAATACATTAAGGTGAGAGACCATATCTCTCTAAAGATCTTATTTGGGACCACTACTGGAGCCTGTCTGAATACATATGTTCGTTTTGGAAGCATGGACATTTTGAACAAGTTTATTCTTCCCATAAGGGTCAAGGGGAGATGAGACCATGCCTTGTTTTTTACTTTGAGTAATGTAATAAGGGGGTTTAGGTTTAGCTCTATATATTTATTAAGATCTGCGTGGATCAAGATATTTAAATGTGGAGACCCATTTGAGGCTCTGTGTCAGAGCTGGAGTTCCCTGTGGTGGTGTGTCTATCGGGAAGAGTACAAATTTGGACCAAATCACCCTCAGACCTGAGTACCTAGTGTGTGTGTGTCTATTATGTTTTTTTTTTTTGGTCCTCCAAATCGATCTCAACCAGGGTTCTCTCCTTCACTTAAAATGTGATCAAAAAGATTTCCAAGGTGTAAACCCTCCACGGCCTGAGAAGTTCTAAGCCTGCATCCCATGGGCTCCATTGCAAGTCCAAATAAGAGAGGTGATATGGGCATCCTTGCCTAGTGCCCCTTGTCATTGAAAAGGCAGGGGGGATATTGTATGGTTAGTTCTAACTCTTACCATTGAGAAGTTGTACATTTTCCTGACCCAACTGATGAAGGGTGGGGGAGACCACATTTTCGCATTGTGGCCCAGAGATATGCCCATTCCACCGAATCGAAGGCCTTTTCGTTGTCTAATACTGCTATTACCCTCGCCCCAGAATTGTCATGCATGATAGAAAGATTTGTGTACAATCTCGGGATATTAATATCTGTTGCCCTCCTGGCATAAATCCAGCTTGGTCCAGGGAGATAACCTCTAGGATATATTTGTTCAGGCGGGTGGCAAGGACTTTGGCCAGGATTTTTGCGTCAACATTGATTAGAGATATGGGTCTGTATGAGGAGCACTCCAGTGGGTCCTTGCCTGTCTTGGGAATAAGGACTATAACTGACTCTCATAAATTGTGTAAGTTTTTTCCCTCAAGTGCCATATTATATAGTTTGGTCAGGTGGGGAGTGAGCTGTTTGATGTATTGTTTGTACCACTCAATTGGTATTCCATCTCTTCCAGGGGTTTTCCCTGAGGGGAAAGCCATAATTGCTTGGGTGACTTCTTTTTCTGTAATGGGGGAGCCTAGCTCAAGGGCTGTTTGGTTGATGAATTTTGGCATATCAATGTCCTGTAGATATTAGTCTATTTCTGTCTTTGTAACGTTTAAATTTGTTGAGTATAAGGCTGAATATTATTTCTCAAAGGTGCTATTTATCTGGTCTGGGCATGTAGAGGTCTCCTTATTAGGTAGTCTGACTATTGGAATCCCTTTTGCACAATTCCCCCCCCCCCCGTTGAGGTGCGCTAGTAATCTGACATTTTTATCTCCATGCTCAAATCTATTTGCCTTTTGAAAAAGAACATGTTTGTTAGTTCAAGCTGGGCAGCGGCTAGGGAATTTTGAGCCTCGTGCCACCTCTGTTTGTTCGTTTCAGTGGGATGGGCCACATAGAGGTGTTCAGACTCGTGCATGGTTTGTGTTAGGGAGGAGATCTCTGCATTTAGCGTGTTGGTAAGTGCTTTAAGTTACTAATGTATTCTCCCCTTGTATAGGCTTTCAGAGCATCCCAAACTATATCTGGACTGGAAGAGTCCATGTTACAAGTTAGTTGTGGATGATTGATCCAGTAGGAACTAAGTCTCCATGATCTGCTTGTGGCCTTAGGGGAAATTGTTAGGGTTACTGTCAGAGGAGAGTGGTCGGGTATGCCTCTAGTCAGTATCCCCACTCCCGAGACCATGGTCTATTCTGGATAAACTATTATGCCCAGCTGAATAGCAGGTAAATTTCCTGGTCCCTGGGTTACGGACTCTCCAGAGGTCCACCAAGCCATATGTTGAACCCATTTTAGAAATTGTGTATTGCCTTTGCCAATAGGCGAAAATTTGTCAAGTATAGGATCAGTTATGGCATTAAAATCTCCCATGAGTATGAGCGGGGCTGATGGAAGTGTAAGTGTTTTATCCATTGCTTCATACAAGACTTCACTATCAAAAGGAGGGGGAACATATATACCTACTATAGTGAATATTTTACCTTGGATTGAGCCCTGTATTATAACATATCTGCCTTATTTATCAGTGATAATCTTATCAGTTTTGACAGACATGACTTAGCAATTAGTATCGCGACCCCTCTAGAGTAGCTGGAGTATATTGCATTATACATACATTTAATCCATGGTTTTTTTAAGGCCAGGATTTTGTTACCCACTAGATGTGTCTCTTGGAGTATCATTATCGGGATTTTGTCAGTTGTCCATTTTCCCTTAGGTGCCAATGCATCTCTGTACTTATGTTTTAATCCGGTTGCTGTTCTCCAACTAAAATAAATGTTAAATTTCCCAATGACCCCCTCACCCAACCCACTCCATACCAACTGAAGTTTGAGTGAGTTTACTCACTTAGTTTTTAGTAAAAACTAAAACTGGTGTATAAACCGGGTTGTGTGGCTACCTTATCACCTTAGTGTCCGATCCGGTCAAGCCGCCAAGGGTTACTGGTGTCTCATGGTCGGCAGGCCAGTTGTGGAAACAGAGTGTTGATCCTGGAGCTCTGGGTTTCACCAACTGCTTTCAGTGGGGTCTCGATGGCACCAGACCCCTTGACTTTTCCCCTGTTAACGATGTGGGGAGCGTTGTGGTCTGCTTTCGAGCCAGGTGATGACTTCCTCTGGGGATGTGAAAAAATGTGTTTTGGCATGGTCCGTGAGCCTCAGTCGCGTTGGGAATATCCTCGCATATGGCATCTGTCTTTGTTGTTTTGCTTCCATGAATTTGGCGTGTTGTTTCCTTACTTCCAAGGAAAAGTCAGGGTAAAGGGATATTTTATGATTTTCATGCATTATGTCACCGGCTTTTTGAGCTTTGCCAGGGCAGCATCTCTATAATAGGCCTTGGCGGTGTGCCAGGAGGGGGGGGGCCTACCGGGTACCCGATGGGCTCGTTCCACTGTAATCATCGGAGTAAAGGCTGCTTTGCCAAACTTGTTTGTGAGCCATTTTTCCAGGAATAGCTCTGTATTGGGGCATTCAGCCTGTTCAGGGAGGCCTAAAATGCGAATGTTATTTCGGCGTAATCGATTTTACAGATTTTCCGCTTTTGCCTCCAAGTCTGTAATGCGTTTGTCTGAGCTTTCAAGCCAGCCAGGCAGGGGAAGTGTAAAATCTTCTAGCTCCCTAATTCTAGTTTCTGACTCCCTGGTCCTTCCCCTGATGTTTTGCATATCTTGTTTTAATACAGCAAAGTCTATTTTGATTTAGTCAATTTTGGCAATAATTGCAGTGTGATTGCTGGTTATAATACCCAGTACATCAGCCAGTGTGGGCTCCGTGATGCTGGGGAATGGTGTCTGGCAATCGGTTGTGGTATGCACAGACTCTGGGCCATTGCTTACTTCTGAGGGTGGTATTGTTGTGGGGATGATTGCCTACCTCCCTGGGGGCTTGGTTGTTGTGTGCCCCTGGCGAATTGCACCAGTTTTTGTGCTGCTGCAAGCGCCCCAGCGTCTGGGTTAAGCCCTCGCCTGATGGACGCAGGTTGCGGTGTCTGGTAGGAGGCGCCATCTTGTGAGGTGCTAGCTATCTCTTCCTGCTTCTTGTTTGCGGTGCGGTGTCGGCCCATCGATTCACCCCGCTGGACTCATTTACATCGCCCCTACCTGAGATACAGGGTATCAATAAGTTTGCACACTAACTGATCTGCACTCTGAGGTTCTGCAAAGATAATTATGTATGTTCTGCATATGGAGGGAACCTTTATGACATGATTTAGCTGGGGAAGTCTGTATATAATCTGTCATGGGGCTGCAGGTTATGTTAAGCGCCTTAGGTAAGGTACAGTTGCCTTATGTTATAACTAAATAACTGATATTGGCAAAATTATTTGAGATCTTTAGTTGCCATTTAAAAGGACAATCCTCCAAACAGCAATTTCCTGCATGTGGCTCCTGTGAGTAATTTTTGTGAGTTTTGTGGTTGGTTACAATCAAGGCCACATTGCTTGAAGCGTTTTTGATCATGTTTGCTATAGTATAATCCTGGAATCCCAAATATTCGAGAGCTAGTCTTGAGTAGCACTGGTCCTGATCAACAACAATGCTCAGGTAGAGACCTGCTTGGATCTTATTGAATAGAACCCAACACAGACCTCCATTTTCAGGAGGTGGGATAAATCAAATGTACTCCTATCTGTGCTGTTTTTAAAGACACTTTTTTATTTTGTTTAACAGCCAGTTGAAGGACTCGGTTGGTAATAAAGATCGTGAATTGGCAAGTTTACATCGCCAGCTTGACTCTGTCCAGTCTGAACTTACAGAAAATGCAAGGCTGAGAGAAATTAGTCTAAAGGAAAACAGAAGATTGCAAGATGACCTGGCCACAATGGCAAGAGAAACCCAGGTAGTTTCATATTATGATGACTCCCACTGCATCGGTTATTAGAAATGGCAACCAAAGATAACAGTGCAATGTCTTTCTTATTACTTGGTGATGATCTACCAGTGCATCATCTGTTCCTGTGTATGGTTCTTCTGCAGATGAGAAAGTGAAAAGGATCCATCTGCTGAAAAGGTGGCCATACCACTTATGGACCTTTGTACAGTATCTGTTTGGCCCACTGTATCGTACAGGGTCAATTTATGGCTACCTTGAGTCTTCTATAAGTCTGTTGACCCTTTAAAGAGATACTGATGCCAGAAAATAACCTTTTCTATATCTATCATACTATTTGCATACTAGTTATAATTTTACCATAAAAATATTTACCAGATGATTTTACATTACCTTTTTTACACCCATGTTCCTCTATGAGGAGGCTGCCATATTTGTGCAGCAGGAGTCTTGGTATTAGAAGCTCTAACTGGCAGGTTAAGAAGGGACATTCAGGTTTACTTAGAAAAACAGAATTACCAGTGAAAAATGATCAACGTGGCCCATAGGTAACTTTTTCTGTAGATTCATATTTTGAAAAGAACATTTTTTGTGCCAGTATCACTTTAAAGCACATCTGCTATTACATTGTATGTAGAGACTGACACTGTGAGGTGGTAATCTTAGCTGCATTTATATATATTATTTTTTTTTTAACAGGCAGTTACTTTGGAATTGGAAACTGTCATGCACGAGAAAGAAGAACTTAAGTTGAGGGTTCATGGTTACATTGCTGAAGTTTCTAGAATTGAATCTTTAATGGCTTCCAAGGTAAACATCAAATTTGTTTTTGGAGGGAATACTTCAAATCTATCAGTCTATTCAGATACTGTTCATCTGTGCCCAGTTGATAACTTGACATTCAGTTTTACTTAATTAATTTGACCTCAGAACTTCAGCACATTCTCATGATTCCTGCTTTCAACAAACTGTTGGGAAAAGATTCTTGAATTCACCATCTCTTCCTTACATGAGACATTTTAATGTTAAACAATGTAGTACCTTTAATATGTAGCTTAACACCTAAATTATATGACCCAGCAATAAACTTGATTACATGATACAGAATATCCTCCCAATTTGTCTAGTTTGCATCACATGGAATTTCATGTTTGTGAAATAAATGTAGTCTCTAGGGAAGGGTAAAACATGCCAACTTATATTTCTCAATTTATATCTGTATATTGATTTATATGTTTATATCCCCAGGAGCAAGAAAATAGAGATATTTTGGATCAGTTTAGGATGGTACATAGTCAAGCAGAGGAGTGGGAATCAAAAGCACAAAATGCAGAGGGTGAGAGCAGCTCAGTAAGACTAGAGTTACTCTCTGTGGATACGGACAGGAGACATCTCCGTGAGAGAGTGGTGCACTTAGAGAATGAAATCCAAGAGGTAAGTCTGCAGCTGTCACTGCTTTCATGTCTAGTAACTGTGTAATATGCAAGTGTAAACACCATTTAGACTTTGCTTTCTTTAAAGTAAGAATGACCGAAAGTCTTATAAGCTGGGTGTTAGCTGGTCATTGTTATATTCATGTCTCAAGAGGTTTTTACATGTTGATAATGCCATTTCCATGCAGTTTTAGCTTGAACCCTTTACCATAAAGAGAATTTGGGGAATACCTAGTTTAATTCAGTTTGTCACAGACTAATAAAATAGTGCAGATCTTGTATACTGTGAACTTTTAGGTCTAAATTCTGAGAACAACTGCTTATTTATCACGTGTGTTTGCAGCATATGAATGCTCATCAAGCATATGAATCCCAGATATCATCAATGGCGAAGACAGTCTCCAGACTAGAAGAACAGCTTAGGCATGAGCAAAATGAAAAGATGTCCATTTTGGCTGATTTGTCTTCTGTGAGGGAGCTTTGTGTCAAGCTGGATTCTAACAAAGAACATTACTCCCGTCAGCTGTCTGTCAGAACCATGGAACATGAGAGGGTAAGTGCTGGAGAGCAAGCCCAAAGCATGCTTTGGCTCCTTTTTATATGAATGCTCCGTATTGGTCCTTGCTTTGATTTGTACTTGAGAATGCACATATTTGCCTATCCACATGAAAAGTTGCGCACTTTTGTGCTATTGGCATAGTGATTTCTCTGCCATACATTTGCAAATGCCAGTTTTAGATTTTAGAATATCTTAATGACACTTTTTGTAGCTTTTCAGGTAGTGTTCACTTTTTTTTTAATTATTTGCTTTTCTATACAAGTTTACATGTTTCTATTTGTATAGCATTCTGACTTCTAAGCCATTCTTTAAGGTGACCATACAAAGGGAGACCTCTCCCCGATATGCTTACAACTATTTGTCCCCTAAAACCAGTGGAATTGCTGTTTAAAGGGCACCTCTTCGGTAAAAATGTTATCCCCAGCCAAAGGTGCGAGCTAATAGAGCCTCTAGGCTGGGGATAACTGTAGTTTTTTTTTTTGTTTTGTTTTTTTTTTTTTTTTAATGCCCCTGCCAGTGCTAGGCTACTTGCACTGGGAGGGAGCTCCCGGTCTGAGCAGCCATGTCCGGTCACTCGCATGCATATAATGAAAATGTGCCATGAATTGCTCATTATGCTCATGCACGTGACGTCATGCTGTTATGCGCATGCTAGTGACACAACATGGCTGCTCGCACTGGCAACTCCCTCCTGGTGCAAGTAGCCTAGCGCTGGCAGGCTTTTTTTTTTTTTTTTTTTTTTTTTTTTTTTTTTACTACTGTTATCCCCAACAGGAGTGCGCACTCTATTAGGCTGCACCTTTGGTTGGGATTTATCCAACAGGTTCCCTTTAAGTCCATGGGAGACTATCCGGGATCAATTTGGAGTTGTTTGCAGCCTTCCTGGCATTCAAGTTTTTCGGAGAAAAAAACTTGAATATAGTTTTAAATTCGTATTTAATTTATGGGAGTTTTTAAAAACTCGAATTTTAAATTCGACCTTTGATAAATTTGCCTCTTAGTATCATGAATTTTCTTTCTCAGAAGTTTGGTCCCCTCCCTCCAGCAAAACTGGTCTGTAGTGGGATCTGATTAGCACCCACCTTAGCTGCACTTTATAATCATTTGGGTAAATATACCATAGAAGGGAACATATGTAAGTTATACTGGTAAGGTGGCTGCTGTTCACCTAATTGTAACATGTTTTCTTATATTTCTAATTTCTATTACCTATTTGCAGGGATAAGAAGAGTCTTCAGTAACACAGTATAAATATTATCAGAATAGAACTAGAACAATAGAGGGTACAAGGCTCTTATCGCCCTGTAGAAAGTTTGGAATCAACAAATTCACCAGTTAGGGGAAAGACTTGTTAATTAGGTTAATTAATGTTTGCTTTATTGTGTATTTTTAAATGTTTACCAGCTTTTCTAAGATCCGCATATAGGATCTTATACCAGTGACTTGAGGCAGAATCAGGTTATTGTTCTTGGGTCCTGCTCCTCTCTATCTGTATAGACACTAGAAAGCAACAATGAGTGTTGGCCTTCATAGACCCCTCTCCTTCTTGCCTCAAAACCCAGATGTTTCTAATGTTGTATTGGTAAAAAGAATTGAAAATACTGACTGGCACAGAGCTACAAAACACTTCATATCATCCCATGTTCAGAGAATAGAATAAGGCTTATTGTATTAACACATTACATTGATTTGTGTAACTTCAGATCCTTGATGAGCTGGAAGATGTGAAATCCGAAGCAGAGCTCTTGAAAAAACAACTAGGTAGCGAACGGCTCACTATTAAGAACCTGGAAACACTTTTGGCATCCAACAGAGAAAAGGAGTTCCAGAGCCACCTAACAACTCATGAAAAGGATTCTGAAATCCAGCTTCTGAAGGACAAGTTAACTCTTTCAGAGAGTAAACTGTGAGTGTTCTGCCTTTTGCATGACATCCCTGAGCAGTAAACAAAGCAGAGACTAGAGTTTATTTATCTTGAAACCAGGTTGCATATAATGTTTGGCACAATAGTATTTTGTTTCTGAGAAGGAACGTTGTCTTTTTTAAATGGTTGTTTGTTAGATTTTTCTTTTACTTGGTAATTTACGGGAAAAACAGATCTTAGTTCATGTTACAAGTGCAATATCAAGGTAAAGGGTGGGGGTAGAAAAATATATAATATTTGTATAATAATAATACAAATGTAGACTTGCAATGCAATGCTGTAAAACATATTCAACCAAGATGTAGCAAAGCATACATAACTACTTTAATGATCTTTCATACTATCTTTAAATATTTCAGCACCAGCTATTCCCGAGAGGCAACCATGCTGAGAAACAAACTTACACAGCTGCAGGCAGACTATGATGTGGCAAAAAGGCAGCTTACTACAGAACGATTTGAAAGGTAAAATCGCAGATCTGTTTAAGGGGATAGAACATTTAGTTTCCTCCTGATTCATACTCAATAATGTAGTCGCAATTGGATGAAAAACAGCAAAATTATTCTCTAACAATCAATACATTTTCATTCTTTCCTTATAACAGAGAACGTGCAGTTCAAGAGTTGCGGCGGCATGGTCTGTCCACGTCTTCTGTACGGACATCATCTCCACTAACTTCATCAATGAAGTCTTCTGCACTTTCTCCTGAGCGCTCCATTTTAAGATCTGCTGATCGAGATGCCGAAAAATCAGCTGAAAAGTAGGTTCCCCAGACTTAGACAGAAACAGCTTTAAGTATTCATAGATTATTTTCTTTGAATTCATTCCAGAATGCTCTTGATAGTTGCTCTGTGAGCCATAATCTTTAAAGGGGATGTAAAGGCAAAATAATAAAATCCCATTTTTACTTTATTTAATGAAAGAATTCTGTCTCCAATATACTTTAATTAAAAAATGTCTACCATTTTTATAATAAACCTGACTAAATGCAGTGAAATCCCCCTTCATTTACTTTCTCTGACTGCTGCAGATAGGAAACTTCAGACGGTCCCTAACTGCTCTGCAGGGAAACGTTCATACTTTAAAACGGCAGGGGGAGCCCCCCACTTTATTTCCCAGAATTCCAGCAGCTTTGTTTGTTTCCTTGTAGAGCAGCCAGCGATTGTGTAGATTTTTATCCATAGACCCAGTGCAGTCTGCATATTCTGATTATTAATCAGTCTTGCTGTATCAGCTTCTATGGCAGATATTATTTGACTTGTGCTGTTTTGATCACTTATGATGATCCCTAAGCTTAACCTCCCAACTGAAGCCCAGACCACACTGAGCATGTGCATAGTCTTGGTATTGCAGAGATGTTTAACATAAAGTTAAAGTTACAAGATGACAGCCCCCTGCGCCAACTTTGAAAGCATAAATAATTTGTATGATTAGGCTTGTGGTGCAGTAAGTTCATGTTTATATTTAGTATACAAAATACACCATTTCTAACATTATTCTATTTTACACTTTAGTTGCCCTTTAAGAAATAGTCTGCTTCATTTGTGTCTTGATTTAGGGTGCTGGCAGACGGAGAGATTAGTGGTCCAGTGTCAAATCTTCGCTACTTCCGGTGACTAATTTCCCCAAAATGCCTTCCCACCAGCAAGAAAACTAATTGCTGTTCCGAAGTCTCCTCACAAGGAAACTTTGGAAATCTGAAGGATTTCAGGGTTAGTTGCCCACGGTAGAGAAGATTTGTTGCTGGGCAACTAATCTTCCCCTCTGCCACCACCCTAAAACTACGGTATTCATAGTCGTGCTACAATTTTTCAGGGAAGGTACAAAGTACAGTATGTCCTGCTGTCCTGATGATTAGAGGCAAACAAAACCAGACTTACAGACCTGTTTACTTGAATATACAGTACAATTTGTGCCAATTTTTTCTGCTTTGCATTTAAAAAGAAAAATGTCTGTACAGTAAATGTATACTTTCTGCCATTTGTATGGTTAACTGCTTGTTTTTCATTCTTTCATTTTAAGGAGTGTAAGCTTCAAGGAGTAACCTCCAACAAATATGATGGAAGAAACGAACACCCTCCCCTGGTCTCCTTTCCAACCATGGTTCTGAAAAAGCCCTTGCAGATATTTCTGTATTTTCCATGTGATAAGGGGGGGACTATAAGACAGCATGGCATCATTTGTATACTAAATGATATGCAGCTGGAAAAGTTGCACTAACAGTGCATGGATTAATTCTCATTTCAGGGAGATGCCTTCTTCTTAATCTGCAAAGAAATTTTAATAGCAGACTGACTGTTTTGTCTAAAGCACCTCTGGTTTAAACAGTGTAGATGTGGCATCTTCGTTTTATATAGGGCATGCCAATCTTGTTAAAAATCAAGTTTTAATTGTGTGTGTGTATATAACATCTATATGATTTTATATGTGTCCCGTTATGATTGTCTGTTCATTGTATGTAAGTGTTCCTTTCTATCAAAGCAATGAAACTGCACTGAGAAGATAGTGAGAGCAATGTTGTTGGCTACTGCCTCTGCTGGATGCTATCAGTCAGCTCACATATACTCCTGTATGTCCTAAGCCCTGAGCTCAGCACCATGTCCTATAAATAAAAGTACAGGTGCCAACCAGTAAAGGCTGAGGTGGAAATGATGGTCTAAGCGGCAGCTTCCTTCTGCTCTTTTGTAAGAGATTTTATTTTAGATCTACCAGGATCAGCTAAAAAGTATTCTTCCTACAGTATAGAACCATTCAAGTGTTTTCCATTTTTCTGCTGAAAGAGAAACTGCTGAAAAATAATTATTAAACCTATGTTGAAAATATGATCATGTATACATAGTTATGCAGGGAAAATAACTTGAACAGTGCATATTATTATTTTTATGAAGCTATAAAACAGGGGTGCCCAACCTGCGGCCCAGGATGGATATAAATGTGACCCAGCTTGAAACGCTTGCTTCCCAAGGAAACGTAATTTCGCAAAGGATATATGAGGAGGGGGGACTCTGCCCATTGCCCAATTAGTAATAATAAGTCTATTTAATACCCAGGTGTCCCATATTCCAGTGTTTAGCTCCATCTGGTTATCCAACTGGTATTGTAGTTCTATTCTGTGCATTTTCTTTACTTTTACAAATCAAAAGTGTTTGTGTATTTCATGTGTGGCCCCAGATAATTTTTCTTTTTCCAGTGTGGCCCAGGGAAGCCAAAAGTTTGGACACCCCTGCTACTATAAAACGTGTGTGTATGATATATACATATATATATATATATATACACACATATATATATACACACACATATATATATATATATATATATATATATATATATATATACATACATATACATACATATATATATTTATACATACATATATATATATACATACATACACATACATACATACATATACATACATATATATATATATATATATATATACATATATATATATATATATACATATATATCACACAGTTCTTGCACTGTAATCAGTCCTGTTTTCAAAGTGTAACTTAGCCCTGCTTTTAGGCCAGTGTCACATTGATAGTGATCACCAAAACCACAGTACCACTTATTTTAACCCATACAACTGATTTACTAGGGTTTAAGAAAATGAAAACTAACAAAACAAATTGCTCAGCATTCTCTCTAAGAACTTCTGCCAGCTACATTATATATTTTTTCCTAATGTCAACTACTGGTCATTCTGGACAAGTGAAAATGAATTTCCTGGTAAAAAAAAACAGCTTGAACTGACCTTAGAACCATCACACAACTATTTCTGCTCACTGACTTTTAGGCAGAGCAACATCTCAACACATTTAATTTCTCAGCAAATTAATTTTCTGCTGACTGTAAATCACCTGCCTGGGACACTGTTGTTTCAGATTGATTATCAGGTGGCCATAGACACACAGATAATATCGTATGAAACAAATTTTCGTACGATATTCGGTGCGTGTATGGTGGGAAATGAGCCGACCGATATCGTCAGAAGATTAAGATATCGGTTGGCTGGTTGATCGGGCTGGACGGAAAATTTTGGTCGGATGCCTTTGAAAGCACCCTTAACATCGGCCATTGTTAGTCCTGAATCGTCAGATACAAGTAGAATTCTATTGTTTCTACCTGTATATTTGACGATTCAGCTCTACACGTGTGTGTTGAAACGAACGATCTTTCTTGGAAACATCTTTTCCGAGAAAGATCGTAATTTACATTTATGGCCAGCACTAGTCATTGGGAAGCATGGGATGTTTTTATCACTGCTGCAAGTCATAGTGCGATGTAGCCCTTTAAGCTACATAGATCTGCCCAAGAATTGAATATCGCTAGTCTCAACATGTACAGTTTTGTTATTATGGTTATAATTTCAGTTTTGTGGTGTCATGAATGTTTCAGCTCACTGTAAAATGACATTTAAATCCTTTATCTCACAATGGAAAATAACTCTTCAAGTGATGTAACATACACCTCATATATTGTTATTCATATTTATTTTTATATACGTGACTATTTATTAAAAAATATTTTATCATATTTTTGTCTTCCATTAAACCTTTACTGCAAACGACCAGTGGTTGCCTGAGGCACCCGGTTCTGTAGTTTAAAACCTGTGGGCTGTCCCCCTAGGATTTGCCCAGTCTTAAGGCTAGATCGGTTGAGGTTTAAAGGGGTTGTTCACCTTCCAAACCTTTTCCAGTTCAGTTGTTTTTAGATTGTTAGGCAGAAATAAAGACTTATTTTTCAATTTTATCGTTTATCCAAAATTTTAATGTAAAGTGTTCTAGTGTTTGAGTCTGGCAGCTCAGTAATTCAGGTGCAGGCTCTAAACTGATACAATTTTACAACATTTAGCTGATACATTTCTCAGCAGCATATCTGGAGTATTAGCAACTATTGTATCAATTCTAACAGCTGCCTGTAATGAAACCCAGAGATTCTGCTCAGCAGGGACAAAGATAAGAAATGTATCCACTAATGCAGGGGTCCCCAACCTTTTTTGGCACAGGGACCGGCGTCGAGGCAAAAATTTTTGCAAGGGGCGGGGTCGACATCCAATTCAGGAGAGCTGGCGTTCAATTGGCATGCCAGCGTCCAATTCGGAATCTTCGGCTTCTAATTCAATCTGCCTCGTTAATTGTGTTTAGAAATGGTCACACATAGAAAATAGAAAGTAATTGAAGAAAGTCTTTATTTCTGGTAAACTATCTGAAAACAACTCAACTGAAAAAAAGTGTTTGAAGGTGAACAAACCCTTTCAGGATACTTTTCAGCTAAAAGCACAACTTGTGCTGTCTGGGGCAAAAACTTCTTTGCAGTCCTAGATATTTCTGGAACTATGGCTGAATGGCTGGTGTATCAGTAACTTTGAGTTTGAGACACTGCCCAAAGACTAGTCCTACAAAAGGGATTTGAGCTTTAGACCCAGAAGGACATTTAGAAGTAGAGTTGCCACTTTTTCTTGGAAAAAAAAAATACTGTCTTTTTTCTATATTTTTATGCATTTTCCCTATTAAGAACATTGGGATAAAGCTTAATTTTTACATGGCCAGGCTGGTAAAATACCAGACAGGTGGCAACCGTATTTGGAAGTTGGTTAAACTGTTCTATATGGATTTAGTTCAGGAACAAAACTTGACCCTGCATTTATGAATAGGTTGACTGATTCAACAATTCGAATTCTTAATGGTTTGAAATAAAGGAGACCAATGGTTCCAAACTGTAGGTTTTGCCTTCTTGTAGCAGTTGTCAGGTATACATCTTGAAGGGGAATTACAGGGAGATTTTGAGGAAATATCTCTTTTTTGATACACCTGAAAGCCAGCTTGAAGCTTTCTTCATCAACACAACAAGGTGTCCATACTGGGCAAAGATCCACTCATTTAGCAAACTAGAAGACCTTGAGGTGTATTGCCACATATTGTCTACCAAAGTTCTATCTACTTTACCCACCCCCTCCATCCTATTGATCTTTTTCTGTGGATGGCCATGATTAAGGCTTTTAATTGTGGTGGTTAAAAAAGTGTTGGGCCAGAAGTCAGGGTAACAAGCAATTTGTCCCTCAAATATCCTACCAAAGCCTTGTATATTGCCACGAATTATACTGCAATCTATTGCTCCTTAAATCTGTAATTGGTCGGTGTAATATCCCTGTATCATCCTAGAGGAATGTGGTCCGTCTGGTTAGACCAGTTCAGTTCTAAATGATCTTTCGCTGGTGTTTCATTAAAAGAAACCCAACAGAAAGAAAACTGAAACTCGCCGTGTCTTATTTAATTAAATGGGAAGCAAAGTCTTTCCTTGGAGTTGCAGTTGGTCTTATCCCTGGCAATTGTATTTGTTGCAAGAGTAAGTATCTCTTTGCTGAATGAATCCATAAGCACCACTACAACTAACATTCATTAGCTTTACTGTACTTTCTATTTTATTATTCCCTGTGAAACTCAGTGGGGATCTTCCCAGAGAAGTCTGTGCTGACCCCGTTATACAATATTGATCATATAACTAGGGGGATCTCATTTCCAATGTAACGATAAATAACTGGAACGTCTTTCGAGGACCAGAGTGATGAAATGATTTATGTTCTAAGCAGAGCAACAGCCCAAGATGTTTCTTTAATCAGGAAATTAGTGACATTGACCAGTAGGTGTCGCTGTTGTTTCAGATTCATAATACAGGGATGGGATCCCTAATCCGGAAACCCATTATCAAGAAAGCTCCAAATTAAGGATAGATCATTGCCCATAGATTCCATTTAATCCAAATAACTGACATTTTTAAAAATGATTTCCTTTTTCTCTGTAATAATAAAACAGTAGCTTGTACTCGATCCCAACTAAAATAGAATTAATCTTTATTAGAATCAAAACCAACCTATTGGGTTTATTTAATTTTTACATGATTTTCTAGCAGACTTAAGGTATGAAGATCCGAATGATGGAAAGATACAGCGCTACAAAATAAGTTGGTGCTATAGAAATACATGTTAATAAAAATAATAAAAAAGTTATCTGGAAAACTCCAGGACCTAAGCATTATGGATACCAGGTCCCATACCTGTATTAGTTCTTTAAAACTGCCATAAAAACTAGAAAAAAATGTGATGGTAACTGTACTTTGAGCATGTTTGCATTTTTTTTTTTTTTCAATTTTAACATTTATTTCTATTGAAACCTGCAGTAACCTAAAGTAAACTAATAAGCTTCACTTTCTCCTCTGTCCTCCAGTCGACAAGGAAAAACAAGGAGTTTATGATACGAGTAATACCCAGGAGGGAGACTCTCACTGTTCCACCCACACTGTTTCTAAAGTGCTGTAGAGAATTAATTGACTTTTCTCCTGCCTCTTCACTTAGTTTCCAAATATAATATTGATGTTTATGTTCTTATAATTAACAGCACTCGTTAATTCAAGCAAGAATGTATCAAGGAATATATTATTTACAGTGAGAAACAGTGGCTTAAAGGGCAAGGAAAGTGTAAAATAGAATAAGGCTGGAAATGCTGTATTTTGTATACTAAACATAAACATGAACTTACTGCACCACAAGCCTAATCAAACAAATGATTTATGCTTTCAAAGTTGGCCACAGGGGGCTGTCATCTTGTAACTTTGTTATACATCTTTGCAAGACTAGACTACATACACATGCTCAGTGTGGTCTGGGCTTCTTAGGGATCCTCATAAATGATCAAAAAACAAAGCTGCATGGCTGGTAAGTAAGGCAGGGGCTCCCCCTGGTGTTCATAAGTATGATTGTTTCCCTGCCAGAAGTTAGGGACCGTCTGACAATTCCTATCCACAGCCCTAAATAAAGGGAGAATTTCACTGCATACAGTCAGGTTTCTTATAAAAACAGTACACATTTTTTAATTATAGTAAATTGGAGATAGATTTCTTTTTCATTAAAGAAAGTAAAAATGGGATTTTATTTCTTTGCCTTTCCTTGCCCTTTAATACAACATTCTTAGGCCCCCTTCCATGCCAAAGTTACAATGAGTGCAGGCAGTATGGAGGGTGCAGGGGGGCTGCACCCTTCTCTTCCTTTCGGGGTCTGCTAAAAAAAATGTTGAAAGGGGTTGTTCATCTTTAAATGAACTTTTAGTATGATGTAGAGAGTAATAATCTGAGACAATTTGCAATTGGTTTAAATTTTCTATTATTTGTGGTTTTGGAGTTATTTCGCTTTTTATTCAGCAGCTCTACAGTTCGCACTTTTAGCAATCTTGTTGCTAGGGTCCTAATTACCCTAATTTGAATAAGAGACTGGAATAGGAGAGGACCTGAATAGAAAGATGAGTGATAAAAACCAGCAATAACTATATGGGACAGATTTACTAAGGGTCGAATTTGAGGGTTAAAAAACCCTCAAATTTGACCGTGTGAATAGCTGGGAATAGTGTTGGAAGTAAAATCCATCGAATTCGAAGGATTTTACCGCAATTCGATTGGTCAAGTGATCGAATAGTAAAAAGCTTTTATTGTTTTTTAGATGGGGTCAGCGACCCCCATGTGAAAGCTGAAAAGAATCAGAAGGCGGCAAATAATTGAAAAACTAAAGAAAAATTAAGCCAACTGAAAAGCTGCTTAGAATTAGCCAGCCCACAACATATTAAAGTTAACCCTTTTAAGTAGAACAGCATTGAAAAGCGTTTCTTTTCTGAAGCCAGATGGGCCAAACGAGCAGCAAATTGTTTCACACTAGTTATATTAGCAGGTTGCAAACGACCTCTATCTTGAAACCTAGAGAAAAAAAAGTGTAATTTGCAAAAGTGCTTAGAAAGGTGCTCTGAGCAAGTCTACCTTTGTTTGGAGGGTTTACATTTCTATCATCCGTAAATCTGCATACCGCGATAAACTTATTTAAAAATACAACAAATAGGTATAATCAGATCTACTCTGTGTTCTGTGTAATCAGCCAGTTGTTCACAATGATAAAACCGATGCAGCAGAACAGTCTCGTATGAGTTCATAGATGTGAGTATAGATGTGTAGCGGCAGCCTTGCTCTGAGAAAATGGCACTGTCCAGCCACAGCCTATAAATTATAATACAGGTATGTGACATGTTTTTCAGATACTCAGGACCTGGAGTGTTCCGGATAATGGGGTTTTCCATAATTTGGATCTGCATGCCTTAAGTCTACTAGAAAATCATGTAAACATTAAATAACCCCAATAGGCTGGTTTTGCTTCCAATAAGGATTAATTATAGCTTAGTTGGGATCAAGTACAAGCTACTGTTTTATTATTACAGAGAAAAAGAAAATCATTTTTAAAAATGTGGATTGTTTGGATAAAATGAAGTCTATGGGAGACGGCCTTTCCATAATTCAGAGCTTTCCGGATAACAGATACCTTACCTGCACTATGTATCATTTTATTATGACAGAGATAAAAAAATACTTTTTGAAAAAATTTATAATTTTGAGAAAATGGAGTCTATGGGAGACAGCCTTTCCATAATTTAAATAAACCCATTGGGCTGTTTTTTTTTTTTGTTTCCAGTAAGGATTCATTATATCTTCGTTGGGCTCAATTTTATGATTACAGAGAAAAAGGAAATCATTTTTTAAAATTTGGATTATCTGGATAAAATGGAGCCTATGGGAGATGGCCTTCCCGTAATTTGGAGCAGTCGGAATAATGGGTTTCTTGATAACGGATCCCATACCTGTATACACACCCAGGGCCACCATCAGGGAGAGACAGCTGTACCAGGCCCTGTGGTTTTTAAGCTTCAAGGGTAGGCCCAGCACTTCCTGGATTAGCTGGGCCCTCGTGAGTTGCCAAAGCAGCGCCGAAAGGAGCTGAAAGTCACCAAATGGAGCTGAAAGCCACCGCAAGGAGCCAAAGAAGAAAAGCTACCGAAGTGGAGAAAGTAGAAGACCTTTAAAGGTAACAGTAAAAAGGCAACAAAGACATCAGCGCTAAAACAGTAAAAACACCCCCTTACACACAAAAAAGTTGTGGTCAGGTAGTCAGGGCTCCCTTCAAGTAAAAAAGAAGCATTGGTGGCTAGAGTTGCCACCTTTTCATGGAAAAAAATACCGGCATTCCTATAGATTTTTCTTTTTTTCCTATTAATAACATTGGGCTCAACCATCAAAAATACCGGTTGGGTGGCAAGCCTACTGGTGGCCCTCCCCAAAAAGAAAAAAAAAAGGACTGGTGGTCAGGGTCCCCCATAAAAGTTTAAAAAAATAATAATAGTGTTCAGTGGAACTTGGGTGCACACCCCTTCAACCCCCCACTCCCCAAAATGCTTTGCTGTTTCAGTGAGAATTATTTGGTGGTTCCTCTGAGCAAAAGTTTCCAATGCAGCCAGGATCAATAGACTGGCATTCTGTGGCTAATTCTGCATGCGTGTGTCTCAAAAAAAAATTCTGTTTTATCAGGGGGTTTAATCAAATCATTATCCTGATTATCCAAGATTATGCAAGATTTGGATTCACACAAATCCTTTTTATTCAGCAAAACCAAAAGCAGGCCCTCCCTGTCATGTGACTAGAGACAACAACAGAAAGACAGAGGATACAGATTTTGTTTCACAGAATCATTTGATCAGATCTATAAGGTCTGGATTCTGTTTGTTGTTCTGCCTAATATTTTGAGGAGGATTATAACCTGCAGCTTAAAAAAAAAAAAAAAAAGAGCAATTCTTCATCAGCAGTTCAGTGCTGTTATTAATGCACTTTGTCATTTATACGCATGATTAATAAGAGAGTAATCTATGCCTTTTGTCAGTGTTCTTTAAAAAAAAACCCATTCTTAACACCCACATTCCATATGTGAGAATACTGGACTGTTTCAGCGTGAGCAGTAGGAAGGTCATTAGCATGCTAAATAATGGACAAACTCCATATCCACAGTCTATATTCACTATTGTGCCTTATTTACTCTCATAAAAGCCTGTTTTGTAACATAGCGACCAATGGCGGTAACATTCCAAGTTATGTGGCCAGCATGGGTGGTAGCGCAGCAAGAATATCACAAAAGTGCATTGAGGGTTAGTTGAAATCTAACACATTTACTTGTTCAATGTGTCATTGTTTGGGATGCTCATGGAAATATTTTGGAGGCAGGAAGTTATTTACCTCCTCGCAGTCAAACCCTCGTGTATATATATCTATATTATATATATGTATACCTCCCAAAATCTTGGAACTAAAAAGAGGGACAAATAAAGTTGCTGCCCATTTTTGTGGCCGCAACCCTAATTACCATGTTCGTTTTCCAAAATTTGGCAGGTTATGAAAGTTTGAACATATTTCAGTGATTTTATTTTTCAGTTATTACAGTTTTGCTAATGAAGGTGAATTGCCCTTTCAGCTGTGAGTCTATTTTTTCCCCGAGGGACCTGTTATTTTTTATTGTTACAATTACTTATTTGCTTATCTTGAAATTGTTACAAAGTATCTTATCTGAACCTCCTGGCAGTTCTGGGCTCTGTGCTAAAAGCCAATTAACTTATGTAGAAACTTTGTTTCTTTTTTTTCTGGCTGTACAGTGCAGAGAAAAATGGGACTTTTCGGTACAAATGAGGAACTGCGGGCTGAGCTGACAAAAGTGGGACTGTCCCTCTAAAAATGGGACACTTGGGAGGTATGTATATATCTATAAATATATATCTATATACATGTGTGTGTAGATAGATAGATAGATAGATAGATAGATAGATAGATAGAAGCAAAACCTATTTTATATGAGAGAGGTATTCATCGTTGTTTATCTTCCTGTGTAAGAACTAAACCGAATGTATTCTACAGAGCATATCTGCTGTGTGACCTGTGCCTTTTATCCTTTGTCAAATTGAATGGCTGCCCCCATGGCTACACATCAGCTTATTTATTTACACTATAGTAGTGTTTCTGAATCAGTGCAGGGCAACAGTAAATTCTCCCCTTTACCTGTTTCCTGCCTATCTGACCCCTTTTGTCTTAAGAAAATGCAACAACCAACCTTCTTGTAGCAACAGTTGTGCAAGGAAAATAGGCTGGGCTGCCTTTAACATTGTTCTCAGGGCCCCCCATACAAATAAAAAAAAAATTGGGGCCCCAAAAATTATTTAAAAAAAAATTTGGTAGCAGGGACCTATAGAGTATTAAAGTAAAACATTGGTGGCCAGGGGATTAAAAAAAACCCGCATTGGTGTCAGTAGAATTGAACTCGTGGCTTCAGGACTTCAGTGTCGACTCCTTCGTGACTTCGGGTCTTTCTGCTGCACCAGGACTTGGAATTTACGGAACTTCAGCATTCTGCTGGGAAATTGGAACGGAAGGCAGCACTACTTCAGCGCTCATAAGGGGCCCGGCTCTTCAAAAAGTGCAGCACTGCCGGTCCCCCCTTCAGGCCCAGGCCCGGGACACTTGTCCCCTGTGTCCCCCCCCTGATGGCGGTGGGGGGGGACATCATGCATGCACTGCCCATTTTTCTCATTGAGACTCCATTCTACTTGTTGGGGCCTGAATAACCAATGGGCTAATAATTGGGGCTCCCTGGGTGTTGGGCCCTCCTAATTTTGTCTGATGGCAACTCTGCAAATAGGTTTTACTAAATAATATTCCACTGGATGTTAAAACTGAGATTGCAATGTCTTTTTAGTTGGATACTAAAGGGGAGAAGTATATTTCAGAAGTAAATGTTAAAATGGTATCAAAGTTTTTCTGTAAAGGTAAAGAGAGTCCGGGTCACTGTTGGCTGTGCTGATTGGCAGGTCATCTGGAGATACTGCACGACTCATGTATGGTGATTCTACCTGGAGAGACTTTTGTAATGATGACACTGAGCTGCTTATTATTATTATTATTATTATTATTATTATTATTATGCAAAGCAAATGCTTCTTGTGCTTAGTAATGAGTCTGTACTTGGAAGCAATATTCAATATTATCAGCATCATCATATATTCTGTGAATTCAGTGTATGGAGCAGTCGTGTAGATATGATGAGAGTCTGGATGGAAATTGCTGCTGGCTGGCAAATAAACTTCAAGCAATTCTTTTCCCTTTCATGCTATAACTGTGCATCATGTGTGTCTGGGTAGGTCTACATGATGTGCAAGTGGCAGCCACAATTTTCAGCTGACACAGTCAGAGCTGCTTTAAGGTACCAGGTGGTCCAGATTACCTCTATCTGAGCTGTAGAACATGGCAGTGGATCTACAGTAAATTGGTTTACTAATAACTACAAGCTGGAAGTAATAAAGACTACTTTTCTTATGACCCTTTTTCAAGGTTTTTCCTCCAGTTTCCAGTTCTCCAGCTCCCCCGATTTCCTGTTCATCTCCTTCATCCTGCACTTTCTGTTTTTCTTCTGTTCTGTACTGCTCTGGGCCAACTGCAACAATGGGGTCTGAATTGGATGCTGGAAGGCATGAAGTGGCATGGGCGGGGCTCAGTCTGAAGGGCATGTAGGATGTGATTTTGGAAGAATGTCTATTTGCTGCTGCCTTAGATCCAACTGAAGATCAAGGTGAAATTTTAGTTGCAATCCTATATATTCTTGGAATATAGCTTAAATGGCAGTGTTTTCCTGTACATGCACCTTCAGTACGAGTCAATGGGGGGACAAACAAGTCTTCCATGCACTGCTTTCAACTTCCACACATAGGCAATCACAGGGAAGTAGATGCAGGGAATGGTGGTACAGCCACTGCTGGAGGGACACTGGGAAGTAGATGCAGGGAATGGTGGTACAGCCACTGCTGGAGGGACACTGGGAAGTAGATGCAGGTAATGGTGTTACAGCCACTGCTGGAGGGACACTGGTTTGAAACGCTGAATAACAGGACATGTTCCCACTTGGATTGAGGGGTCAGGTTTCCTATAATGCCTATTACCCCCAAAACCTTAGCACCTGTCCTGTACCAGCAGCCAAAGCTGATTGACACCCCAGCACCTGACTGACACACTCTGGGTGTCATTTATCAACCATGGTCAAATTTGCCCATGGGCAGCAACCAATCACAATGCTGCATTCATTGCAGCTGGCTTTAAAAAGCTATTAACTGATTGGTTGCTATAAGTAAGTGTCCTGAGCAAATGCCCTCAGTGTGGATACAAGTATGAGCCCCATTGACTCCAGAGCACTGAGGAACCATTTAATAACACTGCTCCCCACAGCCACTCAGACAGCAGAGCTCTATAGAGCCATACAATGACAGCATCCCCCACAGCTGGCTCAGTGACAGGGACACAGAAAGACAGGGGAGTTGAGGAGGAGGACCCGGAAGTAAGAGAGTTCCTCTTAGTACAGACCCCCCCAGTGCCCGGATGTACAGTGCCGCCTCACCAGTCGTACAGGAGTCATGGCACGGGGCACCGACTCTGTTAACAAAGATAAAAGAATAAACTATAAAACCTACCGGCGGCACATCCTGAGCGAGTCCGCTTAATGACGCCACCACGAAACAAAGGAGCAGCCACAGATACAACGCGGACATTGCAGCGGCACTTCGCCACGGCTCTGACCAAAGACACTCCACCAAATCGAGTGGAAAGAATGAGTGGTATTTTATATTCCCATCACCAACATGTTGGTTTGGATCCTTCTTTAGGAGCTGAAGAAATAAAAAACTAAAACACAAAACTGAATATTAATATAGTAGTATGTCTTTGAACTCTCTGGATTCTAATGCAATGGTGTACAGGGCCGCCATCAGGGGGGGGACAGGGGGGACAAGTGTCCCGGGCCGGGGCTGAAGGTAGGCCCGGCAGCGCTGCAATTTTCAAAGAGCCCCACTTACGAGCGCAGTAGCGAGCGCTTGCCTTGCTGAAGTCCTGCGCAGAATGCGGAAGTGACGAACGTTTGCGAAGTCCTGAAGAGGCGGAA
>CM044431.1:39649001-39692536 GCA_024363595.1 Xenopus borealis
CTAATGTGATAAAATATGATTTTGAATATTTTTTTTGGGTGACGGGTCCACTTTAAATGTTTTCTTGTAGAGGCACTACAGTCAGTAATACTGATACACTTTATAAAATAGAAGGATCCGAGAACTGGCTGAACTTAAGTTCGAATAATGGAAACCTGGGAGAAGTAGAAATATATTTAAACAAATAACATTTCAAATCATTCAAAGATAAATAAAATTACATAAAATAAAATTTAAACAAGTAAGTTGCAAAATATCTCTATAAAAACAGAGAGCATATAATTCCATGTAAATTACAATAATAAAATATTTGCCTTGGGAAACCAGTCAGTCACTTTGCTGAATCCTCCTTGCCCAAGAATGGAATGGAAGTCGTAGTTGTGGACATCCAGTGGGCTAATTCTGATTCCTGTGGGAAATAGTCACATAAATGAGCATCTGCCTTTCATAATCATAACCAGATGTATATGAAGCAATGGGTAATTATTTCCTCTTATTATAGATCATCAATCCTGTTTGCAATGAAAAGTAATATATACTGTCCATTTGCAGAGCCTAGAAAGTAAAAAACAAAACAGAAAACAGCAAAAGCACCTGGTAATGCAGTAAACTCAGCTTTCGGCCCACTATCCCTGAACAACAATATGAAAGCAATCTTTGCTCTTTTAGTAAGTGATGGACCCACACACTGCTTCAGGGACATACGCTAATTTATGAGATTATTGTGATCCACCACTAACACAGAAGAGGGGGGGGATCAACTAACATACGTGCTGAATAGCATTAGCCAATCTTTTCATTCATCTTCTGAAATACACAAGCATAGTTGCAAATAGCAGCCAAAATGTTTTTGCTTTCATCTTATAGCAGACTGATCAAAACGAATTATGGGTAGGTTGTTATTGTGTCAACTAGACCTGTACAAGGTTAAACCTATGTTCATAAATAATCTGATATAATAAAACACATGGATAAATAAATCCCCCAATCTATATCTCTCACAAAATATATAAAATGTATTGCAATTCTACAGACAAGTTAATGGTAAAAAAAAAGATCCCATTCCCTAAAGATATTTTGCAAACTGATGCACACAGAGTAGTGGGTATTCCACAAGAAATCAGTTATTTTTGCCTATTGTGTTAATCAGAAAAGAATCTAAGGTTTTGGGGTAGCCTTCCTGTACATGGGAAAGGAACTAAACTAAGGCTTGATAGGTTTGTATCTCACATAACATGGGGGCACTGTATGTTTATATATTAATGGTATATATCATAGTTCTAATGTCACTTAACGCATAACTGATTTTGTCACCATTTATGTAGGGATATTCCCTGTACAGCAGACTTGTTTATTAAAGAGGTAAATGTAGATGCAGATCAGGCAACATTATATTATCAGGGATTTCTGTGGTTCAATTGTGGCATGCATAAAACACATAAGGCATCTGCTGCTGCACAACTGAAGTGAGTGAGTAAATATACAGTGGTGTAACTATAGTAATAGCAAATCCATTGATTGATGGAGGATCTGATAAGGACAGGCAAGAGTGTAGATCATGGGTCATGAGCAAGTGGGTGCAATTTGTGTGTTTCACTCTCCATCTATCTATTCCCCATCTGTCATCTGTCTGTGGAATCCTGCTATAAAAATATGGCTGTGCTGTGCATGGCTCCCAGTACTGCTGTGTAAGGATAATGCACTCTAGGCAGAAGTTCATCACTGCATGCTTTGTCTATTTCCCTATACATTCCTATAGTATGCCTGCCAGCTAAGTGACAGGGAGATGTGTTTGAAGGAATCTATGACAATGTTTGTTCTAGGTGGGGATTACAGCCCAGCAGCAGCCAGGACTGGACTGAGAATCAAAATAGGCCCTGGCATTTCAGGTACACAGAGGCCCAATTAGCCCACATAGAGGCCCAAACAGCCCCTACCAGCCCACTAAATAGTGACTTTCTATGGCACCTTATAGCAGCCCATCTGGCATTTGCCCTAACCCACAAATGGCCAGTCCGGGCCTGGCAGCAGCTAATGGGTTTGGTAGCAGCCTCCCAAAGATAGCAGTGAATTAACATTTTTACAAACTAGACAAATGTATTTCAGTGATCTCTTAGGGCAGATCAGACAGAGAGTCACATCCATTTTGAAAAATATGAAAGACACACATGTAGCTTAAGCATTATTCACCAAGGATAAGTTATTAGAAGCCATACAAAAATAAGGATGATGACCCATACACAGACAGCTCAAGGAATATCTAGAATAGAGAACTGAGGAACTTGAAAATATGTGATCTTATAATATTTTATTACAGTGTTTGTAACTACGAGACTAACCATCTTAAGTAAAAGTGATGGGTGACTGGACCGTATCTCATATGGTTATCTGAACAGATAGATCAGATTTGTTGAGGATGAGCCCTTGAAGATGCAGTTGCTGGACTGATTGACTAGACTTTTCTGGAAACCTAGGTCTACTTGTAAGGATAAGATCTGATTGACTACTGAACCCACCCAAAATATTTGCAATCTTTGGATCTATACAGCTTCCTTTTGGAGAAGCTGCCTTTGACAGAAAGGAGAGTTTGTTGGTAGGAGTAACAGCTTAGTTTGGTCCTAGGCACATGCAAAAACCTCTCTTTAACAATAGTATCGACCCCCACACCCAGTACTCACTCCAAGGCTGTGTATTTGTTTTTGTAACATACTGAAATTCAAGGACTGAAATTGTGTTTTTAATTAACAAGCATAAAAGAAATATATATAGAAATATACTCTTTGTTAAGTGCTGTTTAGTAGTTAAACGTTTTAAAAAATATTTAATAAAGTGACCAAAACTATAAAAAGCCAGGTAGGCTGCCACCTAACCCCTAGCTTAGGAGTACCTGTTCTGTGGAAAATATTACTTAAATATTATATTGCTTTGAGAGAATTTATATTTCTATATTTAAGTAACAACTATTTCTATGTAACCGTAACATAATAAATATCTGAATGAAAAGCATGAAATAAGAGGGTGATTTAGACAAGTTGTTTGTTGACAGTGACTTGAGATCTACTGATCACCAGCTAAAGGTCTGCTGGTAGATCTACTTTCTGAGCTGGCTGTTCTGTAGGGTTGGAGGACCTGTACAGTAGTGATGGGCGAGTTTATTCACCTGGGGTGAATTTGCAGTGAACTCCCACGAATTCGCTTCAGGCGAATAAATTGGTGAAATGCCAGAAAAATTTTGCCTGGTGAAAATTCACCAAAACGAGACAAACTGTTCTGGCATTTCGCCAGTCGTCTTTTTTTGGACGTGGGAGACACAGCAGCGTTTGCGAGATTTCGGCAAAGCAAAATGCCCCAGATTCGCCCATCACTACTGTATAGTGGTGAGCTAGTATAGCTGTTACATAGTACCGTTGGCTGTATGGCTGTGTAGGTGACTGCCCTTATATTGCCATGGGGTATGAGTGGCTGTAGAGAAAGCAATAGAGCAGTGATCCCCAACCTTTTGAACCTGAGCAACACTAGCCTGAAAAATGTTCCTGGGGTGCCAAATAAGGGCTGTTATTGGCCATTTAGTAGCCCCTATGGGGATTGCCTACCTACATTGAGGCTCTGTTTGGCAGTACACCTGGTTTTTATACAACCAAAACTTGCCTCCAAGCCTGGAATTCAAAAATAAGCACCTGATTTGAGACCACTGGAAGCAACATCCAATGGGTTGGAGAGCAACATGTTGCTCTCAAGCTACTGATTGGGGATCACTGCAATAGAGACTGGGCAATAGAGACTGTCTGACTGGCAGACTTGTCAGGGGTAAGCAGAAAGCTACAACTACAGGACAAAGGGGAATATATAAAGCAGCATTCCTGTACTCAGCTCTTCTGCATCAGGTAGGCTTTGCTTTGTTTCTAGCTATCTATCTCATGGCAGTTATTCAGCTCTGTGGCTACAGACTCTGGGCTGAGCACAAAATGCACAGTCACATATATGCACCTTAGTCATGCATCTGTGACTTTGAATGGGTTAAGTGCAGCAGCTACTGTCTGTTGTAGTGGAGGCAGCTGGGGCTGACACAGGCTGTGAGATCAGGCTGATTCCTAGTGTTGGGAAGCATCAGTCAGTGCACTGCCTCCTGACATCTCTAGTACACACACACTGTTGTCATTCCCTGCTTTTTTTCGTCAGCTGCCTTATTTTCTATCAAACGTGTGGGTTTTTCTTTTTTCAAAACAAAGGGGATGACTGTGTGCCTGTGATGTTACATCTTGTAGACATGGAAAGCGGTTGGGCTGTGCATGGGTGAGCGGGTGCTGCTGTTACATGGTACTGCCGGCTGGATGGCTGCACTGCTGTGCAGGAGCATGTGACTGCCCTTACATTGCCATGCTGTGGCACCGGCTGTAGAGAAAGAGATGAAGGCTGTCTGACCGGCAGGCAGTTAAACTGCAGGACAAACAGAGGAATATAATAAGGATCCCTGCTCGTCTGGATCAGGTAGGCTTTGCTTTGTATCCAGTCATCTATCCCCAGGCAGATATTCAGCTCTGTGGCTTCAGACTCATTAACAAACTCAGCTTGGCTTCGTAAAAAATGCACATATCAGGACCCTAGTGTTGCATTTGTGACCTTGAATGGGTTAAATACATCAACTGGCAATTGCTACTGATGGTGCTGGCTTGCAGCACTAACAGGCACCCATTCCTCTTGGCTCTCTATTGTAGTGGAAGCAGCTGGGGCTGTCTCTGGCCAGGAGATCAAGAAGGGGCTGCAGAGTCAGTCAGTCAGTCAGTCAGTCAGTCAGTCAGTCAGTGCACCCTGTTATCCACTATTGTCATATATTTACTGTCAATTGTGTTTCCCTACAATAGAAAAGGGATACATGATTGTATATCTATGGACCTATATCTTGTGTACAGTCTGTGTATTCTCTTGTGTCATATCTTGCAGGGTTCAATTGTTCCAATGAACAAAGCAAGGGTACATTATTTTCATAGGAATGTGTATATATGTGCGTGACTGTGTTTATCTCCATTTATCCGTGAGTGTGTGTGTGCTTACATACCTGTAAGTAATGTGTGCTTTGGTAAAAATCATCTGTGAGCATTTAGCAAAAGTTTTCAACGAGCAGCCGTTGGGGACGCTGGGAGTTGTAGTATTATAACTGCAATTTTTATCCCACTGAGTATGTTTACATATAGCTGAGATCAAATCTGACTAGCTGGAGGGCTGCAGGTTGTATTAATAAGGGACAATTCAACATTTTCATTTTGTGTGATAAGGGAGGGGAGCAGTAAACAAAAGAACAGTGTTAGGTGCATGACATATACAGATCGGTCCCTTTCTTCCCCATGAGTAGGATTCCCCGCAGACTCCCCGCAGGCAAGGGCACAGGCATTCCTCACACCTAAGTTTTTCTTTCTCTTGGAATGCGAGACATTCGAGGACGCTCTCTCTAAAGAGTTAATGGAAACTGAAGTAGCTGCCTCCATGCTTTGTGAAAATTTAATGCCTCCTCAATAATGGTGCAGAATCTGATCTGCCAGAGGGAAGGCAGGAGGGGTGGACGAATACGGATAGGATGGGTAAGTGCTGTGCATGGCTTCTGCTTAATAGTCTGCTGTTAATTGTCAGCTAAACCCTCTAAACCCAATGAACAGGATCTGTTGAGCTTAGCTGTTTTAACTGGTTAATTAGTTGATCCTCGTGGAAATCCATTTGTGTTGGGATGATGTTAACTAAACCACAAACTGCTGGAATGGCATTTGTAAGTCCAATTTAAGTGCCACAGTGGTTTTATGGAAACAGAGGTGTGGTGGCAGCAGCAGAACATTAACATAAAACCATTACTTTATCTTTTATCCTAAATTGGGGACTCTCTGTGTTATAGTTTTTGCATAACTAAAGGTCCCATCATCCCCCTATAGATACTGGGAGCTTTGGCTGTTTAAAGGGAAAGCTCATCTTTGCCCCCAGTTTTTGGCATGAGCTCATTTACCTGTACTTATGTCATAAAAGGTGCATAAACACTATTTGAACTAGATATAAATGTATATTTTTTTATTTACACAAATTCCACAGATTGGAAGGAAGCCATGATACCCCGACAACCCATTTCTTAGGCTACAAGTGTATTGCAACCCCTCCCTCACCTTGTTTTGTTGTGAAGTGATGGATTCTGGGACTTGAAGTCCCTCATTTCCCCGAGAATACATGCAGCACCCACTATGGAAAGCAGAGGGATTTCAACTCCCAGAATGCATTACTTCACAACAAAACAAGGTGAGGGAAGGGTTGCAATACACTAGCAGCCTAAGGGATGTTGAGGCTGTCAAGAGTATCATCATAGTTTACAATATATGAAAATGTGTTTTCTTTTTAATCTATGGAACCAACCATGTAAAAAACAGGTTTCCATTTCTGCATCACTGCCTGACAACCAGGCAACCACAGAACAATGAGGGGGGAAGTTAGATAAAGTAATAAAGTAGACACGTTTATTTATTGATCATTACTGAATATATCATTATATCCTTCGTGTAATGTCAAAAGACCAGGACCAACTGCAAATTGCTGTTCCATGTCGAAAATTCATTGACCTATAAGTAAACTAGGATGCCTCAAACCGTTGAGAGGTGCAAGTCAGATTATAGCTGTACAGGTATTTTTGCATAGGCAGTCAATTAAGTTGACTGAGTTTAAGTTAGTCTGTAAATCTGTTGCACAAATGATAACCTATGTCTGATCTATAACAAATATCCTCATGTTTGCTGTGCTTTAGCATTTCAGCTAGGGCTGCAGAGCATAAAATAGTGGCTGTGTTGTCCTCTTGTGCTCATTTGTATGGCATTATATAAATATATAATATACATATAATATAGTAATAGTAATGCACTGGAGCTAGGGTTGCCACCTGGCCAGTGGGAATGATGGTTGATCCCAATGTTATTAATAGGGAAAAAGATAAATATTTAGGAAGGCTGGTATTTTTGTTACAGAAAAGGTAGCAAGCTTAACTGGAGCACTGGGGATTGTGTGCATAGGAGTATGTGGAACACTGGAGATTCATACTCCTATACATGTAATCCCCAGCACGCCAGCACATGGGGGGGATGTACTCGCAAGGACGCTGGCCACTAGGACCGATCGGCCTACTGGTGTCCAAGCCCGAAATCTAGGCCTGTGTATACAGGTTACATCTGGTTCTGCCAATTGTTGGGGTAACAGTAATCGCATCATGTATCCATGGTGTCCACTGTCCACTGTATGATACCCTCAGTATCCTATTAATGGATCCATAATTCCCAGCAGACTTTCACCACCTCTCTACATCACATCCCGTGAGAGCGAGTTCCATATAATTAGCCCACTAGCTAGTGTAATCATTATAAAGCAGCCCGCTAGTTACCGAATCTCAATCTCCTTCTTGGCTTCACAATGACTGCGAGGTCACCACTAATTTAAGTAAGGCAATTTTCCTATTTTGAGGTATCCTGCAATGTTGTTAAACTACGACTCCCATTAGCCCATGATAAATGTAACATGACTGAATTACCCAGGAATGAGGTTGTGTTTCCTGCTCATGACTATATTTTGACAAGCTAAAACTCACCTGCTTTATGTATAGTGATGCATTTATTTGCTTTGTAAGTGGCATGGCATCCCCAATCACATGCCTTACACTTTTTAGAATTTTTCATGATCCCACTCATGCTTGTTTACTATGACACTGACTACAGGTCCATCATAATATTGCTGCTGTTGCTTTTCTATAATTATATGATCATGTTAAGCTTCAACATCATAGACATTTAAAAGCTGCCTTTATTAAATGCTGGTTATTCTAATACAGGCACTGCAGATGCTCGGAAGCTCCATAGTTGTACATATGTGACTTACAGTATGTAGGATTATAACTGCTGCATAGAATACTCTTCATTTATAATAATAAATTGTGTCCTTCAAGGACCTTGAAGCATAACTTTGAATTTGACCTTGAGGTTACAACTCCCATCAGCCTTGTTGGTACCGCCAGTTCTGTGATCTGAAAACATAACAGTATCAGTGTGACAAACAAAAGACAGAGAAGAGAACTTTATCTAGAATCTGCCGTGTTCTCTTTATTTTAGAATGTGCAGAATGAGCAGCTCAATTAATTTGATGTTCATTAAAAATTCTTACTATCTTAAGATAGTTCATTCTACGCATGCAACTGCCAGCATGCTATGATCAGAGTCAGATTTAGATGCCAGTTATGGTCTGTGCATCCTGCTAGCTCAGGAGCAAACGAAAACAAAAGTGGGTAAAATAATACATTTTAGTTTCTAGAGAATTATGGGAGTAATTTAGCATAGTATGCAAATCAGTCTCCGTTAACCCAGCCCGGGTTAATTGGGCATTTAGAAAGGTCCCATTCATTAAGAGAAGCATTGAGCGCTGACATTTGCTTCCCTGTAGAGCTTTCTATCTAAATTTGGTGGCTTTGACACAGTAAATTAATTGCCTTGCCCTCAGCAACCTGGAACTGACATGGGAGTCTTGACTGGAGTTGATCCCTTTTAAAGGAAAAGTAGCACCAAAAAATGAAAATGTCTTAAATGAATGACAATATAATATGCTGTTGCCCTGCACTTGTAAAACTGATGTCTTTACTTCAAGCATAGGTTACACAATAGATAACAAATAAGTTCTGAAGAATCCCACAGGGGCGATCCAGCCCATTTTCGTCGCCCCTGGATACCAGGCGGCATTGCCTCAACTCTCCTCATTGGCGGAGCGCCCCTGGAATTCCATTGTATGCTTCAGAGCTTATCTGTTATCTGTTGTGTATCATGTGCCTTTTCTCTTTTTTCAGCTTTGAATGGCTACCCCCATTGGTACGCAGCAGCTTGTTTATATAAAATATTGTAGAGTTTCTGAACAAACACACCAGTTCTACAAGTGCAGCACAACAGTACATTCTATTGTAATTCCTTTAATACATAACATTTTTTGGTGTTACTGAGCCTTAAAGGAGAGTTCATCCCCCCATATAATATAACCCACTACCCTACATAGCCCCCCCCCCTCTCTGCTCCTGCCCACAGAGGTGATAATTCCATTAATTGCCTCATATCCAGTAATCACCCCTTGTTGGAGAGTAAGTGCAGTGCTCACAGGCGCCATCTACACCGCTTCGTTGATCTTGGGGTCTTTTTCTAGATCTTCAGCTGTTTCCATCGCTTTCAGCGTATGTGCAGTTGTCCGGAACAGGAAGATTGCTTCAACTGCACATGAGCCGATACGCCGGTTACTTTCCTAAGATCAACGAATCGGTGAAGAGGGTGCCCATGAGCTTCGCTGTGCTTACTCTGCAACAACAGGTAATTACAGGATATGGGGCAATTCATGAAGTTATTACCTGTTTTGGCAGGAGCAGGGAGGGGGGACTATGTAGCATAGGGGGTAGTGGGTTGTATTATATGGGGGGTTGAATTCTCCTTTAAGGCTGGCAGACTGGTACATATTATTTAAATCAACACACAATCTGGATCACCTAGCAGGTTGCTCAGCAGCCTATTCAAGTAGGATTATCTTCTAGGCTTCATAGGCAGTGCGACTAAGAGATTTGAGATTTAGTTGTTGTTTTTGGCAGATGGATTATTGCACCATTTAAATTACAGGTGTTCTCTTTTGCTTGGCATTAGGTGGCTATGATTAAATACTGTGCTGACATGTATTTTTGTATTCAAAAAAACTGGGTTTTTTTCGCAACATGAACAAAGAAAGTAACATGGTCAAGGTAAAATTTCTCTGCGGACTGTGGTAAAAAAACATAATCTAGAAATGAATTATTGCCTCCCCTGCCTCTAAATATCCAAATGTTAAAAGGCTCTGAAGGCAATGGTTCACTGGCTGACAGACATCTTGTCCAAACAATTGGCTCATGGAGCAGATAGCTAGACATTACCTGATTGTTGGGATCTAATATCTGATATTTTTGCTATCTGATATTTTGCTTTACCCACGTGCCACCATACTCGATCGTACCCAATCCAACCTATTGCCCAGAGGACTGCACATATGGATACTGTATGAGTGGCTCTATGCGAATGTGATCACATTCCATTGTTCCATTTATTTAGGGCAACCAATCAGAACTTCAGGAATTGAAAAGGAATGGGTGCTATTCAATAATTACAATGAAGCTTCCATGGATGTCTTTAGTTTATCTAATCAGTAGTTTAGTTTATCTAATCAGTAGTTTAAACCATCGATCACAAAAATAAAATATTTTGCAACTCTCTGTGCTTGCCCCAAATCAAGAATGACATGCAGTTGCCCTGAATATCTTCCAGTACACTACGGGGACTACTTATTAATATGCAGCAAACCTATGGCTTTGGAGAGCCCCAAAGGCCCCAGCCCCTAGATGGCTTTATAAGAAGCAACAAAACTAAAATATCACAATGGTGGCAGATCATTATTTTTTGGAATAGGCAGGGGCGTAACTACAGAGGAAGCAGACCCTGTGGCCGCAGGGGGGCCCAGGAGGAATAGGGGGCCCATGAGGCTCTTCTTCATATACAATATCAATACATACTGGTAAAACAGGACAACCTTTGGATATGTTGGGGGCCCTAAAATTAATTTGCTGTGGGGCCCAGTAACATTTAGTTATGCCACTGGGAAGAGGATCAGGTGATGCAGAGTGTTCTAGCTGCTAACAGTTGGGGAGTTAGATCTTATCTATTTCTATAAGGAACAATACATGTACAATGGGAATCTACTCATGTTTCATGTACAGTTTCACTTTGTACTTTCTCTCATGCTAAACTAAATACTAAATGATGTAATTTGTTGTGTTCCAAAGATTTGCACTAAGAAACACAGGATATACCTGTAGAAACACAACAATAACACATTGATAATGACATAGATCTATATAAGGCTATAACTTGTCAATTAAGGCTAAAGCCCCCGTGTAAACCCCCCCCCCCCGAAAAAACTAGGGATGCACCGAATCCACAATTTTGGATTTGTCCGAACCTCCAAATCCTTTGTGAAATCCCTAATTTGCATATGCAAATCAGTGAGGGGAGGGTAAAAGAGAGCCAAAGTGTGCAGCTACAATTTTTTTTACTCTTTGTTTTGTGCCAAAGGATTCAGTTCAGCCAGGCACAAGGATTTGGCCCAATTCGAATCCTGCTGAAAATGGCAGAATACTGAACCAAATCCTGGATTCGGTGCATCCCTAGTAAAAACACAGAATGGTATGGAAACAGCAGGGAACTCAAAATAATAAGGTACAAAAAAGTTTATATACATGAGAAAAGCCCAACGTGTTTTGACCCCCACTTCTTGGGGGGTTCTTGGTCAGGGGAATAGTATAAAGAAAACAGACAGAGAAATAGCTGATCAGCTCACAGAGCTTGCCTGTGCAAAGCAGATTTCAGAGCTAAAAATACATTTGTGCTTCTGTATCTGTATCTTTTTGTTACAGTGGAAACAATTCTTATGGTTAAGGCTTAACAAAAAAACAAATTAGAAAAGAAACCTGGTGAGAGTGATGAAAGTTAAAGCTTTTCAAGCCTCTTTGTACTATACTGATGGGGGCAGGAAGCAAGTGGAACAAGCTATTGTTGTTTGAGAGCGGTCTTCAAAGGTAGAACCTCAGTGGGGGTCATATATAAAGTTCGCGCAGCCCATAATAGTTTGCAAATCGTAGTTTTGCCCATGATTTTTCCTGAACGCTACAATATTGCACTACTGTGCCCGTCTTTCTGGTTTTTGCGAATTCACATTGTGAATGAATTTTGCAAACAACTCGCAAACAAGACGGGTCTTTGCGTGAGCGCAGGCACTTTGCAAGTTTGTTTTGTGCGAAAATAGCATTTGCTCAGTAGCTATATGACTGCCAGACTGAAAGATTCAGTGTTTGCAGCAGAGGAACTATAAACAGCATTTTCATTAAGGTGCCATCATTAATATGAAAACATACTGTAGGAATGTGTTGGTTTCTCAATTGTATTTGCACAATATACCAAAATACCCACCAAAATGCATACATTCCCATACATCTATTTGTAATGTTGGGCGATTATTCATTATTTCACACATTTGTAATAGAATGATGTCACACACAGAGGTTTATGGAGAGCCACAACCATCTCTCCATTTGGACAGCCCTCTCAAAGAAGACTAACTAAGGTCATTACCTGTGTGGAACCTGGCTGAATTGAATTGGTGGAATAAACTCTTTAAACAGCGTGTAGTGATTTGCCCCTTTCTGTCTTCCATTCCTGTCTCCTGTGTTGCCCTCTATTACTATCCATAGACTAGTGTCGGCTTTATCAAATGACTGATTCATTTAATTTGTAATATGTGAAAAATAAAGAGTAAAGATTAACAGTCGATAAATATTTAAGCTTTTGTTTAACCATAGTAAAATAAATGTTAATCTTGTTTTTTTTTTTTTTAAATATTTGTAGTAACATCTTTCACATATTGAACCCCCCCACCAGGCCCAGACTGGCAATCTGTGGGTTCTGGCAAATGCCAGAGGGGCTACTATAAGGTCCCATAGAAAGTCACTATTTAGTGGGCTGGTGGGGGCTGTTTGGGCCTCTGTGTGGACTGATTGGGCCTCTGTGTACCTGGGCCTATTTTAATTCTCAGTCCGGACGTGCCCCCCACCCAAAGCAGAATATTGCTACCTGTTTATTTTCATGTTTGTTTTGACAACTTTCATATATCTGAAACCTGTAGCAGAGATCTTATAACTGACAGGGAAATGAATGTAGTGTTTATGGAACAAAGATTGCAATTTATAGCAAAAGGAGAAACATGCTAACAGAGCTCGCAAGGTATTGAGCTACTGATGTAAATTATACACTGCCCTCAGGGTTTTGCAATGAAGAATACATTACAGTTTTGCAATATCAAAAACTATATATAAGTTCAGAGGTACCGAAGGGCACTACAGAATTGCTGACTCCTACAGGAACGAAAATACATTGTCAAACAGGCAAGAAAAAAGCAATATAATAGCATGCAATTCACTGTTAATCTATGCACCGCATTTTAATAGATATAACAACAATGTTCCCAACCCTATATATATATATCCTTGAAAAAGGTATATATATAAAATAAACCATGTGAGGTCTGCATTGAATCGGAGCAGTTCCATACAATTTTGTATGGCCCTGTTGCTCTTGCCTTATGTACATTGTGTTGTAGAAATTAGTATAAAATCATCCTGAATTATGGCTGTATTTTGAGGCGAAAAAAGTCCCAAAAGCAAAGATTGTAGAAGTAAGAAAACGATCGCATAGCCAGGGTGGCCCTGCCTGTAGCCCTAAAATACAACAATCATTTAGAGATGCCCATTGACGTGTTTTCAAGATCATAAGTCTTTTGGGTGAAAGGGAGTTGTTTTGTATTTTCCTTCTTTAATTTAAATGAAATCTGTGTAGCCTAGGAACTTGCATTTATTAGTGTGTATCAGTATCTGATTTCACAAATGCATTGGTAATCTTAAGATAAAGAGATAGATGTTGTGTCCTGCTCTTTTCTAAATTTTTGCAGTCAAAATGTAGTTTAGAGAAGTGAGTCCCCCCCCTCGCTCCCCATGAATAAAATACTGCCTACATATGACAGCATTGTATTTATGAGGGCAGATGATGGTGGAACATGTAGGAATCCTATCCCCTCTCCTCTAGCCTATAACTTGCAAGTCATGCAGACTTTCAATGTGGTGCAAGGTACAGAGCACAGCATTGCCGGTCTTGCTAGTCCAACGTTAACAGCTATTTAAAGTTGTGCTTTTGCACTACTACAGGCAACAAATCTCCCAAAAATGCTTCTCCACCGGCGATTACAATTACACGTCATAAAGTCGCAGGACATTTTCTTGCTCCACAACTTCGGCCGACAAACTCTGCCTTAATCTGTTTTTTTTCTCCACTTGCAGCAGGGGCAGGTGTAAATGACCCCTTCAGTTCTTTATCTCATTCTTGCTCTAGAGAACCTCCACTGGGATCTATTCGCTGTCCCAAGATGACCTTCCCTAAGGTCACAAAAAGGCCTGACCTAGGAATTTCATGTTTGTTGATGAGAGATTTCCATCTTTCTCATGTAGACTTATGTTTAAATTATTTGTCTATACAGTAGTTGTTTTCATGCTTTCATATCTTTTCTGGTGAAATGATAATGCCATCACTAAATATACAGCTGCATCTTTGCAAATACAAATACATAGCCACAGTAACTAATATACCCCCAGCATGCATCTATCTGCCTTGTACTGGAAACTCTGTGACTTATGGGTCTTTCCAAAGATCTGGGAAAAATGGTGGAACATTTACCTGCTGTGTTCTTACCCTTTATATGCAGGGGATGCCTAAAAACTGAATTATGCACTTTATTTTGTTTGCTATTTTTTGTAGGGTAAAATCTTGTTTTGGGGGGATTAAGGGGGACCTACCCCAAATAACATGGCAACACATATTTGGGTTGGAATGTCTTTTTCTGCTGCTCATAGAGATTGGCTGCCACAATAAGGATTCTAGCCACTTTAGCATATTTATGCAGATATGGCTAAATTTTCTGGCAAGAAATTATGAAGTGCCAACATATTAGGTTAGGCATTGCTACACAACTGGAATGGCACATAAACCATGTGCTAAACGCAAAGCCTTACTCATAATCTATTGTATTTATGGTCAGCTCAACAGCCGTCAATGACAATCTTCATTTGTTACAGATGCTTTATAGGGCAAATCTCACTCTCCTGAGTAGGGCGTATAGTTCATTCCATACAGTACAAAAAATTATTATAAACCAATTGGGAAATACTCCTTAGCTTTGGGAATCAGCAAGATTGAGCCCAGTCGGATCACACGAGGTTAGTTTGATTGACTGAATTACATTTGCTCACCTGCTTCACTATAAGACTCCTTTACATTGTTGCTTCGCAAACAGAACATACAGTTTTTAGTGCTGATTAAATTACTTTGCTTAATGTCAGGGCTGTATTTCTGTATAGGCACCCAAGGGCCTGTGCCTGGGGCAGCAGGATTGTGGGGGTGGCCTTGGGTGCCTTAACTAGTGCTGCATTTTTAAAAAACATTTTTTAAATTCCCTCAGTACTGGGGCCGAATCAGCGCTGGAGTCCGCCTACTTGGTGAGTGGAAGTGACGTCAGGTGCATGGCTCGCTGGCGTCACTTCCGCGACATAGGGGGCGTGTTTAGGTCCGATGCCTAGGGCAGCATCAGACCTAAATATAACCCTGATTAATGTGTAATATTTGTCTTGTTTTGTTTGCTAGTAGTTGCTACCAAGGTGTTACTACTCTGCCTCTATTATAAGCTTGGTTTTTTTTTCTGTCTAGACTTTCTTGTCGCGTCTTATTTTTAACTAGAAGCTATCAAGAGGTCATTCACAGAGATCCAAGCAAGTGCAAGAGTATTAAGTGGTGAACTTTAGCAGCAACACCTGCGCTTACTAAATGACCCCAATGGCCCAATGACAAATGCAGCACAGTGCAATATTCCATAGCAGTAGAAGAGATGTCAACTAAGCAACTTTCAACTGCATTCAACAAGGGTATAACTAGACATGACCAAGACACTCTTGAAACCTTTTCATGGTTGGCTGATGGCTCTAAGTTTGTACAGACATACAGGCATGGGACCTGCTATCCAGAATGCTTGGGACCTGGGGGTTTCCGGATAATGGATCTTTCCGTAATTTGGAACTTCACACATAAAGTCTACTAGAAAATCATGTAAACATTAAATAAAGCTGGTTTTGCTTCCAATAAGGATTAATTATATCTTAGTTGGGATCAAGTACAAGCTACTGTTTTATTATTACAGAGAAAGAGGAAATCATTTTTGAAAAATTGGATTATTGGGATAAAATGGAATCTATGGGAGACAGCCTTTCCGTAGTTTGGATCTTTCTGGATAATGTTTTTTTGGATAAGGAATCCTGTATTGTATAGACATAACTGCATATATGCCCCCTGTAATAAATATTATTCTGCTTGAACATGTAAGTGGCAGTGAATGAGGTTTTTCTTGTATTCAGAAGCAGCAGACAGAGCTACTAATCAATACAAATGAGTTGACAGGGATACAAAAGTCAATCCCAAATGGTTCATAGCTGCCAATCTAATGATAATTTACATCCATAGATAGCATGCTGTTGGAATAATGATTTCATGTCATTCTCACTACTCTGCACATTTCTGGGGTGGGGGCTGGGCTTTTATACACAAGCAAATTAGGCATGGCTGTATTGCAGTATGAATATGCCTGGCATTTCTGGCTGTTTCTCTACCCATATTCTTTTTTGCATAAAGAAAGAGAAGATAATTCTTAGCAAAAATCCAATATACTGTATATTAGTTTAAACATGCAAATAAATGTGAAGCTATTTTGAACTTTTAAAAGCAGCATTTGTTTGATGTTTCAAGAGTAAATTGTAGTCACCTCTCCTCCAACGCAGACTTCAGTTGCCTCAACGCAATGCATGCTCCTTCACAGTTCTATTAATTAGTCGGCTGCTGCTTCACTGTTTCAAAGGTGAGAACTAGCAGTACTCAAGATAGAAAGTGACAGAAAAATACTGATACTAATAGCAGTTACATTTTCATTCTACAATATACAATATACATTCACTTTAACAACTGCAGATAAGTAAGTTGTTGAAGCTCACCATATTGCTTTGCAAGTGTGTACTATATATATATATATATATATATATATATATATATATATATACTGTACATGATAGACCGCTCATAGAACCTATAATACTATACAGTATCTGCAGTAACTTCCTTATCTGGAACCAACCACTTGTGGTGTTTATACAAATGGCCTGCAGGTGTCACTATGCACAGAACTTGTACTGTGCATACACAGAACTTTCTGTACAGCTTGAAAGTGAAAGTAAGAAGTTACTGTTGTTGTGTAAGGCCTGTATGAGCCTGTTAATAAAGCACGGTTATACTCTCCTCATCCTTGGCTACCAAACATAACAAATGCGACAAGTATGTCTTTTCTACCTCTCCAGCAGCCTGCAGCTTTTCTTCCAAACCCTGGTGAGCCTACCATAACTTTTACTGCTTGGATCCATTTGTTTGACTTTATTGCTGCTGACCAAGGGGAGATTTCTTCTGCTAGAAAGCGTACTTTACTTATTCACTGCCTGGGAGTAGAGGGACAGCGTATATTCTATACATTACCATCACCTGATGAGACTTATTAAATTGCTCTTACTGCTATAAAGACAAACATAACACCACTCCCAACAGAATACTCGGGACCTGGGGTTTTCCGGATAACAGATCTTTCCATGATTTGGACCTTCATACCCAGGCCCGGATTTACATACCTGCCACCCATAGGCCAGCTCCTCACTTCACCTCCTCCCCTTCCGGGTTTGTCCCCACCACCATCGCTAGCTTTCGGTTTAGCCCCCTCTGCTGTCCCCTCCCCTTCCAGGTGCCGTCCTCTCCCCTTCCCCCTGCCAGGTTGCGTCCCTCTAGGGTTGCCACCTTTAGAAAAAAATTTTACCGACCGGCGGGGGGCGGGACCAAAAGGGGGTGGGAAGTGACGTAAAAAGGGGGCAGGACGTGTCATAAAAGGGGGCGGAGCCACACGAGCGATCGGCTGAAGACGCGAGAAAGCTAAGTTTTCTTTGAATTTAAGGCAAGGCAAGGGCCATTTTAAAGGGGTATTACAAATTTACCGGCAGCTACATTGCCGGTAAATTTGTAATACCGCCCCAGCCTTGGCTGGTATTTTAGCGGCTAGGCCAGTAAAATACCAGCCGGGTGGCAACCCTACGTCCCTCCCCTTCCCCCTGCCAGATGCCGTCCTCTTCTTCTGTGTGTGTGCACAACTCTTCTGTGCTAATAGATTTTTTGGTGTGGCTGGGCGGCATGCCACCCCTCAAATTCTGCCACCCTATGCCCAGGCCTTTGTGGCCTTACCACAAATCCGGGCCTGTTCATACTTTAAGTACAAGATAGTACAAGGTACAAGATAATGGATCTCATACCGTACTATTCACTAGTGGGCATTTCTCCTGCTTTGATGATACACAGATGATATATTTATATAGAGAAGCAGATATATATATATTTATATATAGATATATATGCATGTATTTATTATATACATAGTAAGTTAGATTGAAAAAAAGACACACGTCCATCTAGTTCAACCTTTTAAGTTTACATATAATAAACTGCTAGTGAGGCGAAAGATGTAGGCGCTCTATAAATACATGTAAATAAATAGTTGATACCTACAGTATATACCTTTCTTCATTCAGACCATGACCTCGCTGTTCATTCCCTTTATTCGTTTTGGCACACTGCAGCTGGAGATCTGTGTCACCTACATAGTTAAACGCTGCCCTTATTAAGTGCTCTGTGTTATTTAGAGCAGAAGGGTAAGTCTCTAACGTGATGGAAAGGTCAGTGACCACAGACTTGATGTATCTTGCATACAGGCATATGAGCCAGACACACAGAGGTTTAGGAGTCAATGAATTCTGGCTGACTAGCAAAGGTTTCAAAAGGAGTAGCTATATTTTTCTATTACTGTCATGAGAAAAAGGCATTCTTAAAATTAATGAAAATTGATACAAATTAATAAGATTTTATGTGTGTTATACAGTGAAATATTTAACTATTGGTAACTAGCTAAAAACAGGTATGGGTCTTCTTATCTAGAATCCTCTGGACCTGAGGTTTTCCAGATAAGGGGTCTTTCCGTAATTTGGATTTCCTTGCTTTAATTCTACTAAAGGTAATTAAAGCATCAATTAAACTTGATAGTATTGTTTTCTGTTAAATAAGGATTAATAATATTTTATCTTAGCTTAGCTCTAAAACGGAAATGGTTCTCTTTCCTCCAACTAACCAGTAACATCCCAGAAGTATCCATAATTTACAATTCCACTATCACCCCGTCTCCCCATACCCAGTGCCTTGGGGTTAGCCTAGATTCTGCCCTGTCATTCACTCCTCATATCCAGTCACTTGTTAAATTATGTCACTTCCACGTACTGAACATATCCAAAATACGATCACTTATCACCCAAGATGCTGCCAAAATTCTTATTCATTCTCTTGTCATATCACGTCTAGACTTTTGTAACTCTCTTTTAATTGGCCTTCCCCGCCAGAGACTGTCACCTCTCCAGTCCATAATGAACACTGCTGCTAGGCTTATACACCTCAGCAACCGCTCTTCCTCTGCAATGCCATTCTGCCAATCCCTGCATCGGCTTCCACTGCCCTTCAGAATTAAATTAAAATTAATGACCCTGACATTCAAAGCACTTCATGACTCTGCCCCTCCCTATATCTCTGAACTCATCTCTATATACTCACCCAACAGCTTACTATGTTCCTCTACCTGCTACTCAACTCTTCTCTCATTACCTCCTCACATGCTCGCATTCAAGACTTTGCAAGTCGGTTTGTCTGACTTTCTCCCAACCTTTCTGCTTTCAATGAATCTCTTAAAACGCACTTATTTAGAGAAGCCTACCCAGGGGCGTAACTATCGGGGGGTGCAACTGGGCCAGGGCCCGAACCCCCGCAGAGTCCCCCCGGCAGTCTCACACCGTCAATCACACATGGACAAGGGGGGGGGGGGGGGGCATGCCCCCACCTAGTTCCGTTACTGAGCCTACCCTCACTCTTAACTGCCCAATGCAATACCACTTACAGTACCACATCTCTCACCCACATAACTCTGATCTTGCCCACTCCCACACCTTGTGTATCATTCCCTTCCCTTTAGATTGTAAGCTCTTTCTGCACAGGGCCTTCCTCACATTTAGTACTGGTATTTATTGTGATGTATGCAACTCCGTATGTTCTATGTATGTAATTCATGTGATTTAAAGCGCTACGAAAATATGTTGGTGTTATATAAATACATGTTATTATTATTAATAATAATAATAAGAAGAAGAAGAATATCTTGGTACTGTTTCATAATTACAGAGCAAGAGGAAAACATTTTAAAAAAGTGAATTATTTTATTAAAATGGTGATTAACCCTGTGGTTCCTGTATAGAACATTAATAACAGTATACGTTTCACATGTTTCTGTATGGAAAACTGGCTGTAAAACATATAAGCAACACAGGGACATGTTTTGATGACATTCAAAGATATGTATGTTCAGAGACAAGAAACTGTCACAGGGAGCAGGTACTTTGTGGGCAAAAACATTGTGCCTTGCACTTGTATTGTGCATCTCTGCACCTCATCTTCCTCCATGTGATTAATGATCTTATCTTACTTGAATGATGTGTTTTTAATGAAATGGCTTGGACATAAATGGCCTCTCTCAAAAGAGACCAAAACTCATGTGTCAGATCACAAAGGTTACCCAGGTCTGTTTGCCCTTTGAGACAGTGAAGGGCTATAACTGATAATTGCCATGATAACATAATGTATAGAATGAGTCTGAGTGCCCTATGTAGTGAACACTGGGGATTATCTCACAGCTAGAAGGAATCATTAGCCTAATTCCAGTCTGTAGATGTTCATCCATTCTTTTATGAGATCATAAAAACATACAATGCTATTTAACTCCCAGCTGGGATTTCTTACCCTTCCGCAACTGAGAATGCAAAGTTCATCTTGCTGTAAATGGCCTGGCGTGATGATATAGTACAGCCAGTATTACTCTGAGGGTCCCTGAGATTTTAGCCAATTCAAGACACAGGGTAGCCTGCTCTTATTTTTGAGCATTAGTACAACTGACTGGGTTGGCATAGGTTCTGTACATGGAAGAAGCCACTGTTATATTATAGATGAAGAATGTGGAGGCATTAGAGATGTTTATAATGAACAGGAGTGTCAAAGACAATAGGGAAACAAAAGAGAAAATGAAGGTAGAGAATGGTAGCAGATTGAGGAATGGTGAGATGATATATATTATATACTGTGGGGTGATTTAGAATATGCTGGGGTTGTGCTGTGTTACAATACACAGGCAGGCTGCTGTGTTTCTGAAGTCATATGCACAATTTACATTATGGGAACCATACAGACCGTTCAATTGCTCCTTAGAAGAAAGTAGAAAAATGGCTGAACCTAATAACAACAATGGGTGTGACTTAATAATTGTGGGATGGGCTTCTTTTAGCATCCCTCCCTTTTCAGTCCAATTAAAGTACTGCCTATATATCCAAGAAAAATGGCACTAAAATTCACATCATGTGACCAGCACCATTATACAGTATGAGAGATAATGGTGCAGGGTTGATGTACTTGTCACAGTTAGTGACACTAATAAATCAGTTAAATACCACCTTTTAATGTAAGTGAATGTTACTTGCCAAATGCCAAATTCTTCCAAACATTCTGCTAATTGTAGAATAAACAATTTAATTTTTTTATGCAAGACTGACCTCACTATAATTACAGTAGACGGTTTTGGCACAAACATGTACCCCTGCCTGGCAAAAAATCTTGTAAATAGAGAAATAACACTTAAATCTCCTGTGAGGCTGAAATAATCCATAGGAGGCCCATACATTAAATGAGTTATTAATCGTATAATTACTGGAATACAGATTTCAAGTACTCAAGTATGCTTTGAAGTTATGAGCTGCTCAGGATTAGTAAGGAGTGTTAGGATACAACAGCCAAGTGCATTTCTCCAGCCTCAAGCGAGTAACAGTTTTACTATGTGCTGGGGATTAGTGGGATGAAATGCTCTAATGTGATAAATGTGTGAAAGGTCCCTAAATAGAAGGGGTTTTATATTAGCACAGAATTTATTCAGCAACGTATCCTCATGTAAAGAACGTTTTAACCTTTACATTTACATTACAGATATCCAGTTGTCTGCCTCTTTCATTTTCTCCATATTTCCATTATAATTATGGTCTCGTTCAGTTGCATACAAACCAGCTTTATTATTGCCCCCCACATTTCTTTTATGAAAATATTGAATAAAAACTCTGTAGGGGACTACTAAATTAACCTCCTAGTTATTTAGCAGGCAGTCCCCAAGTGTTATGGACACCTAATTGGGTCCTAAAATACAGTTAGGAGGGGGAGCTGTTTCCCATTCCTGCTCTAGTCCATGCCCCTTGTTATTACACATAGTGACCAGTAGATGGCACTGTGTTATAGTATAAAAGCACTGTAAGCCATGCTTTCAGTGTCCATCTTGTGCTGGCTCTAGCCTGAGCAGGCAGGCAGAGTATTCGAGTGGAACCTAAGCAGGTCAGGCTTAGTAAGGATAGGCTACTCACTGTTATAGGTCGCTCTAGGAGTGACAGAAAGACAGGATTATTTAGTTGAGCAGTCTGAGGCTCCTACGAGGATTGTGAGTGGGATTAAGATCCCGGGTACTAATTGCCCAGAGTAGGGACTAAGTGTACAGACCTAGGATTGAAAGTGTCTCCTCCGGTTCCACTTAGGGAAAAGGCTGAAAGCTGGGTGTACCTCCTCAATGCTGCATGTACATTGTCTCCCATGTGTGAAGGGGACAGTCTCTGACCAAAGGTGCTGTGAGTATTGCCTATCCACTGTTGATCCTGCTGTGCTATGTTACTGCTGTACACTCCAATGGTGATTGTATGTTCAATAAACGTGTTCTATAGTTAAGTTATAAGAACCACTGGCGCCCATTTATTTGCACCCTGAATATTATTACAGTTGCACTACACCCTGCCTCCACCTCGCTGCGAGGGCTTACTCCCTAAGATTTAAGGTCTCATCCGGAGCAACATATATTGGGAGTGGAGCCTATAGTAGAGATAGGTGCACTCAAGTTTACTATAGCGCTACAACTCTATAATTATATTCTTTTTAGTGTATGCTTGCCTCTGGGCTGCAAGAAGGTTATACAGCAGGGGTCACCACACCACACAGATGACACACATTTAAATGTAAAAAGAGCGAGGGAGCACACAAGCATGAAAAAGTTCCTGTGGGTGCCAAATAAGGGATTTGACACCTGGTTTTTATGCATCCAAAACTTGTCTCCAAGTCTGGAATTCAAAAATAAGCTCCTGCTCTGAGGCCATTGGGAGCAACATCCAAGGGGTTGGTGAGCAACATGATGCTCATAAGCCACTGGTTGGGGATCACTGCTGTATATTGTGCAGCCTCTACAGGGCCGCCATTAGAAATCACGGGGCCCCGCACAACAAAATTGTCGGGGCCCCCTGGGCTCCGCCCACCCAGGCATCTAAGCCCCGCCCCAATCCCCGCCGAATCCACATCAAAGTTAAAAAGACCAAACAGACATCAGCGCTAAAAAAGTAAACCCCCCCAGGGCTCACTTATAAGTTAAAAAAAAATTGGTGCAAGCCCCCCGCCCCATAAAAGCATTTTTAAAGCATTGGTGCCAGAGCCCCTCATACAAGTTTAAAAAAATTGGGGCCCCAAAAATAAATTTTTAATAAAACATTGGCGACAGGGCCCCCCTTACAAGTTAAAAAAATTGGGGCCCCAAAAATATTTTTTTAATAAAACATTGGCGACAGGGCCCCCCTTGCAAGTTAAAAAAATTGGGGCCCCCAAAATTTTTTTTTTTAAACATTGGTGGCAGGGCCCCCGTTAACAAGTTAAAAAAAAAATTATTGGAGCCCCATAAAATAAAAAATTGGTGACAGGGGCGTATAGAGTATTAAAAGAAAACATTTGAGGCCAGGGGATTAAAAAAAAAAAAAAAACCCACATTGGTGTTGGTAGAATTGAACTCATGGCTGCAGGACTTCGGTATACTTGCTTGACTTCAGGTATTTTCTTTAGTGCTGGCTCCTCGTGACTTCGGGTATTTCCGTGACTTCAGGACTTTAAGTGTCGGCTCCTTTGTGTCTGTTCGGCACTTCCGCATCGGCAGTTCAGCAATCGGCTCGGCGCTGGTAAGGGGGGCCCGGCTCTTCGGAAAATGCAGCACTGCCGGGCCCCCCTTCAGCCCCGGGCCCGGGACACTTGTCCCCCCAGTCCCCCCCTGATGGCGGCCCTGAGCCTCTATACCAGAGCTGTCAGTTCGAGGTCTGTGACCCATGTATGGTCCTCAGAATGGCTTGATAGACTCCATACATCATGTGCCATTATCATTTAACTTAATGTAGTCCTTGGACATGTGATATGACAACCAGACCATGAAAAGTAAAAATTTGCACATCACTGCTCTAGGGGGTAAACACATCTTCTGACATTTTCATGCAGCATTGTACTTACTATAGAGGTATACCCATGTTGGTGTCTTTTTATAGTAGCCTTATCTACCTGCACAGATATCAAACAAAGGAATCCAGAAGGATTCCCAGTATTTCCATCACAATTTCTGTTAACCAACGCAGAAAACAGTTAAAACATTAATTTTCAGTGGTGCTAGTATGGGATCCATTATCCAGAAACCCCTAATCCAGAAAGCTCCTAATTTCAGAAATCTCCCATAGACTCCATTTTATCCAAACAATCCAAAATTTATAAAATTATTTCCTTATTTTCTATAATAATAAAACAGTACCTTGTACTTGATCCAAACTAAAATATAGTTAATCCTAATTGGAAGCAAATCCATACTATTGGCTTTATTTAATGTTTACATGACTTTCTGGTAGACTTAAAGTGATACGGACACCAAAAAACTACTTTTTAAAATATAAATGTACATTAAAAGTTACCTATAGGCCATGTTGATAATTTTTTCCTGAGAGGCTTATTTCTGTAATTAATTTTTAGTTGAAGTTTCTAAACCTGACTGTTTTGCCAACCTGACTGTCCCATCTAAGCCTGTCAGTTATCATTTCTAAAACGGTCTCCTGCTGCACAAATATGGCAGCCCCTCATACAGGAACATGGGGCATAAGATAGGTAATGTAAAAGAATTGTGCCGGCGCTAAACCCCTCCCCCCCATAGGCCCTCCTCCCCCCAGCCTACCTCCGCCCCCCGGGCTATTGCCCTTAACTTGTTTATAATACCCCAAAGCGCAGGTCCCTTTGTGCAGGTTCATGGGCACCATCTTTGGCCACAACGTCTTCTTCCATCAGCAATGGTGACACATTTGTGGGGTGGTACTACTGTGCATACTCCCAAAGTTCACGAAGTTCAATCGGCAAACTTCGTGAACTTTGGGCGCATGCACAGTAGTACCAACCAACAAATGCATTCTACTGCGCATGCGCCCTTGGAAGAAGAAAGAAGACGTTTTGGCCGAGGATGGTGCCCGTCAACCTGCGCTTTGGGGTAATATACAAGTTAGGGGCAATAGCCCGAGGGGGAGGTAGGCCGGGGGAGGGGTTTAGTGCTGGCGGGGGTTGAATTCCCCTTTAAGGACTTATGAAGATCCAAATTGCAAAAAGATCCGTTATCCTATCCAGATCATAATTATTATTATTATTATTATTACTGTACAATAAATGGGTTTATGGAAAGCAAATACAGAATTACATACATAGCAACAAGTTACAGATACAAAAGGTGAAGAGGAGAAGAGGTTGAAACGGTGATAAATTGATAAATTTTATCTCATTTAGGCCTCTAAAAGAATAATAGAATCAGTCACTACCAAATCACTTCCATTGAGGTCTTCGATCCCCATATAATTAAATGATATGATTTTCCTCTAATTGCCTATAGATTACAATAAAACATACCTAAAGAATATTAGGGGCATTTTCGCACTTTAACATTTTGTTATATGAAGACAAATTTCACTTCAATGAAAGGAAATGTTCAATGGAAAGCATATACGTACATTTATTGTATTATATTTTCTGTAGTGCAATGTGCATGTAGCTTCTCATGCTGAATTCCTGAGAGCTGGTAAATTGATTCTGGGAAGTGGATTTCAGGCACAGCTGGAGGCAACAAATTGAAGATTATGGTCCCAGCTGTCAGAACAACTGCCCCCTAAATTATTGCTTCTAGCTGTGCCAATCTTTCCATTTAAGAGGCTGTGGACTCTGCTCTTGGAAATTCTGGTTCATCTCTAGACAACTGGACACATATAAAAACCACAGAGTTAATGGCTATGAGGGTACAACATTAAATGTTAGCTGAAGACTACACTAGTTTCTGGGATATAGCTGTTTTATGTCTCTCTCATAGCAGATAGATGTTGAGTTTTCATCGCAAGTTCTGTCTGTTGTAACTCCATTCACATCAACCAGGTTGCATGTCATTATCTAACATTAAGAATGTTGACAGGTAGAGGGCAAAATACCCTGAATGTCATTACCTTAAAGGGGTGACAGAGCTGTCTTAGGGGTTGCAAATAGGGTTGCCACCTTTTCTTGAAAAAAATACCAGCCTTCGTATATATTTATCTTTTTTTCCTATTAATAACATTGGGATCTACCATCAAAAATACCGGCCAGGTGGCAACCCTAGTTGCAAATATGCATGGTTTCCATGCAGGGAATGCTTAGCACAGTATTTATAGGGAGGCAAAATGTGTAATTCTGGGTATAATAAAGCATTATAGTTAAAGGACCAGTCAAATAAATAAAAATAAATTTAAATTCTTTTATAAACTACGAAAAAAAGAGACATGTTAAAGTTTAAAATCGCTGCCTTTATTAAGAAATAACTTACCAAAGCTCTGCTTCCGCTATTCTTCTGGAAAGGCGACAGGGCGACGATCTATTGTGTGGCGCTCGTTTTCTCCTCCCTGGCTCCTATAAGGAAGGCAGGGAGGAGAAATCGAGTGCCACACAATGGGTCACCCGATCGCCTTTTTAGAAGAGGAGCGGAAGCAGAGCTTTGATAAGTTATTTCTTAATAAAGACTTAGCCAGTTTAAACTTTAACATGTTTTTTTTTTTTGTAGTTTACAATTTTTTTTTTATGTTACTGGTCTTTTAAATAGATACTGACACCAGAAAATAAACTTTTTTATATCCATCTTAACATTGTCTTTGAATACTATTTAGAATTTTGCCATAAATGTATTTGCCTGATGTTTTTACATTAACTTTATTGCCCCCATGTTTCTCTGTGAGGGGCTGCCATATTTATGCAGCAGGAGTCCGTTAGCATTAGAAACTCTAACTAAAAGACTGAGATGGGACAGTCAGGTTGGCAAAACAGTCAGGTTTTGGAACCTCAAGTAATTACTTTACAAAAGCAGAACTATGAGCAAAAAAGATTGACAAGACCTATATGTAACTTCTACTGTAGATTAATATTGGATAATGTAGATAACAATGTAGATTAATATTGGGGGTTATTTTTCTGTAATTTGGATCATCATGCATTAAGTCTTCTAGAAAATCTTGTAAACCCAATAGGCTGATTTTTCTTCCAATAAGGATTAGTTATATTTTAGTTGGGACCGGGTACCAGGTACTGTTTTATTATTACAGAGTAAAGGGGAATCTTTTAAAAAAATTTGGATTATTTGGATAAAATAGTCCACAGGAGATGGTCTTTTTGTAATGCTGAGCTTTCTGGATAAATATATTTCCTGTCTGTAACCTACTGACTCGGGTAAATAGCATGAAAAGGGCCATATTCAATTCAGTGAGCAAAAGTTCTCATGTTTTATCACGTAAAAACTCATGGACGAGATTCAATTAGAGGAGAAGTTATCTCACAGGTTATGACATGAAAAACTCATGAATGAGACTCAATAAGAGGAGAAGTTATGTCATGGTTTATCACATGAAAAACGCATTGACGAGATTCCATTCGAGGAGAAGTTATCTCACAGTTTATCACGTGAAAAACTCATGGATGAGATTCAATTCGAGGAGAAGTTATCTCACAGTTTATCAAATGAAAAACTCATGGACAAGATTCAGTTCAAGGAGAAGTTATCTCACTGTTTATCACATGAAAAACTCATGGACGAGATTCAATTCGAGGAGAAGTTATTTCACAGTTTATCACATGAAAAACTCATGGATGAGATTCAATTCGAGGAGAAGTTATCTCACAGTTTTTCAAATGAAAAAATCATGGACAAGATTCAGTTCAAGGAGAAGTTATCTCACTGTTTATCACATGAAAAACTCATGGATGAGATTCAATTAGAGGAGAAATAACTGTTTTCAAATACAGTTCCAGTTTTTTCCCATAGGCTTCAATTGAGTTTTCGCGTGATAAACAGTGAGATAAGATTTTCTGAATTGAATTGCATCTCAAATTGAATCTCGTCCATGAGTTTTCATGTGATAATCCTTTTTCTCACTGAATTGAATCTGACCCAAAGTATATTTCACGCTTGCCTGATGTTTTAACGTATCTCGAGCAGATATAGCTAATGAATAGGGATGTACCAAATCCAGGATTTGGCCAGGATTCGGCCTTTTTAGCAGGATTCGAATCCTTCTGCCTGGCCGGACCAAATCCGAATCCTAATTTGCATATACAAATTAGGGCCAGGAAGGGAAATCACATGACTTTTTGGCACAAAACAAGGAAGTAAAAAATGTTTTCCCCTTCCAACCCATAATTTGCATATGCAAATTAGGGTTAGGATTTGGTTTGGTATTCCGCCGAATCTTTTGGGAAGGATTCGGGTGTTCGGCCAAATCCAAAATAGTGGATTCGGTGCATCCATACTAATAAATATTACTATGATTCGATATATTCTCAGCTATTGTAAGGAATGTGCTGCTTTCTATATCCACCGGCAACTGATGTATCTACAGTTTGTCCTCCGTAGAAGTTACCTAAATCTCATGATCTTGTTATGTGAGGCAGGGCTTGTTAACTCAATGCTGCCAGAGAGTGTCAGATCAGTCCTAGAGACCTTTATTTCACTGATGAAAGCCTGGGATTCAGCATTCAGGAGCCGACATGCTGCTTTGAAGATTGATACAGGTGGTGTTTACTGTTCACTCTATTTTTATTCCCCCTGTGTGTATTGGGAGGTGTAGTACTTTCACATGTTGATGATGGCACCTGGGCAGATGATGTCTATGTTTATATAGTGTTGCCTGCGGTTATTTGCTGACCGTTTTGGCAGCTGATGTCATTGAGTGATATCACACTTGCAGTGCTAGTACTTGACAGGATTCCAGGTTAAAGCGTTTTAAAGCCTTTACACACAAAAATGCTTTTATATCAAATGACCAGAGACAAATAGAGAAAGTTTCCATTACTTGATAGCACTTAAACAGGTAAAACAATTTTTCATGGCATAATGTACAGTTCCAGTAGCAGAGATGTTAACCTTTACAGGAACAGGAACAACAAAAAATGAAAATTGCATTAAAAGAAGGAAAATATAATTTACTGATGGCGCTGCACTCATACAACTGGCATGTTTGCTTCAGAAACTCTACTATAGTTTATATAAACAAGCTTCTGTATAACCATGGGGGCAACCATTCAAGCTGGAAAAGGAGGAAAGGCACAGGTTACTCAACTGATAAAAGATAAGCTATGTAGTATACGATGGGATTCTTCAAAACATATCTGTGATCCATTGTGTGTCCTGTGCTTGAATGGCTGCCCCCATGGCTTCACAGCAGTTTGTTTATATAAACTATAATAATCCTTCTGAAGCAAACACACAATTTTTTACCTCGGGATGCACCGAATCCAGGATTCAGTTCGGTATTCGGCCAGGATTCGCCCATTTTCAGCAGGATTCAGCCGAATCCTTGAGCCTAGCTGAACTGAATCCTTAAAATCATGTGACTTTTCATCATAAAACAAGGAAGTAAAAAATTTTTTTGCCGCAGCCTTCCCCTCACTAATTTGTATATGCAAATTAGGGTTCGAATTCGGTTCGGTATTCGTCCAAATCTTTCGCACTGGATTTGGGGGTTTGGACGAATCCAACCAGTGAAGGGAAACAGTACATTATATTGTAATTTTAATGTTACATTTAAGTATGTTATAGAATAATTTTTAAGCAACTTTTCAATTGGTCTTCAATATTTATTTTTAATAGTTTTTTAATCCTTTGCCTTCTTCTTCTGATTCTTTGCAACTTTCAAATGGGGGGGGGGGGTCACTGAACTCTTCTAAAACAAATGCTTTGTGACTCTACACAATTATTGTTATTGCTATTAATATTACTCCTCTTTCTATTCAGGCCCTCTCCTATTCATATTCCAGTTTCTTATTCAAATCAATGCATGTTTACTAGGGGGATTTGCACCCTAGCAACAGGATTGCTGCAATTACAAACTGGAGAGCTGCTGTTTCAAAAATCTAACTCATAAACCACAAATAATCAAAAATGAAAACCGATTGCAAATAGTCTCAGAATATAACTCTTTACATCATACTCTTTACATCATAATAAAAGTTAATGTAACAGTGAACCACTCCTGTAAAGCAGATGAGTGACCACAAAAAACTGTTCTACCACCAGCCTAAGCTTTTACTGCAATGTCAGTCTTTTTATTATACCCTAAATCAGGACTGGAGTTTAACTGGAAGATCAGACACAAGCCATATTATTCTTTAAGAAATCTATAAATAAGAAAGTGTATCAAATTTAAGTAATTGAATCGAACTATGAAAATCTTCATAGTCATATAAATAAGAAAGCAGAACCAAACCCCTACAAGGTGTAATTGTGGCACAGGTTGTACAATATGTACTGATAACACGTAGCAGTGAGTCTCTCAACCAATGAGGGGATGCCTAGCAAACCCATATTAAGCCCTTACAGCCTGGAAGGGGATCATTGAAGATCTGCATCCTTCACAAACATTGTTAGGGGGGCCCAATTCTCTTATTTCAGACTTAAAGAATCAACTCGGCTTCAGGATCCCATCTCCTACTAAACAAAGTATCAATAAGTCTCCACATTTCTGGGGACAACAGAATATATAATGCTTTAAGCTAGGGGCCGGTAATGCAATCTCCATATCACTGTACAAAATATGTATTATGGGTATGTAACCCAATTATTTTGTGTTTATGGGATCACTCCTTACTAGCTTTTGGTTTCAGCTTTCCATTTCAGTTGTTTGGCAGCTTGCAGAAGCTTGTGTTACCGCTGTAGAATATCATTCCCGAGCACTTACAAGCACATTTCTTTGGCTCTCTGATAATGAGGCGTTGGATCCAGTTACCAGTTTATTATTCTATGGCAAACAAGGACTATATTTATAGCAGGTAACCTCTTTTGACACAAAAACAGCATGACGACAATAAATCAAAACAGTTAGTAACCCTTATGGCCAACTTTTTATTATCCCCCGAGGCTGCTAAAAGTCAGAATCCAAAAATACTCCATCTCCAAGCTGTTGAGGTCCTGTAAAAGTCAATGGAAAAGATCCCATTTCAAATTTGAAGAAATTTGAAAACTGCGCTGAGTTTCAACCAAAAATTCGGGGGTTTCAGCTGATTTCACGAAAAGTTAGAATGTTTAGGACAGTGTCCTCAAAGCAGGTGCTTATTTTTTAATTTCTGGCTTGGAGGCAAGTTCTAGTGTCATAAAAATCCTTTGTACCGCCAGCAGAGTCTCCTATAGGTTGCCAGTCCACAAAGGGGCTACCAAACTGCCAATTACAACACTTATTTGGCAACCCAGGAATATTTTTCATTCTTGTGTTGCTCCCGAACTCCTTGTGCATCTGCATGTTGCTCATGGGTTAAGAAGTTTGGGGACCCCTGATTTCAAAAACTCTGAGTTTTTTTCTGCAACAATTTTATCAAGTTTTTTCAATGATAAATAATGTCAAATCGTGGTTTTGTTGGACTTTACTATAAATAACCCCCATAATGTCTAGTAGAACAGGAGGATATTTGTTTTCAAACTATTTTAAAGTGACATACATAGCTGGCAGTGAACCTTTAAGATTGAAGTAATAAACATACTAATTTGCAGCAATATTTTACACTTTGCACCATATAGTGCTTAGCCCTTTTAACAGCAAAGGTAAAATGTTTTCCTTGCAGATTCATAATTGTTGTTATTTTCTCCTTGATTTGAACCTGGCCCTTTATTGCCTATATAATTGGAGCACCAACTTGGCATTACTGTGCATCTTCTTGCATACTATCAGGGGGTAACTACAGAGGATGCAGACCCTGTAGCTGCAGGTGGGCCCAGGAGGTATAAGGGGTCCCATTTGGCCCTAATTAAAAGAAATTTCAACACATATATTGCTAAAACAGGGCAACCTCTGGATATGTTGGGGGCCCTAAAATTAATATTACTTTATATTCCTTAATGTCCGGTACCTGGCGTTTTCCGAATAGCGTATCTTTCTGTAAATTAGATCACCATACCTTAAATCAACTATAAAATCATTTAAATATAAAATAAACCCAATAGGCTAATTATGACTCCAATAAAGATTAATTATATCTTTCGTTTGGATCAAGTATACTACGTACCATTTTATTATTACAGAGAAAAAGGAAATACTTTTTTTCAAAAATGTATCATTTTGATAAAATGGAGTCTATGGGAGATGGACTTCTGTAAATTTTATGGAAATGGATTTCAGATAATGGATCCCATACATGTATAACTGTCTGCTTCACGATCTTGTTCTTTAGACAGTGCTGTACTGTTCTTAGTTATTTTTGCACTAATTATAAAAGGGAATAATTGTGTGCCGGAAGTAGTTTTCCTATTTCTGCTTCTTAATCAATGAGTCCAGTCATTCTGCAGCTTCCTCGAGATAATTTTCCTGAATAAAAGACGTAGCTATTTTAAAACGAATACATCAATAAGTCCCATTGTTATAAAAGCGGTGTAATTGGGGGTTCTAAAATTGGAACGTACAGTCATTCACTCAGTCTCTAGTTTTTGCTTTTGCACTGTAAGAGGATTATATTTTACACTGCTGTCTTAGTTTAAATAGCATCCCACATCTCAACTCCTTCTCCTTTTAGATCGTAAGCTCTTTTTACGCAGGACCATCTGTACATCATATATCAGTTACTGGTTGCTTTGTATTGTAATTCTGTATGTTCAATGCATACACTTGTTTATTGTACAGGTGAAGCGCTGCAGAATATGTTGGCATTTCATAAATACATGATAATAATAAATATTATAATACTCATCATAATAATAAATATAGGTATAATAATAATTCAGGCTGCACAACAGATTTGTTCTTACAGTGATTCTGCCCCTAGAAGCACATCAACCTGGGTTGGATTTTGTCAGTGTTGCCAAATGGTTCCGTTTGGTTCATGTTACTTGAACGATGAAATATTTAAAAGTTTATTAGGATGTTTACATTGTTGTGATGATTTCTCCTGTATGATTTTATCCAGATTGCAGTTGGGGTACCCCCTAGTACGGTGCTTTCCAAACTGTGGTCTGCCCCTCCTGCCCCAGAAGAAGCAATGACTCCCCTTAAGGCTAATTAAGATAAAAGCCTATTTGCTAATCTAGAAACTCATGGAAGCTCAGCATGTAAGTCAAATATATCCAGCGTCGGACTGGGATGCCAGGGGCCCAACTTTCCAAACTATTATTCCTTCTGTTCTCAATTAACCTCTTTATTCTCCTATTCTTTTAGATCTACTTATTATACTCTATTCTTCCATTATTAAGCCTTTTTTTCCACATAAAGAAATAGGGAATGAACATGAACAGGGCAAATTGTTAGAAGCAAGAGGGCCAGTCCAACACTGAATATATCAGGATTTAGGAGTGAGCACTGACTTTCTGTTCTAGATATTGTTGGAACTGTGGCTAAATAGCTGATGCAGCAAAGTGTTTATATATCTGTAACCTTATTATGAGCAAATGGGGGACTCACACCAAAGGTTTAACCTCTAACGGGGGTTTGAAGTGAAAAAAATCAGCCACTGCTCTAGCACCTTGTATTAATTCATTGTACGTTTTGTCACAGAGAAGAGCTGATTTTGTTATTGCCCATTGGTCTCTCTTCAGGACAGGTTAGCTATTTTAGTGTGTGTGGAGGATTTGCTTAGCTAAGGTGTGAGACACAAGCCAAGGAAGCCGAAGGAAGACAAATAACCTCCTGCAGGTTGCCAGGATTACCCTTGTGTGAAACGTGTTGATCAGAAAGTCCTAGGATATGGTCCATAAATCTGCATGGCAGTAATGGGGGAAAAGAGAACATATGTCCTCTTGCCTTTAACTTACATCAGCAAGAATCCTGAAACCTGAATCTGCAAAGCAAGTACAGTAATAATGGCTTCATCAGACAAGGAAAGTAGGAGACACCAGTGCTACAGTTTCTATTTATTTTTTTAAAAGCTTATGATATAAAGTATTCTGTATATCTTGTGTGCAGGGTTGGCCCGGCAGGACACCGGCAAAAAACCTGGTGGGCCCGACCCTCATGGGCCCCCATCGGGCCAGACCCACTCTCCTGAAGACCCCTCTCTGCAACATAAAATAAACTTTTTTCTGTGCTACGCAGCACCATCAGTGCATGCACGCTGAACGTCCATGCCCCCTCCTGCTGATCCCATACTCTGTGCTTGAGCCATTCTATTAGGGATGCACCGAATCCAGGATTCGGTTCGGGATTCGGCCTTTTTCAGCAGGATTCGGACGAATCTTTCTGCCTGGCCGAACCTAATCCTAATTTACATATGCAAGGAACAAGGAAGTAAAAAGTGTTTTCCCCCTTCCCAAACATAATTTGCATATGCAAATTAGGGGTTTGATTCGGTTCGGTATTCGGCTGAATCTTTCGGGAAGGATTCAGGGGTTCGGCCAATCCAAAATAATGGATTTGGTGCATCCCTACATTCTATCCTCCATTTGACTGCTATTTAAATGGTATATAAACAAAAGTATAATTTACTATTCTTTATGTTTCTCTCATTAAAGGTTTGTGATGTGGTGTTGCCCATGGAAGTTTTTGTAGAGGTGCTCCCGACTATGTAAAGGCACCAGCTCTACCTCACTTACATCACAGGCAGAGACTGCACTACAAGACTGTATTGGCAGGTGAGTAATTGCTGTAACAGAATAAACTTTGACTGGTCTCTAGACTGGTGAGTCTACTAATGAATGTACTGTACTGTTCATAAATGATTACTCTCTTATTTGTTTGGCCTGATGATTCATATAATAATTATTTTATCCATGAACAATCCATTAGCTCCATTGGGCTCTTCATCAGAAAAGGACCACCTCTGATGAAGCACTAAGTAGTGTAAAATACATCAGAAACAAGGAGATTAGGGATCATAGAGCACTAAAAAAACAGTTGTTTGGTATGATATAAATTTTTTAATTGATTTTTAAGCACTGAATAAATATCATTATGGGCGGAGCTGCAAGTTTTATTTTCTATTTGTATTATATTCAGAGCCTTAAAGGAGAATTCAACCCTACATTTAAAAAAAAAAAAAAACCCTACCCCCACCAAGACCCCCCTCCCTCCTCCCCCCAGCCTAAGTGATACCCCAGCAAATGCTCCTAAGTCCATACTTACCCCTCCGTGCAGATTCAGGCATTGAACTTCACAGACACCATCTTCACCCCTTTCTGTAGTCATGACATCAGCGTTTTGGTGCATTTGCAGCTGGGGCAATCTTCTGCATCGCAACAAAAGCACATGTGCAGAAACTTATGAAAATTGCAGAAGCGCTGGTCTTATTCCAAAGATTACAAAACAGGGTGAAGATGGCGTCTAAGTCCAGTGCCTGAATCAGCACTGAGGGGTAAGTAAAACGTTAGGGGTATTTGCCCGGGGTATCATTTAGACCGGGGAAGGAGGGAGGGGGGTCTTGGTGTGGATGGGGGGTAGGGTTTTTTTTAAATGTAGGGTTGAATTCTCCATTAAGCATATATTACAGATGGCTTCCTATACATATATATATTTTATAGCCTTAATGAAGTGCACTTTCTATAGATGTCAATAAAGGCAATAGATGATATGTGATCAGCCTGTGTTGGTTAACTCGACTGTACAAAGATAAGACGTGATTAAGGGATGTAATAAAACAATATACAAAAACATGTCATGTCCTTTTTGATTGTACAGGTATGACACCTGTTATTCAGAATGCCTGGGACCTGGGTTTTTCCAGATTACAGATCTTTCTGTAATGTGGATCTTTATATCTTGAGTATACTAGAAATTCATGTAAATATTTAATAAACACAATAGGCTGTTTTTTCTCCCAATAAGGATTGTATATCTTAGTTTGGATTAAATACAAGATACTGTTTTATTATTACAAAGAAAAAGGAAATCTTTTTTAAAAAATCTGCATTATTTGGATAAAATGGAGTCTATGGGGTGAAGTTAAGAGTGAAGTTACACCACTAGAGTGAAATTCCGCAGCTCTCAATTCATTTCTATGGGATTTTTAATGGCATATTTATCAAAGGGTGAACTTTCACTTTCACCCATTGATAAATATGCCTTTCAAACTCCCATAGAAATGAACTGAGAGCTGCGGAATTTCACTCTAGTGACGGAACTTCACTCTTTGATAAATTTACCCCTATGTGAGACAGGCTTTGCATAATTCGGAGCTTTCTGGATAACGGGTTGCAGGTAATGGATCCCATACCTGTACATCTTAGGGTCAGTCTACACGAGCAGATTCGAGGAGATTAGTCTCCCCAGCGACAAATGGCCTCTTGTTTGGAGCGACAATATCCCCGAATGACCTTCACCCTGCCCTCCGCCAATCAACCTAAAAAAAAGTCGCCCGAAGAAGATGCAATTTGTCGCTGGGCTGTCTAATCTCCCCGTATCTGCTCGTATGGACTGACCCATATCTGTAGTTGTGTTTCACTGAGGGTGAGCTACTACTGGAGTGATTGCTAGAACCATCTTGCTCATTTTGCAAGTAGAAAGGGCTTGTCTGATGGACCTACATTTATTTCAACCAATGATTTATTGATGTGGGTATCCGAGTAGAAATGGATATAAACCTGCAGTGTTTGGGACTGTATGTTGCCTCATGTTACCAATATTGGGAAATCTGATATTTGGGTAATGGCTAAAACTCAAGAACATTGTTTTTAGAGCTGATGGGGAAAATAAACAGATCAGAGAGTGGATTTCAATTTAATTAGACTTTTGTAGCCCTTAATATCAATGATTTCTCAGCAATGTCATTAAACTTGGTGTATACCATTGATAAAAGTATTGCTTTTTTTAGTTATTAGATTAGTGGCATAGAATCAAGTCATAATGATGGTTATTTCCAGTTTGCATCATCACAGTTTGAGAAATGAGTTTGGTAATACAAGCGCACCTTTGCTTTGTGCGTATTACAATGTGTTTCAACAATAGAGCTTCCATTTTTTTTTAAGTAGCCCATTGTTGTTAAATTTCCATTTGCTGGTCCAGTGAAATGTCTAAAAAGCCACCTCTGAATAACAGTAATATGAGCATTTGTGTCTGGCCGCCTTTGTCTGCTTTGGAATGTGCCTAATTAATAGGGGTAAACTTTAGAAGGAAGCAGCGGCATGTGAAATATAAAGCCCTGTAAGGTACTATATTGCATGGATATGAAATTGGTAATTGTAGTCACCTGTAGTCTATAACAAAAAGAGACTTAAAGGGATACACTCATAGGGAAATGTTTTTTTCTTTTTCAAAACGCATCAGTTAACAGTGCTACTCCAGCAGACTTCTGCACTTAAATCTCAAAAGATCAAACAGATTTTATTACATTCAATTTTGAAATCTGACACGAGGTTAGGCATATTGTCAGTTTCCCAGTTGCCCCAAGTCATGTGTCTTGTGCTCTGATAAACTTCAGTCACTCTTTACTGCAAGTTGGAGTGATATCACCTCCTCCCTTCCCCCCCCCCCAGCAGCCTAACAACAGAACAATGGGACAGTAATGAGATAACAGCTCCCTAACACAAGATAACAGCTGCCTGATAGATCTAAGTACAACACTCACTAGTAAAAGTCAGGTCCCACTTGTTGTGTTTGGTAGCCGAGGATAAGGAGAGTATAACAGTGCTTTATTAGCAGGTCATGCAGCCCTTACATAACAGCAGTAAGTCTTACTTTCACTTTCAATTTTTACAGAAATTCCTATGTATGTACAGTGCCACCTGCAGGCCATTTGTATAAACACCACACCACTGCGTCACATTGAGTAGGAGAAACAACAGCCTGCCAGAAAGCAGTTCCATCCTGGCTCATTCTGACATGACCAGGCAAAATGACCGGAGATGGCGAAACACACCAATATTACAACTTAAAAAAAAATACACTTGCTGGTTCAGGAATTAAATTTAAATTTTAGAGTGAATTATTAGCAGTGTAAACAGTGTAATTTATAAATACAAAATACATCATAAAAATCATGACAGAATCCCATTAACTATACAAAGTCAGCACACTTGTTATAGGTAGGCAAAATGTGAAATTCTGGGTATAATAAAGTAAAATAGTTACAAATAGTTCACTTTTAAGTTAACTTTCAATATATTATAGACTTGGTAATTCTAAGTAACTTTTCAATTGGCCTTCTTTTTTTTTCTTTTGTATAGTTTTTGAACTATTTACCATTCTTCTTCTGACTCTTTTCGGCTTTCAAATGGGGGTCAGCGACCCCATCTAAAAAACGAATGCTTTGTGAGGCTACACATTTATTGTTATTGCTACATTTTATTACTCCTTTTTTCTATTTAGACCATCTCCTATTCATATTCCAGTCTCTTAATCAATCAATGCATGGTTGCTGGGGTAATTGGGATCCTAGCAACAAGATTGATGATATTGCAAACTGAAGAGCTGCTGAATAAAATGCTTAAAACACAAATAATAAAAAACTTCTTGAACTTCTTGAACAACCTGTTTAATGCATAACTGGGCATTGAATGGGTCACAGTACCACTTTTCCAGGGCACAGCATCATTCTTGCACTTGCAGAGCGGCCAATTTACATTTGCACAACTTAGCTAAGGTGTTTCTTGGTCAGGGGTCCCCAACCTTTTTAACCTGTGAGCCACATTCAAATGTAAAAAGAGTTGGGGAGCAACACAAGCATAAAAAAGTCCCTTGGGGAGTCAAAGAAGTGATGCAATTGATTATTTGGTAGCCCCTATGTGGACTGACAGCCTACAGGAGACTCTACTTTGCACTATACATCATTTTTATGCAATTAAAACTGGAATTTAAAAATAAACACCTGCTTTGAGGACATGGAGAGCAACATCCAAGGGGCTGGATAGTAACATGTTGCTCACGAGCTACTGGTTGGGGATCACTGGTCTTGGCCATGCCCACCACTAACCAATTCAAACCTGACCACCTAAAGCTGTCCGTATTGGAAGAGGTCAGGTGCATCTCTATTGCTTTTCAGTGTGGTGGTTTTGTTTCCTTTGTTTTGCTCAGCTTTATAATCTCAGTTGCCCCTTATGAATGCAGTTGAAGGCTCAGAAGCCCGTAGTGATGTGAATAAAGGGTTTTCAGATGAACACTATGGTCAGAATACTCTGTAGAAAAAGATAGCTAGAAGCTTAGTCATACATCAAGGCAGAAGTAATTGCTGCTTTGTGAGAGAAACAAAGATAACATAAATATTGGATTACAAGTCTGTTTGGAGGCACAAAAGGAAGCATTGTGTTTGCAACATTTATATACAGGTATGTCATTTATTTTGCAAATCTGGAGAAGATATCCATCCATGCTGAGGATATTGAGGGAGATGCAGGGCCTTAAGGTGGCCATAGATGGTACAATCTTTCTTGGAAAAGATCTTTCCAAGAAAGATTGTTCATTTCACTACACACGTGTAGAGCTGAATCGTCAGATAAACAGGTAGAAACAATAGAATTGTACCTGTATCTTACGATTCAGCATTAACAATGGACAATGTTTGCCTTCAAGAGCCCTCGATCAAAATTTTACGTCCAACCCAATCGACCAGCCGACCGATATCCAAGTCTTCGGCCGATATCGGTCTGCTCCTTTCCCACCATACACGCACCGAATATTGTACGAAAATTCATTTTGTACAATATTATCTGTGCGTCTGTGACCACCTTTATTCTCAGTATCAGACAGGAAAACTCCCAGTGGTCCCAGGTGTCGGTGGGTCCTCCTGCTTCTATTTGGCCTATTTTATAATAATTCCCTGTTTCTCTATGGAAACAGCAAGGCTAAACAGATAAGAGCAGGGCCTTGATTGAGGGTCATTGATTGGTAGTGATTACAGTCATTAGGGTGGTGGTTTCCCAACAAGTTGGCAACCCCTTGTGATGTTGGGTTTCATTCTCCTCTAAGTAACAAACTCTTTGATTATAAGTAAATTGTTTAATATTTATACAGTTGCAGAAATGACCTTCATCTATGAGAACCCATTTCAAAGTCAAATGCAACATGCCTTGGGTGATCATGCCCTTTGTTACACTACAATGGAGGGTGATACATAAGCTGCAGGGTAAAATTGCTTACAGGGCTCGTTTAGCACCTCTGCTGGGTGCAGGTTACTCGTCTCCTCTTATCACTGCAAAGAAATGTGTTGGCTCTACATGAACCAACAGAAGGGCTCTGACCCACCATAACAAATCCACATATAGGTACACTAGAACCCCTATTTTAAGTTTTTCAGGGGACCAAAAAAAATGGTGTAAAATCAAGGAAAATTTTAAATCAGGGATATTTATTTTGCATAATCTAAAGGAGGAACCACAAAACAACAATGTAAAATGAGAGAAAACTTACTATCAGGGGATGTAAAATTAGGGTTGTGTAATGATTATGAAAAGCAATAATATGTATTGGGTTGGTCACTTCAGATTATTGTGTTTTATATACAGTGTGACTTGTTGTACATCATTCTTATTATGTGTGCATGCTGTGTTGCATTTTTGTTGCAGCAATCCTTATAAACACCATGGCAGATGAGAGCGATCCAGTGCAAGATGCTCAGACTGAATTGCTCAGTACTAAGAGCCCAGGTAAACAGAGTGTGCAGAGTTTTGGAGTGGACTAAAGAGACAGAATCCATATTAAAGGACCGTATCTGTATATAGAACATTTTAAATAACTACAGTCGCTTTTCCCACATACTCTTGCTCATTTACTAACAGTGTGTAAATTTGCACTAGTGCAGCAACGTATGGCCTCCAGCAAAGTTCATGTTTCCATCATCCTGCTACTGACTGCGCAAAGTTTAGCGGTTATTGGTTGCTATGGCTTACTACCAAAGTGACGAAATGCCCATTGTTTTTAAATTAACCTGAAAATGACCTGTAATTATTTAAACACAGTGCTGTAAGTTGGTCACATAGAGAGAGTGTTGCCTGTTGCCCTGCACTGAAATCCATTTCTGAAAAGAGCAAACAGATTTTTTTATATTTCATTTTGAAATCTGACATGGAGCTAGAAATTTTGTCAATTTCCCAGCTGCCCCCAGTCATGTGACAGAGAGAACCCGGCGGGGGGCCCTGCCACTCGCAGGGGGGAGCTGTGGGGGCCCTGCTACTGCCAGGGCTCTGGTGGGCTCTGACCTTGGGCCCTGCTCTGCTGCCCAACACTCCTGACCTCCCCCCGCCCGTAAGGGAGGTATAATGCCCATTGCGCAAAGCAGATATGCACCAGCAGGGGGAGAAGTAGTCCAGAGATTGGGGCAGTGGGGAGAAGCAGTGGGGCCCTGCTACAGGGGAGCGGCGGGGGTCCCTGCTACTTCAGGGGCGGCATCAGGGCTCTGATGTCTCAGCCCCAGTGGGCCCTGACCCCCCCCAGTCCAACACTGAATTAACTGCAAAAAACCTGTAGATACCATTTGCTTGTTTTACCTAAAAGAAAATATTATTTACACATTGTGCTTTCTTGTTGTGGTTGCAAATGCACTCATACTTTCTTATTATCAGTTTATTATGGGTTTGATATAAACCTTACCAGTCCATAATGTTGGCCCCTCCACTTTTGAGAAAAATATAATTTTATTATATTCTGTAATAGATTCACATAGTGTAGATGGATCAACATCTTGCCCATCTTTCGGAGATGAAGGCTGCTATACGTTTCTCCTTTAGATCATAACATTTGTGAAAATTTATGTTTTTACTTTTCTATAACTTTCTGCGACCAACCATATTTCTTTATTGAAAATGATTTTCAAAGTGTGCTGCACCTTTTATAGCATAACCTCCCTAATCTGTATAGATACAGCACAACAACACAAAGCCTTCTTATAAAGGGATTTTGTTCGTCTCCCCTCTTTATAGTGGAAATCATACCCAAGTTCAGTGCTGCATATTCAATGTCTCAGCAGAAGCTGGCACTATGAGCTTTCATTTCAGGCACAGTTGTACTAAGGTGTGCTTTCACATGCAGTTTATGGAGAACTTGTAACCTGTGGGGTGCAATATGACAGCCCCCTTTTCTTATATATAAATATATAAATATGCATATACTGTATGCAGAGATGTTATGAGAAAACAAAAAGCTGCTGCTAGCTTGTAACAGTACCTTAGGGAAAATAAAAGCAACGTAAACACTGCTTACATAATATATTTCTCTTTCTAACTTTTACTTTAATAATTTTTCTATAAAGCCTCAGCAATTACTTTTTATATTGTACTTGAGGGGATCTATATAGCACATTTGTATTGAAGAGTTTTGATTTGTTGCCACTTCTTTCTTTACATTTGTTTAAAATTTTTATTTTTTTTTTGGAAATCTGCCCCTTATCTGCTACCGTGGGGCAAATAAGTACTTACTGTTACTGAGCGTCTGCTATAAATTCTGGTCACATGATAGTTATTTTGGCTGATGTTTACAATGGTACTCAAAAGATTTTACTGCATTAGTACTCCACTTTCCCTATAGCATGTGCAGCTTAGAGCACTACAAACATAATTATGGGCGTTTTAAGACTCCATAGTAGACTCCATAGTATCACCCAGTTGGGGTCCTCTATCTGGTTAGGTCAAACTCTCAACCCGAACCCTCAAAACCTATTTACGTGATGAGAAGTGATACTAAAATAACTGAACCCCTTCCTAGAACTATATATCCATCAATAAAATAGTGATAAATCCAGTAATGACTATCTTATGACTAACACTTCCAACCAGTAGGGTGAGGATCAGAGGCGGGGGTCACACCATTGCTTTGCTATTCAGGTGACATCACCATGATGACATCAGTTCTTATATCAGCATTATAAACAGACCTAGATAATGAAGCACAATAGCCTTTGTACACAGACACGTCCTTGCCCTTCATATATCTATAGATCCCATACAAAGTCAACTGTCATGTATCTCACAGTTTCTAATCATTTGATCTTTCTTATTCTTACCACTCTATCCTTTCAGCTTTTTGCTGTATGCCTTCCACTTCTCATCATTCCATCACAGCCATTCTTTTCATTGTGTCTCACTCATTCTCATGATGCCATCATACACATTCCATATTTTCTGTGCTATACATTTCCACACATGTTCTAACCCTTCTATCCCAAGCTGTCTTCCTGTTCTATCCAACACATTCACAGTAATCTATTCCACATACTATCACCATTCTGTCAGATTTCATTTTCATTCTAACCCTTTCATTATGACCATTTTCTCCTACTCCAATTCTCAAAGTTGAACTGTCTAGCTTGTACAGTGGTGTGAAAAACTATTTGCCCCCGTCCTGATTTCTTATTCATTTGCATGTTTGTCACACAAAATGTTTCTGATCATCAAACACA